>JAUNZO010004751.1:0-49982 GCA_031894775.1 Chloris gayana
CAGCACCGGAGGATCCCGAGGGTGCGCATGCACCGAAGCAGCAAGCGATAGCGACGTCGGATCCGATGTAGATCCGATGCGCAGCGAATCAACGAGGGTAGATCGGATCTTCCGTGTCGCCGTGTGGCAATGGCGGAAGAACCCGCCCAGGAATGAATCCATGGCCAACGTGTGCCGCATCCGCATCACCGGAGGTAGAAGCAACCCGCACACAATCGGACTCTCTAGCAAGGTTAGGTGGGTTAGACACATGATCAATACTACTTATGGTCGGGATGAAAGTTGGATCAAGGAGCAAGATTTCAGCACGTAGTTGGGCTCCGAGCATTGGTATGTAGTTTGGAAAAGGGGAACACGGCTTCATCGAACACAACATCATGGGAGATGTACACACGACCGGAGGCAACATCTAGACATGTGTAGTCTTTATGTTGATCGGTGTAGCCAAGAAAGACACACTATTTAGAGCGGAAAGCAAGTTTCTTCGTGTTATATGGGCGCAAGTTTGGCCAGCAAGCACAACCAAAGACGGAGAATATCATACTTTGGTTTGGTGCTCGAAATACGTTCCAAAGGATTAGCATTATCAATAACTTTGGAAGGGAGACGATTTATGAGATAGACAACCATAGTGAAAGCTTCACACCAAAACTTTAACGGCATATAAGCTTGAGCAAGTAATGATAAACCATCTTCAACAATGTGACGAGCAGAGATCAACCCATGCAACATATCCATCGGACCATGTTGTTGGAGAATTCATGTACAACCCCAAAAGTTGCTATTGAGACACTACGACCAACTTGTATTGAATAAGGTATATATGTGGGTCCCACATTAGCTTTTGATCTCGATTTCATGTGCCTAGCTTTAGTGGTTTATCCTCTTATGTTTCCATATACCCAACACTACCACACCCTTCCAAGAAATGAAAAATTGGCCATGTAGCATGTATGGTACGAGTCATGCAATAGGCATTCACTTCGAAGGATCTTGTATGTCGGCCCCAAGTATTGTTCCGTATTACATGTGGGCTACTTCCACACCCTTTCATTAACAACACATGTTTTTTGGGTTCCATTGTTTCATTTCTTGCTCGATGGCAAGCGTGAAAGTTTTCTCTAGAGATTTAAGAGGGCATATACCCCCCCCCTAATCCATCATTGCATTGCAAATAAGTATGTTTTATTCGTGGTGCTTGTTTAGGTCAAAGTTAGTGAAAACACAAAGCTCGTTATACACCCGAGTATATTACGAGTATATTACAAGCGCGTTAGGTTGTTCCTATTCTCTAGCATGAAATCAACTTCACCATTCCCTTCTTTTGTGGGGGCCTCCCTTGTCCATATTTTTTTTCTCTTCATTCTTGTTGTCATTTGCGCGGTCTTCCTAACTAAGTGGAGTGTATGGGTTTTTTGACCGAAAAGGTATTCAGTTATGTTTGGATAGACTTCTTGTTTGTGAGATGAGAAATACCACAATTTTATACATCCATGCCTACCAATCTTATTGAATTTCATCATCTTTTATATGAGAGCATCAAGAATCTTGAGAAACATGCAATCCAGGGTGAAAGTATAGATTCATTTGTGTTCGAACAATGAGTATGTATATATTGAAATCTTGGATAAGTTTTGACCAAAAAGTAGATAAGAAAGAAAAACATATCGATGGTACATAGTTTTGTAATTATAAGAATAATTTGTTTGCTAGAGATTTTACTCTAGCTCCACGTTGGCATACAATAATGTATTGCTTATTTTATTTTTAATTAATACATATTTTTAATAAATATTAGATGTCACTAAAGTTCAACTACTAGTAGTTGATAGGAATTCGATAAGAGAGAACCCGACGGCTATAGCTGGCCAACGGGCCGTGCTCGGCCGGCACAACATGGGCCTATGATGGGACGGGCTGTTTTCTTAACGAGCCGGCACCGCTCGTTACCAACGGGCCCGAGCCGTGCTCGGATCGGGCCTAGAGAGACCCTTTTAGCCCGACCCACTTGGCCATCCGGGCCGTGCTTTTGGGCCGCCCGTAGCCTCGAAAAAACACGGCCTAAGCACGGCACGACCCGAGGTATCGTGCCGTGTTTGGGCCGAGGGGTGGCCCGACGGGCGGCACGGGCATGGCCCGTTTAGGCTTAGGCCCGGTAAAGTATGAAAATGGTCTTATTTAAAATATATATGGTTTCTATACAAATATCAACCCATCGGTGGCTTGGTGGTAAGTCTCTTGTCTAAAAACTAGAAGATCCAAGTTTGAATCCCACCGAAACTCCACATTTCACCACCATTTTTGCTCCATTTAAATGTTAACGGGTCGGCGTGCCTAACGAGCCTAACGGGCCGGTCCGGCACGGCTCGCGTAATTCGTGAAATGAATTCCGTGCCGTACCGTCCGAAAAGAAACGGGCGTGCCTTGGTGTGTCTGGGTCGGGCCGTGCCGGAGGCCCGTTTGGCCAGGTAAGCTATACCGACGGCCGACTAGTAGTGATGGCCAAATGGGCGGGCTATTCGGCGAGCCCGAAGCACGCATTTTTGGCCCGATACTGAACCCGAAGACGGCATGAAATATGTCCGGACGGCCGGCTCGCGCACGTACCGTCGGGCCGTGCTTGGGCCGAGAGCGAGCCCGACGGGCGACACGGCCCGCCGTAAAGCGGCATGGTCCGATGAAGCCCGACGGGCCACACTTTTGACCCGATAAAGCACGACACGAAATTAAATAATATACATGTTTCATACTTAACACTAATGGTGAAGTGTTTTAGTGGTAAAGCATTTGACTCGTATCTTAGAGTTCAAGGTTCAAATCTCCATCTTGCTATGTTTTTGTCTATTTTTTCAAGATTTTTAACCCTATTGGGCCGAAAAATACTTATTAGGCTGTTAAGCCCGTGGGCTTAACGGGCCATGCGGCTTGAATAGCCAAAAAAACAATTTCGGGCCGTGCCGCGGGCCGATGCCCAGGCACGTGGGCCGGCACGGTACGGCCCGAAAGTAAATTAGTGCCGTGCCGGCCCAAAATTTAAATGGGCCGGGCCTTTTCGGGCTCGGGCCGTGCCGTGCCGGGCGGCCCGTTTGGCCATCACTACGACTAGTTTGGGCAAAGCCAGCCCACTTAAAAATTAATAGCCCATTAGTGGCCCCAACTGCCAGAAGACGACCCAGGATGAGCCCAACTGCCCATTAGTGGCCCCAATCTCCTGTCCGCCGGCCTAAACCCCGCCGCCGAAATGCTCCTCCGCCCCCTCCTTCGCCGCGGTGCCGCCGCCGCCGCCGCCAATGCGACGGCAGGTTCCGGCGGCGTCCTGCCCACTGCGTGGCCAGAACCGCCGGCATCCCTCGCTTCCCTTCTCCTCAACTCCCGATCCTACGCCAAGGCGAAGGGCGGGGCCAAGCCGGCGGGGTCCACGTCGAACCGAGGTAAGATCCGCGCCAAGGACCCGCGCGGCGTGGCATCGGCCGACGATGCCGCGGGAGAATTCGCGGGTGGTGGCGGGGTCGAAGATGACGGAATCAACGATGAGTTCGAGCTGCCTACCGACCCGCTGCCCCCGACCTACGACCCCGCACTTGATGTCGGCCCGGGCGGTCGGCCGCTCTTCGCCTTCACCGACACCTTTGGGACCTTCCACCACCGTGATGCCAACGTCTACGTCGACTTCACGTACGCAGCCATCTCATCTCTGTTGCAGTTTATATCTCCCATTCCAGTGGATCCGAAGGCGCCTGATGTTTGGATCTTACGGTTGCATTGCAGAGAATATTTGATGCTGTATAGCCAAATTAACAATTTCTACGTAGTATTAATGAGCAAAATTAAAAATCGCATGACTTAGCATTGTGTTGATCCCCAATCTTCGCATTTTGTACTAGAGAAAAGGTTTAGTGTTTTTTTTTTGGGTATTTGGGGATGAATTAGTTTTGGTAATCTGCTAGAAACGCTCCTGTAACAATTTGAAGCAGCTCTATATGTAGCAACCTGGAAATCATATGTAATATGTAATTCAGATTGATTCTTTTTTATGCTACTGGAGATTGCCTCGAGATGTAGATTTTTGTTAAATCGATATGTGGATTTCTTTCCAGTTTGGATGAATGGAATGCCATATTACCAGAGGGGTTGCCAGCAGGGATGATGAAGGAGTTTCAGGAGACAAGACGTTGTGCTGTTATGGTGAGGAAGAGCTTTCTAGACCTCCGAGATAACTTCCGTAGAATTGTTGATCCAGCCATTACTTCCAACTGGAAAGGTATGCAATGTAATGACTTTTTTTGTGTGTTTTGGGTGTTACTCCTTGTCTTAGAGTTTAGACTGTCTGTGACTGTAACATGATCTATTTTTTTTGGACTCAAGTGAATATTATGCTGAAAGGCTCGGCGATTCATAAAGATAGGAGTTTCAAGTGCTATATGGACTCCCATAAACAATCTCATATTGTTAATGAGATTGGTGACACCGAAAGGCTAGACAAAATCATGCTTGCTTCATCATTTACTTATATGAATTTTGTGCATTATAATCCATCAAACAAAATGGTTTATGTATGATTTGTGCTGTTTTTGTTAGCATGCATTTCATAGGCTAGTTTCATAATTTAGTTGATGCTATTCTTGCTGATTGCAAATAGTGGTAAAACAAATGCTACTCTCACTAGTACACATCGTATTGTGCCAATACTTATTTTAAATTAGATTACATATCTCTAAAAGTGATACGATTTTCATCCAGCAAGACCAATAATAAAAAAGGAGGCATTATTTCCTTATTTGAGTGTTGCTGAGATGTTCTAGAATAACTTCTGATTTCTGCCATGCCACTTTGCCAACCAATGCCATTTGGAATTGAGAGCAAATAGTTTACTGTCACTCTACAGCTCGCAAATAATGGTCATTTGAAAGTTTTTTTTCTATTTTATCCCAATGTTCTCACAAGAGTGATGTTGTTCAATTTGCATCATGATAAATTCACACCTTTGAGAATCCATCATTTGAGGTTCTCTCATATATTCAAATTTACCCAAGACTATCCTCTCTTAGCTATTTTCCCACTTTTCTTTTTTCAGATACCAAAAAACAAATTATCTTAGATGGCCCTCGGAGTTGTGGTAAAAGCATTGCACTTGCTATGCTTGTTCACTGGGCACGTTCTGAAGGATGGCTTGTATTCTATGTTCCACAAGGGAAGGATTGGACCCATGGAGGATTCTTCTATAGAAACACATACAGTGATTTTTTTGATACACCAGTTCAGGCTGCAAAGATAATGCAGGTCATAAGCTCTATATGATTCGTATGTTTTTATTATATATTTGGAATGTAATAGAATGCTTTATAGCCATGAGCTGTTATGCTTTTCCTTTCAATATTTCATTTCTTCTGTTTAAAGACTCAAAATTAAGCGCTTATTGCTGTTCATAATATTAATTTATAACTACCATGTGTGAAAACATATCCAAGAATACTATGATTGAACTGGGCCTCTTGGCATAATAATTAGCATTGAATTCTCTCGTGTAACCTTGGACCTCTATATTCTTCATTTCTAAATTTTTCTTTTTGTGTACATGTAGAGGCTCTAGAAATATGAAATTTAAGCACGCTCTAGAAATTTAAGCACGCTAATTTAAATCTCCGTGAACTCCTGGTAGGTCAGGTTGGAAATGCACCTTAGTGTATTCCTAGTGGTCATGGGTGTTTAGTGTGTATCCAGTGATATAATCATGTAATCCTTGGGGTTTATCCTTCTAACCTCCAGTGGGAGGTGAAGGGTGGTGTACATCTCTTTTCTTCTCTATTAAATATAAAGAAACACAGCTCTCCTGCGTTTTCGCGAGAAAAAGAAAAGAAAAAAGCATGCTAATTTTCTTACAGATCGATATTTGTCAAATAGATCTATCAAATCTCAGTTGTATTTGTCAAATTGTGATTCTTGCTGTCACAAACAACATGAATGTTGTAGACTGTTAAACTTTATTCCTGTGTTCCTTATTATGCTTTGCCTCATGATTGTCGATCTCAAGTCTATGTCTCTGGTGAAAAACATTGTTTTTGAGCTTGCCCATTCCCAATAAGTGATTTTGGGTGTACACACAATCCCTAAAATGCAATTCTGACCACTAATTTGACTATAAAATATGTGTAGAATCTCCCACATATGTAATGTTATGAAAGTAGTTTAAAGAAAATCCTTTTGTGTTTCTCTTTTGCTTGAGTCTTATGGGTTTCATATCTAGCCTACCCCAACTTGCTTGGGACAAAAGGCTATGTTGTTTTTGTATATAGCTAGACAAATTTTAAAAGCTATAACTGTTTTTTTTCTATTGCTGCCACAGGATTTTGTGAAGTACAATGAAACACGCTTGCAGAAGCTACCATGTCAAATATTTGAGCCTATTCCCCTGGGAGAAGGTGCTGGCGTTGGAATGATGAAAGGAGTCGACACAATAGAAATGCCTGAAGGGTCCACATTGTACGATCTTATTCAAACTGGGATAACCAACTCACATGCTTCAGTTGGTGTTTTAGTTCGTCTAAGGAAGGAGCTGTCTGTTGTTAAAGATGTACCTGTACTATTTGCTATTGATCAGGTATTGTTTAGATTGCCGAGTCCATAATTAAAGTTGCTTGCTTTGACTTTTGTATGACATTTATTATGGATAAAGCATCCTGTTAGTGACAAAACACGATAACCTTTTATTCTTTTTTTTTTGGGCAGTATAACAGTTGGTTTACATTCAGTGAGTTCCAGGAACCTGTAACTGTTAGGTCCTGTCGACCGATCCATGCGAAAGAGCTTACAACGGTTGGTTACATTGAGCTTCTTACATCATATCAAGTTTTATATTTTGTCATTTAAAATCTTCCACTGAAAGTTTCAATCCTTTATATTGTTTAATTTTTTGCTGTTTTGGTTGTGATGGTGAGTCATTGTACTCTTTGGTTTGTCCATTTTCTTACCTTATGCTACCATTAGATTGACCTATTCTTCTTCCTAATGGTTCGTGTGATTCATTTTCTGAATATCTGTTTCTCTATTCCTGGTGTTTTTCCAAATATGTTGGTTAGCATCCTTTCGTGGATTTCTGAGGTGGTTCTGCTTCAAACTCACTAGATTAGATTTTTTTTTCAGTGTCCATTGTAGTGCTTTTCCAACTATGCTTGTCAGCATCTTTTACGTTGTTTATGACTCATTATACCTACTTTTTCTACAACTGTTTTATGACCTCGAGACCAAAATCCGTTATATGAATTGCACTGCTGTTATTACATTTGGTCCAGTACTCCAACTTATGAGCTTACCCTAGTTTAGGCATTGGTGATATAAGATTTAAATTTGTTATTTACTTATTTCGTACTCAACAGGTGAATGCGTATAGGTCAATGCTGCACAATGATATGATGATAGGAGCCTTTTCGCACTCAACTGCAGTTGGCAAACTACGGCAGGAGTTGCCAGATGTTCCTCCTGATGCTCGTGTGATGTTTCCACGTTACACCGTAGAAGAAGCTGAGACTGCGTGTCACTATTATATGAGGTATTTTCTCTGCAAAAATCGACAATAGTTCTGCCCAGTGATAGATGGCTAATTCTGCCATGGCTGAAAGTCAAATGAGCCTGAGCAAGTTCTTAAGTTTGTGTTATCTGTCATCTATTAAATGCTGTCTCAGTACTTTCTCTGCAAAAAAATGACGCTGAATTCTGTTTGTTGGCCAGGCAAAAGATCATTCGACGAGAGAATTTTTCAGAAGAAAAGTGGAAAAAGATATATTATTTATCAAATGGAAATGGCTCAGAAATGAGGTGGCTTGCTGCCTTTATTTAAGGTACTAAGCTACTGAAGCTGTTTGCAACGAAATCTATTTCTAATGATAAATTATAATCATATATTGTATGAATGCATTATCATTGAAATCCCTAGCGATAAGTAGTTCTTATGTGACTTCATGCAGTTCCTCCTTCCTCGTGCCTGGATCATGCTCTGCTTAGATGGTTGTCGTTGTCCAAAAGGATTATAAGCTCCTGTTCGATCTTGCTGTGTTGTTTCATGCACTGCAGCTGTCCATTTTTGTATATTTAATAGCCCATCTTACGAGGAAAAGGGCTACCTAATTGCATCCAGATTTTTCTTTTCGTTTTCTTCAGGGTTGACACTTATGGGGGTAATTTAGTAGAATTTGTAGAGCATTCAGATGTCGGCAATGTGTCCTGACAGAATCGCAATTTGTACCGAGTAGAATTTGAAGAGCCAGCACTAAGCTTTAGTGCCCATTGTGCTGTGTTTAGGGGGTATGGGTTGGAAATAATAACATTCGTTTTAAAGATGTCTTCACATGTTTCTTCTAGCGTCGACACAAATTCACAGTTTGGATGAATAATATCTGCCGCCATCAATTATACCAATGTTACTGAGTTCTGCCTTCTTACCTTTGTTTTTTTGCTTGTATTATATATCTTTGTATAAGGATTTGAAGTTTTGAACTGGGGCCTAAATTTTTCTAAGAGGAACAAGATATGTTACAAGAGGGGCATGAAGAAAACATCCTTACGCTCTGTTTTCAGATCACCGGAGCGGAGCGGAGCAGAGTTACAGAGCAAAAGCTGAGAGAAAAACACTGCTAGCTTCTCGGATTACAAACAATGGTGCCACGACCTTTATTGGTTTCCATGATCAAGGTAGGTACGCATAAGGGAAGAGCTGCATCCACCCGCCGCCTTGGTGAGGACTCGGCGGCTCGGCTCCCTGCTGCTGCGCCGGCAGGTCGAGGATGTGCGGCACCAGCATCTCGAGCTCCTCGTCCTCGCCAACGACGTCACCGTCTACGACGCATCTGCCGCAGTCGTGGATCCCGCCGTGCTCCGGTGCCTGCTCCTCCACGGTTGCCTCGCCCCAGCCACCATAGTCACCCATGGGGAAGTCGCCGTCGCCGCCGACAGCCTGGTGCGACCCTTCCTGAAGTAGACGCCCGTACGCGTCGTATTCCATGTGTCCGGCGCCGCCGCCGTTGTCCATGACCGTGGCGAAGTGGTCGCTGTCTTGCGCCGAGTACCGGACGCGGCCGCAGCCCGGGCCCACCTGTTCCTCCACTTCCGCGAGGAAGCGCGAGAACTCTTCTCGAACCTCTCTCTCTGCCCACTCGACGCCGCCGGGTTGCGCCGCGGCTTCCTCCAAGAACTCGAGGTACTCGGCGAGGACCTCGCCCTCGAGCCACGCCACCGGGATATGGCTCTCGCTGGCCACTTGCGGGTGCTGCTCCGCGAAGCAGACGACGGGCTCCATCCCGATCACGACTCCTGAATTCCTCCTGATCGCTACGAGGGCACGCGGGCAGGGAATGCGAGCGTGGTGGGCGCGTGAGTGTTTGTTCCGTGCGGTTATATAGATCGAACAAGGCGGTGGCCGGGTGTCCGAGTCGGATGTTGAATAAATTCTAGTACTCTGTTTGTTATTTCAGTTATGCATTTGCTTAGTCAAGGTGTGCATGTCGGGGCTTGACCCCCAAATCGGTTGTATTCAGTTTTGTAATATAAGCAATATAGAGTCTGAAAAAACGCTGCAAGCATTCCGCAGCACAAACGAGTCTGAGTCTCCTCCGTGTTCTACCAGAATTATCGCGGGAGTACCTTGTGTGAGTGTCTGTGTGAGCTCACCGGACGACGCGGTGCCGTCGTTTCTCCGGTGATCTCCGACATCGGATTCTTCGTGAGGGTCGGAGCGGGCCGGACCTGCATATGGAGGGGCTTTCCTTCACAGAACACCACTCGTAAGCATAGGTGGTCAAATGGGCCACCCGGTACGGCATGGCCCGGGCCCGACGGAGCACGACCCATTTAATTCCAGGCCGTGTCGTGCCGGCTCACGTGCCTGGCCGACGGCCCACGGCATAAAACGAAACAAGATTGCCGTCCCACGGCCCATTAGCACGACGGCCCCACTGAAGCACGCTAGGCACGAAGCGATGGCGTCGGGCCGTCGGTCTCCGCAAGGCACGACGAAGGAAGTGGTGGCGGCGACGTCGGAGGTGTGACGCGACGAAGGGTTAGGCAGCAGCGGGGGCGTCAGAAGGAGATAGGCGGCAGCGGGGGAGGCGCGACGTGACGAAGGAGGCGACAGGAGGTTGTACGGGCATTTTACTAGTTCTTTCACAAAATATTGTAGGCACTTTTTGCTTGTTTCCTCGGCTCAAAGATACACTAAAGTTAAGGAAAAAAATTCACTGTAAACCATGTCTAGTAGTTAAGTGATGGAGAGCTTTTAGGGCGTGTTTTGTTGTTGCCTAGGTCAGACAGTGACCATAGCCCAGGCGCTTAAAGCGATGGCTATGCCGTTACGCTAGGTAGGTTGGGTGAGGGTTGCATCCAAAGAGGTCCTCCCCTATAATATGAAAGAGCTTCTCAAGAAACACTATAACTCCACTAAAAGAGCTTTTAAAGGCCAACTGCTACTATGTATTCAAAATAACACGTGTTATCCCGTACATATTTCTTGATTTCAACTTTGGTTGTATAAAAGTGCAGCGTTCGGTAACTTGTTTGATCTGGTTCTGAATCCAAGATTACCAGAAGCTGCTCGCAGAGGTAGGCACAGACAAAAGGAGAGGCTTCCAGAATCTTCCTGGTTACATTTATTTTAACTTTTTTCTTCAAAAGAAGTGTTATTCAATATGTTGGATTTCTTTTTGAAGGCCGTAACTTTTTATGCTCATGTGAACATTACCACAAGTGAGCAACGCGTTCATGTTAAAATTGATAAAGGTAGATGTGAAATATAGGTAATAAAATAAATAATCTTAAAAATGATTCCAGCAGATGCACAAAATGGTATAAAACATGTACAAAATATAGTAATCTTGGAAGGTAACATCTTACAACTTCAACAAATATTTGATATCTCAATGTTTCGTGTTTTTTTACTGTACTTCTCAAACTTTTAATATAACAACAATTATAAAAAATTTAAAGTCCCTCTCATTTGTAATAATTATAACAATAATGAAAAAAAAACTTATGAATGAAGAGGTTTAGCTAAAAGGGTATAAGAAAGAGAGCTGGAGCCAATGATTGGTTATCATAGAAAGAAGATTCTGTTATTATTGAAAACAAGGAAAATTACTATTCAAACATTGCTCCATAATCAAAGCAGGAATTGTACTGACGTCCTTTGGACAATCATATGCATATATGCTATATACATCCAGTGAATCTGTTGGGAGCCGGGTCTACTAGGTGTCTAAAACTGGAAGTCACAGCATTATGAGATTCCATATAATGGTCCAGCTGCCTCATCCATCATATCAAACTCCAGTGAAGCTGCAGTTTGCACATTCCAATAATACCATGGAAGTAGCTTCACCAACCAACACTGGAAACAATCATCTTAAAATCCAGGATCAACCAAACCAAGCTGATTGCAGAAAATTCTCAATTGAGTGCATAATGCACTCGTTCCAATGTTCGCAAAACCTGAAAAACCGAGACAGGCCTGTGTTGCCCCTTTCCTGATGAAGCATGTGTGAGAATGGCTTCCTGTTGTTCACCAGTGAGCTCCAAAAATTGCACAAGCATATCGCCATCCAGAATAGGAGGTACTCCCCACTGTGCCAATCAATAACAAGAAGTGAATAACAAGTTCTGGGAAAAAGAGCTTTTATTTGATGTGGTTAATATTCTGCACAAATATTCAAAATGGATCCTACCGGAATACCACGCTGACGAAATTCTGCATGGTCATTTCCCAACACTGGAGCAGTCAATGGGTGTATCGAGAGTCTTTCTTGGACATCTCCCAATAATTGATGTTCCTCACTGCAGTATTAATTCATGTATTTCAGACACTTTCAGGTGTACTAATGAAATCATACGCCGCTATTGTTTACAAATGTGTTCACAAAATCTAGCAGCATAATGCAAATGGATTGATATACACTACTTTATGCAATTTGACATAGATGTGAAGACAATTATACGCTTGTAAAAGCATTTTCATAAATATAGCCATGCAAATACTGATAGTTTCTAACATGTTAGGGCCAAAGTTTGCAAAGGTTCTCTCTTGCGTATTCGAGAAATAAAAAAACTTTATAAAGGTTCACCAGCACGGATTCTAGGATGGACTTACTATAACGAAAATCAACAGCACAGGAGATGTTGTGGACGTGCTGGGCCTTGGGCCTAGGCAAGGCAGCACCAGCACGACCACACCACTCCTGCAACCTAAGGACTAAGGAGAGTAAGTTGGCCTGGTCTTAACTAACAACAGCAGCATAGATAACTGGTCACTAATAGAGAAAAAAAATCAGCTTCTAGCCTTTATGTGTCTGCATAAGAATGTTCCGAATATCAAGATACTACCTTGTGAGCGGGATCATAACGAAGACACTACCCAACATAGTACTTGCCACAACACAGTCATAAGCTGACTCAAGCACCGGCTCAGTATCATCATCAATTGGAAGCCGATACCTAAATGCAGCCTACAGTAGACAAGCATTAATTACGTTAGTTCTGTACACGAACAAAAATTATTGCCTTAAACATGAAACATGAAATATGAATCAATCAATGGTGAGACGGAACTAGCATAAACTGGCAAGTTAAGGGCAAGCGATTTCCACTCAGCCATTCTGCCTAAAACAAAAGATACTTGCCTTCTGAATGCTCATAGCAGTTTCGCCCATATAAAATGAACAATTTACTGATAAGTTCTTCTGTGGACTTTCTGAAACTGCAAAAAATGTGAGGAAAAAAATGAATCGGATAAAGAAAATGAAAGCCTCTCTTAAAGCAGTAACATAGAAAAAAGATATGTATATATAAGCACAGATAAACAGGTTACGATTACCCTTAAAAGAAGGATAGGTTGGAGGAACCCAAAAAAAAAATCTCAGGAGCTAAACCCTTATATATACGCTTTTGTGAAGGATGTAGTACAAGGAAATACAAAAGGATATTCCATGGTTGTAGATGATGTGGAGGCAGACTCAGATGTTTAGAATTAGGATTGATATACAACAAAAAAGACAAAGGTATAGAAAAATTAAAGCAGGATAGATTAAATGTTGTCAAACTTCTGGTATCCTCTGTGACACTATGGCATGCCAACTCTGGAAAAGCTTGTCCAACATGGGCTGAGATGATTTGTATATATCACATGGTGGCCTCAGGATGCACCAGTGCAGAGTGAGGTATTATGGCACCTTCATCATATTATAAAGAGGCAGTAGTAGACCAAAGATGACATGGGAGGAGCCCGGTAGGATAAGCATGGGGAACTGGAATATCAAGAAAGAGCTACCTGTGGTCTGTGGATAAGAGTGCATGGAAGTATGGAAGTTGGCAATCCACATACCAGTTCTTTATGATCTTTCTTTAGCCAGCACCAACTTTCTTGGGACGAAAAGGCATTGTTGTTGTTGTACAATTTTCTTGGGATCTCTAAAAGTTTTTATTGGGGCACAACATACAAATACAGGAATATGTCCATGCCCAAATTTATCTCAACAAAGCCTTTTGTACCAAGCAAGTTGGGGTAGGCTACAGATGAAACCCATAAGACTCAATGACAAGAGAAACACAAAAAGGTTACAAAATAAAAGGTAGAGTTAGGGGTAGACAAAAAAAAAAAAAAAAAAAAGAGGTCATGTTGGGGTAGGCTAGAGATGAAACCAATAAGAGACTCAGGGACAAAAAAAAAACATAAAAAGGTCACAAGACAAAGGTAGAGCTACGGGTACATAGGAAAAAGAAAAGGTCACGTGCTTGAACGCCCTTTCTCTTTTTTCTGTGTGCCCCTAACTCTACCTTTTGTCTTGTACTCTTGTGACCTTTTTGTGTCTCTCTTCTCAAGTTTTATGGCCATCTCTAGCCTACCTCAACTTGCTTGGGACAAAGGCCCTATTTTTGTTGTTGCTAAAATTTCTATGTACTACAGAGGATTCTATGGTAAAGGGCAGCCCAATGCACGTAGCTCCCACTTGCACAGGGTCCGGACAAGGGTCTGATTACTTGGGTCTTTCGTACACAGCCTTACCCTGCATATTTGCAAGAGGCTGATTCCAGGACTCAAAACTATGACCTCGTGATCACAAGGAAACAGCTTTACCACTGCACAAGGCTCCCCTTACACTAAAATTTGACCCAATCACACATCTACATTGTGACTTGTCTTAAATATGAACTTGTCACTT
The DNA here is from genome assembly GCA_031894775.1 of Chloris gayana. Taxonomy (NCBI): domain Eukaryota; kingdom Viridiplantae; phylum Streptophyta; class Magnoliopsida; order Poales; family Poaceae; genus Chloris; species Chloris gayana. The sequence continues at coordinate 14,196 of JAUNZO010004751.1, forward strand.
TTCAAGAAAAATGGTCAAGATTCACAAAACTCTACACATGTTTTCATGGACAGATATCCTTCATTATTTCGGGGTTTGGGGGCATCTTTCTGTTGCATGATTTTAGAAGCCATAAATAGTTTAAAAATGTAAAGAGACAGCAGACAAGTAAAACACATTGAAAGAACCACAGCAAATCACATACTTATACTAACTTAAAATGAATGACATAACAATAGTTTCAATGCCCCATCAAGAATATACAAGTTAAATTCTAAACCCTTAACATTTGAACAAATGCCTTACCTTCCAATTTTGAGCAAGACAATACAGATATGCTTCCACGTCGATCTGACACCACAGCAGTTTCACAATTCAAAAGAGCAACATCACCCACCAGCCTTTGAGCAGGATCAGAATAGACCAGTTCTAATTTCCGAAGATTCTGATAGCCATTAACAAATGAGGAATCAGGATAAAGCTATCAACAGGGTCTCTATTCAAAAGAAAACCATAAAAGATGCATCATTTAACACAACCTCATTGTACGAATAGAAGAGAACACCATCACGACAGTCACCAACTGCAATCCTTGATGCAAATGTCTTCAAACAAGTTATTGTAAATCGGGTTCGACCAACAGCACACTTTTTCATCCGATGGGGATATTCATTTGCAAAACTAAAAACATATAGCTGCAGATGGAGAAGAAAAAGAAAATGATAAAAGACTTTCCACAACCATTGGAGTTGAACTGAAAAAGGGCTGAGAAATTAATTAATTGTTAACATCACAAAGAAATGAATTTTGGAAAATAGCAACACAAAAAATTTAAAAACCAAATGACATGACAATTCAAAATTTATGTTTATCCTGCACTAACTTCTGGATATTCCTTGAAAACTTTTTAGAATGACAAAAATTAAATGTTACTTTGTATGCATGTACACATAGATGCGAAGCCGAAAATTTATAATAACAATGTGCTTCTCTACTGGTGCAGTTTCCTTCAAAAGTTTCCAATAGAAGGACAGGGACAAGATTCAATATGCGGCATACTAATTGCCATTTTAAAATAAATTCCCGATAAGCAAATTTGGACAAAATAAAGAATGACATACAGATATCATACCGAATTACCCGCAGCTGCCAATACATAACGATCTAGATATGGGTAGACAGCAAGAACTGCACCACTCAATGTAGCATGCGTTAGTGATCTCAAATGACCTGCCATTTCTTCAGCTTGCATGTGGTTGCAGGAAAACTCATCAGGACTACTGCAGAGGCTGTTACTAGAGAATTCTTCAGTTGTATATCCAACAATTTCATGGAATGGAGAACCACCATGTGGAGAGGGATTGAAACTGGAGGATGGGACAAATGAATTGCTTCCACGTGGACTTTCAACCACCTCCAGGCTTAAAACAATCAGGCGCCCCTTCATACTACATCATCAAACAATGGCCACGGTTTTAGCTTTAAACAACAACACTAAACCCATGAGAACAGTAAATCAACAAGAATCACAAAGATACTTAAAACATCTATATTCACTCAATAACTGTGAAGTGCAAGAACTGAGAGTCGTCTGGAGACATATGTTAACTCCTATAGCTGTGGATATTTACAAACCCATTCCATCTAGATTATTATGACTTAAGAGAACAGAAACAAGACCTCAATGCTTAAACATGCTACAGTGTTCAGATGTTATCATAATGTCCACGAAAAATCTTATTCTGCTATCAATAACTCGAATTTCTGGACTGGTACAAGAACAAAATGAGGTACATTTAGATTGCTTGATATAAATCTAAAGCTGTGGAACATGTCAAGACCTTGCATTATGCAAATCACACCGGAGAAAAAATTGCTAAAATATTTCAGAATTTTTAAGGCAAAACATACCCTCTATATGCAGCATGAGAAGCATAGTATTAATTTGTAAAAAATGAAAGTAAGCTAACTCAAGAAATTTTGTGTTCTTTTTGCCATCTCTAACCACGAAGTAAAGCTAAATGTCAATAAATGTGGTGTTTCCAGTAAAAGAAATGTGGTGTGAACTCAGCCACTTCTAAACCATGCCAAATCTTTTTGCTTCCACAACAAAATACTACATTAAGTTTCTAACAAAAAATAATTGGGGTCAATATATCCTCTTTAACTTCTAGAAAAGTACAAAAGATTTATGACTGTAAGTTGAATAATTAACTTGCTTATGCAGAGGCTATGGAAGAATGGACATTTGACAGCAGTAAATTTGTTTATTAACAAGATCAAGTGTCAACCTTTCTGCTTCACCATTTGGCATCATTGGACGTCCAGCAGATTTACTAGTCCCAACAATAAGAACTTCCTCACTTCCTATTTTTGTAATTTGCATGCATTTTGCTGTTTCACCAGGTTGGCACTTGAATCTAGAAAGCAATGCCCCATTTTGTGGATCTACTTGGACAACATCAGAAGAACACAATCCATCACTTAACCCAGTTCTCAGTACCAATAGACTTTTACTTTCACTATGGTATAGCACTTTTCTTGGTGTCCCTCCAAACGAAAACTTTTGGGCATTCAACCTTTTTCCATGTACCATTTCAACCTGAACAAGAAAACAGAGTAAATATTGCAGTAGATATTACCTTGTTCTAATTACTTATTAGCATGTGATTTAATCTACGACATTACTGTTATCCAGTGATTTAACAGCCTAAGAACTCCGTGTGAGCACTACACAATATAATTCCATCTGATCAACAAAAGAGTGAAATATGCAACCCAAGAGTTGATTCTACACTCAGCTACTTACCAAGTGCAGACAGTTCTCCGCAACAAACAGCAGACCACTGGGGCAATCAACAGAAGACACTGGCGTCACATGAGAAGCAGGAAGAAATGAAATTGACGAATATGCCAAGCTGTGTCTAGCTGCATGTAACAGCCAAGGCCTATCACTGAGAACAACAATATCAGAATTGGCTGAATCATGAATTGGTACCAAGACTACAGGAGTGATTCCAATACGTCGTATAGAAATCAACCGAAGGATTGTACTAACAGAAGTGTTAGAAAGGTCCTTGTAGAAGGAATAAGGGAAATAATGTTCGCACGCTTCCGACTCAAACCTTAGCAGCATTCCATTTCTCAAGCCAGCAAGAATGTAGAACCTCTCAGCAGCAACAAACCTGACATTTTCAGGTATACAACCACTAATAGGAGCACCAAGTGCATTGTTCAGTGATATAGGCCCTGTAGCTAGTAGCCTGAATCCTTCTCCATGATCCAAAGAGATGACTTCCACAGAAGGTTTATGGGTTCCAATGACAGCAAATTTTTGGACATCAACTTTAGAAGCTACATCATCAGGTGTGCAGTCCCCTCGTGGGATTGATATGCAGGATATTTCATATTGCAGTTGAACATGTTGTGTCTCATATAATTCGTACTGAAATGAAGATGATGATCTGACGCCAAGAATATACAGGCAACAAGGATTTGATGTAGCAACAATTACAGTATTATGCCCTACAGCACCAACACTGATAGAAACCTCAGGACACCAGTTAGTGCAAACTGGAGAAGTAAGGGGTGCACCCTCTGGGTGAGCATATAGTGTTGGTAAACAGAGCTTTACACCTTTACTGTGAATTTGTACGAGTAAACAATCAGCCACCAAACCACATGCTAGAGTGCACACATCAGGCTGGAATCCAACAGCATCACTGATGTCATTAAAACTTAGTCCTACTGACAGTATTCTGGTCTCCTCTACAAATGATAACACAAGAAAAGAGTGGAACTCATCGGTTATCTTCATTCTCAAAGTCCACAAACCAGTAACACCCTGATAGGTAGCTTCTGTACTCAAAAGTTTCTCCACATTTACACCATTTCGTAGTACTCGAAGAGAGCCCTCAGGGCACATTCCACAGCATGCAAACATCTGATCTTGTTTCTCACCATGGTAGTCAGCAATTGCCAGATCCAGGATCGGTGCTACATTCTGAATTGTACTTTTACGCAACAATCTACGATGACCAAGTTTGAATATCATTCCATCACCCATCTCTACAAATCCCATTATCATTCTATTTTTCATCCATAAGAGAGGTTTGCAAGGTAAGCATCTGTCAATATACTCAAACATGTACAGCTTCACTCCTTCAACATCCAAAGTAAATTCTAGAGTATGAAATTCTCCATCATCTAGGCAGAATAGCAGTCTTGCCCATCCTCGCCTGACAGGATCAGGTGGTTCCCAGCTCCATGAGCAAACAATTCTTGATTTTACATTACCTCTGCTGTCAACACCATCAATGTCCATGTAACCCTCATCTTGCATTATGTTATTACCAGAATCACTCAATTCTAGCAAAGCACAAGCAGCCTCATCGTCGTCAACATCTACTCCTGGAGAGGCATGTTCAATACTCACTGGATCTCCAAATAGACTAGTCGTCAAGCTGATTCTCCGGACACATGATACATTTATTGGATTTGTAAGATCCAGAAGTAAAACATCCCCGACACGAAACAGAAGGGCAAAGCCAAACATTTCAGGAATTTCAGTTATGTCAAGTGCCAAAGGCCCCGTTTCTGAATAACTCGAGATGTGATTTATGATACTGCTGCTGGAGTCACGTCCAAACAATGACAAGTCATTCACATCAGAGCCTTTCCTGGAATGAATTACAACATTATAAGAAAATGAGTAAACCAGATAATAAAACTTTAAGTTATCAATTGTCTGGAGAAAAATTCGAAAGCGCAGGAGAGATGCATGCCATATTCAGAAACTGTCAGACCAGGGCAAATCAAACCTGTGAATTATCATTGCCACAACCGGGTAATATTCTCCATGTAGAGATGTCGATATAAAGCACATGGTCCATATTGTACCGCGAATACTGGCACTGCTTACAATCTTTGCATCCTCTTCATTTTCTGATGGATAAAAATATTTCTGAAATTATGCAATGGAAGATCCTCAAAATCTGGAATAATATAATGTAAATATTAGACTGAGCATAAGCAACATGGGTCAAGAAAGTCACTAACAACATCCAATGACTCACCTTCTCAGAAATGATACTTGTTCCAGAACCATGAGGGCTCTGAGATACTGAAACACGTATCAGAGCAAACGTATCCTCGTAAGCACTGACAGCAACAAAACATGATCTGACAAAACAAGACAAACATAAGGTGAAGAAACTTGGGCTAGTTGCATGGTTATCCCAGTTTTGATCTTGTATTTTCAACTTGCCACATTTGCCCCTGACTTTGGAAAAGTTATGTCACCTTAGGGGCAAATGTGCCAAGATGATAAAACAAAGCAATTTTTCAAATAGATATAAGAAAAGGGGTCAAGAAACTTCATAGCTAGTCACTCAACTGTAGGCACTCAATATGTTGCAGTGAATCCAGGGGTTAGTAAAAAAAAAGCTTCCAGGAAAAAGAAATGATTGTTGTTAAAAGAAACCATTAACAGCGACAGACCACAGAAGTCAACCAACATAGTCTCAGAATCATATTTAAACACCTAACACTCTTCAAATAATTGGACATGATTTGATATTATCCTAAAGAAACATTAATGTAAATTGCTAAACCTGTTGCATTCAAGAGTCTATACTACAATTCATTTATACCTAGCAAACCATCAACATTCAACAATAAGACATGAATAAAAGGTAAATGACAAGAAGGACCAAACTTTCTACATGTCACATAAACATGGAATATCCCAAATAACAAAGGGGCATAAGTAAAGAATACTCCCACTTAGCCAAGGGGTGGCAGAAAATATAATGCGTGTGGTGATGGCAGAAAGTGTGGCTTAAAACCCTGTAACATTTGCTTAGAACAAGGCACAATGTAAAAGATCCTGGATCTACATATATAACACAAATGCAAAGCAAATTACATCTCAAATACAATGCAGGCTGATGAAAACAAAAATGCCATCAGGTTTAGTTACAACAAGAATAAGTTAGTGGACACAAAGCCTTAGTGGGAGAAAGCGAACTCACTCTCGATCTACAGCTAAAATCCGTCCCAGCTGATGCCTCAGATTTCCTGGTTTGGATAACTCAATATTGGCAATTGGAAAGAACCTGCAGTAAATAGATACTTATCAATACTTGAATTGAAAGTATCCAAGTGATTCTAACAAATCTCAAATAAAACATATTACAAATGCAGAATGAGATACCATAAAACTCTCACGGGGTTCAATTATAAATTTGCAGACACAATGTTTCCATAGATAATGAAACAGGTAGTAAACTTCATTTAGAGACTACCACCCATGGCTTTTGTGGCATTCATCAACATGTGACGACCCATCCCCCTCACAGCACCCAGCTGACGCCTAGGTGTTGTATCCCACCACCCTCATAACGCCTCAGCATCAACACAAAAACTATGCTACCATTATCAGTTTATTTTTTTTAAAAAAATCTTTCACAACTGCAAGCATGGCAGTATCATTTTGGCCTTTGTTTTCAAATTTTCATGGTGAGAGCTAGAGAAGTACTATGGATGGAAATTGTACATAGTCTAACCCACAATCCAAACTGTTTGTTACTATTTAACAATCAAATGACTTCAACTCCAATATTTCTTATACAGAAAGAAGCTGAAAGCCTTGCTTTATTTGTTTTGAAAACATCTAATTAACGCCCAAAAAAAAAAACAAAATGAGTTGAACTCCACACAACTTACAGTACCAGATTACTTTACTCTCCAAAGATATTTCAGAGGTGGTTTCTAGATATGTAATCTGAAGTGCATTGCTGGGTCCAATTTTGAAGTGAACTTTGAGATCAGATAAACTGATGCAGGAATTTCATTGGAATACATATTTCTTTAATAACTTCTGAAAAATTGATCCTAAGGGCTTAGTGTCGACCATAATTGTTAGTTGTAACTAGGTTTGTTGTGTGCCACTGTCTTTCGAAAGCCATTAATGTTAGTTTGTCTTTGACGGATTAGAGCAAAGCAGATAGGCATGGATATGGGATGCTAGGGAGGGAGGGAGGGAGAATTTAGATGGGCTGAGTAGCTGATAGGAGTGGCAGCCATAAGGCTCATTTGGCATTCCAGCACCATGTACAACAAACACCCTGTTGATCTTAGAAAGATCTGGTACATCTTTGTGACTAAATTGAAACTTTGTCCTTTTCAATTTTAGTAGGAGCATCTTGGATGCAAAATTTTGTATATGACATCTTGGTTTTCAACATTTAGATGCACAACAAGCTACCGATTTAGAATATACATAATAAGGCTACGTTCAATAGTTCAAACCTAACACAAATGAACAGAAAAGAAGAGCATAAATGTAGAAGAGAAGTGTGCTAACCTATGCATCTTAGAACAGAAGTATAGAAGGGAAAGCTTTCCTGAATCTGAAAGCACAACCAGAAGATCTTTGCGTTCTATCTGAAAAAAAAACAATTAATTTTTTAATCATTCCAACTAAAGACAAGTATATATGTACAAGAGAATATAGCCAAAAGTTACGACTAGCCTAGCAAGAAAGAAGTAGCACCTCTGGAATCCCACATATGTTTTTACTGTGCCATTGCAATACACCAACATCTTTTATGATACCGAACATATCTTGTTCGCAGATTGACTGTAAAACACCATCATTGCCAACCGTGACCAATTCTAGCGACGTTTCCTGCAGGAAAAAAAGCAAGAGCAGACGATGGCATCATGTAAAACTAATCCTGCATCTGTTCAAGTTGTAACCAGAAATTGATGTTTTGTTTCCTAGATCCAATTCTCTGTTCAGATGATTTCAACATGGATAGAATGATAGGATTCTCCCAAACCTCGATTCAATTTCTACCATGATGACACACTATTCACCTAAACTACGTAATCACCTGCATTGTCCTGACCGTCTGGATTTTTAGCAACCCTATGATACAGCACTCAGAACATTCACCTATCCCAGACCAAACCAACAATCCGTTGCACAACCCCGCCCCTCCAATTTAGCACAGCGAGATTAAAAAACATTCACGTCTCGAAATAATAGGTCTAAGACGATTCGGGTCGCGTTAAGGGAGCTAACGGGGCCAGAAAGAGGAACCTTGCCGAGGACGACGTCCACGAAATCGGGGGAGCGGAAGCACCCTTCGGCGACGTGGAGCACGGCGCTGCCCCGGAGCACCCGCTTGGCGAGATAGTGGGTAGCGCCCGCGTCGGCACCGGCGGCGAAAGCGGAGGTGGACGGGCCCGACGAGGACGACGCACAGGCGTCGCCGGCTGTGGATGGCCCCATCCGCCGCCTCGAGAAGGCTCTCGGCGGGGAGGCAGGTAGGGTTAGGGTTTGGAGCGGTTGGTTGATTCGGCCACGTGCTTGTCTCGCTGGAAAGCGGAGGAGGGACGAGGAAGGCCGAGGCCAAGTCCAAGTGAAACTGGTGGTGGATCCAGCCGGCCGGTGAACGAACAGGGAAGAGAGAGCAAGAAGAGCGCGGCACTGACAATTTGGGCCCACTAACCAGTAGTTCCATACGGAGTACATCATGTGTTATAGAGAAAACCAGTAATTTCATATTAACTGAAATTTTTATTCGGCGCAATAATACTGTGATATTGATATTTACATCCCACAAACGATTTGGGACAATTTTTGATTTGTTATTATCAAATGAATCTATGCTAAAAATATATGTTTGGATGTGGTCGGACTTTTACTATCGGATATCAAACAATTTCTGCTCATAAGACAACTAGAATAATTTCAGATGCAGCACCTTACAAATAATAAATAAAATAAAAATATATATTAGAGCAACTCTAGCAATCCCATAAACAACCCTTTATCCTAAATTTTAGGACTTTGGATAAAAAACATAACTCTAGCAACACTCCGAAATTAGGACTCCCAAGTCCCAAAACCCCCTCTAACTCCGGACATGGGAGGGTTTCTTTCCTCCTAAATTACAACTAGCAGTGGGTCCCACATATTTTATTTATTTATTTTCTTTTTCTCTCTCTCTTCGTTTCTTCTCTTCTCTTCACCCTTTTCTCTCTCTACCGACCGCACACGGCCGCCCCGTCGCCGCTCGACGCCCTTCGCCACCTCCTCGACGCCCTTAGCTTGCTCCCTCGCGGCCATCCGGTTATGACGAGAGGCGGGACGGATTCGGCCACGACGGTGGTGGATGCGGCCGCTGCCTACCACGGCCCGGTGCGGCTATAGCGGGATCCGACTCACTAAGGTGGTGACGTTCATAGAGGATGAGGTCGAGGAGGTCACCACTAAGGTGGCCGGCGAGGCGGCGTCGGGGTGTAGGGGGCCGCGCGATGGATGGGTTGGTGGAGGGGGAGCCATGTGAGCGGGGTGGGGTTGTGCGACCGGGATGGGGACCGGGGCGCTTAGGGTTTGGTGCTTCTTATATATGGGCAGCTGCCCGATTAGGTCGGGTCTTTTTTACAATATGGCTGGCCAAAATACATTTGTACATTAGAATAACTCTAATTAATTGTAATTTTGGTGGTGTAATTGCAAGATGTTTTAAATTCCTTTGAGTATAAAATTAATAAAAAAATGCGTACACAATGTCCAAATTTCTGAAAACAAGCTTTAACCATGGAACATACATTTCTCATTTTTTTTCTTTTTTCTTATTTCTAACTCATATTTATGAAATACTCCCTCCGTTCCAATATATTTGACATTCTAGTTCGATCACGGAGATTAATAAGAGAGAATAAATTATGTGCTCGGAAAAGTAGGAGGAAAGAGATAGAGATAGAGGTGTATATTGAAAAGAGAGAGAAAAGTGTACTTGGAAAGTGAAAATATCAATATTTTGGAAAAAAAATAGATGAGCCTAGAATATCAAATATTCTGAGACGGTGGAGTAATAGAATAGAACATAAGGTTGACAGAAAATATATTAACAAACTTTTATCATAAGTGTTATATATACAACAACAATATCGAGGCGACACCATCGTGTATAGACCTATTCATGGATTCATGACTTGTTTACTTAGGTCATAAACAAGTCACATAACCCACGTAACTGCAGGTTGAGGTTGCCGGTTAACGCCCACCCTGCCGGCATGCAAAGCAACAGTACTTCACGCAGCGGCTACCAGTTTGCAGGAGGTCACCAAGCACGTTACCGGTAACAAAACATGGCACCCCCGCACCTGACAGCCGCTGATTATTTCGGAAAAAATTCCGTGCGGCAGGGCCGCACGCCCTCACCCGTGCGACCCCGCTCGGATGGAGCGCACGTGGAGATCCAACGAAGAAGAAAATGTATCATCTCCAGCCCGATTGACTCAGCTCCCAAGCGTAGCCTCTCCGTCGGCTTCGGCTCCAAGAACATCTAGCTCCCAAGCACAGCTCGACTCGGCTCCTTGGCTGGCCCAAAATGTTCCAGGTCGGTAGTAGCCGCCGCCCGACACCGCTGTCACATCTTTCTCCCATAGCTGCTTTCCGCTTGGTCATGTACATCGCTTCTTGGACTTTCATGTTCATCGTTGACCTAGTGATGCCCCTTGGAGCTCCTACTAGGGATCGAGGCGTCAGCCGGATGGCTGGTGGCCGGCGTACGTGTACCGACCTGCTGGTGCATCATCAAGGAAGTTGTGAGCATATGAGCTGCGAGCCACCCCAAAAATGTAGTGAATGACTAAATTCATATGACCCTAGTGTCCGGAGACTCTGCGTCTTCTTTATGTGTTGCAACTTTCATGTCCGGCAACCTGCTCGGTGTTGATTGTTAATCTTTGCATGTGTGGCCAAGGATGAAGGATATCTTCGACTGCAACTTCATCAAGGTTGTCGGACACTGCAGCGGTGGCATCGGCTGATCCATGGCATGTTAACGGCGGATCATCGTCGGATACGCAACGTGCTCCATACCGAGAATTAGGGTAGAGGTGTTTGTTACTGGAGTACAACAGTTTCTGCGCTCTGTAAATGATAGATGGCTATCCATAGAGCCGAAGCCGATGGAGAGGCTTTCTGCTTCGTTGAATCTCCACGTGCGCTCCATCCGAGCGGGTTGCACGAGGGCGTGCGACCTGCCGCATGGAATTTTCTTCCAGTTATTTTGCGTTATTCAATGACAACGTCAGTGCTTATGTGTTGATTGGCGCACCAATCACGACACACTTACAGCAATCAAACGGCAAAAGCTAGTGGTGGGCACGGCACCTATGGGCACAAAATCCGTACCCAAGCAAAAAAAAAAAAAAAACTAGACACTTCAATAGGGGTATAGTATGTTGCACTAACTTGAATTGTTCGAGGTAAATAAATCAAGCAAAATATTTGTTCGTGGATTGATGAATTAAGTTTAATACAGATGTGTAAATTGGACCACCCCTCTGTTTTTTTCCCTCTTATATCAATAAGGGAATGCCGTTGAAGATATGCAAAGATGTTTTTTCATGCATTTCCGTCTTAATTTACCTTTGTGGGATGTTCGTTTTCTTTAGGAGCTAAAGTTTAGCTCCTAAAACTTGAGCTAAATTTTGTGCACCTCTTAAGGGCTAAAGTTTTGCCCTCATTTTAGCCTTTCTTTCTCTCTAGAGCTAAAGATTAGCTCAAACTAGTCTATCGAACCCGTGCGATCGCACGGGCAATTACCAATACCAAAAAAATAAAAGAACTTAGAAAAAACTTTTGTTCACAAATTTAATATAATTTTACACTTGAAAATAAATAAACACTAACTTCATCGATAACAACTATTTTGTACATGTTTTATAATCATATAATGTTGCTACAATGATGGTATTGGAAAGATGACGAAAATTAATCATTATTATAATATTAAATATTATGCTTCACAGTTTTATTGTATTAATTTCTATATAATCAAATTAAAATTTCATATATGTATATATTAAAATTGTGATGCACATCCTTCTTTATTGTTGTTCTCATTATCTTATATATTTTTTTAATGTTATGTAGTTCAAGATTTTATTTTAAAAATTATTAAATATTTTATGTTTATGCGAAGCTTGTAAGACATGTCTACTTAACTTTTAATATTTTTATGTTATTAAAAAATTCCTAGGAAATATTATGTCATGGGCAATCCTAGAGCTCTATGAATTAAATATTTACAATTAAGTTAAGTGGTGCACAATTTATCAATTATTTCCTGATATTTGCATGGTCTCTAGATTATCTTTTTAAAGAAGATGTATAAGGTGTTACAACACAATGATGTCAAACTCCGTGGGTAACCAATCATTAATACCATTTAGGTGGTTTGAGAGAAAGGAACCTTTTGTCAATGGAAAAATAACTTTAACCATAATAAAACGTTTATTGCTATAATCTAGCAATACCATGTAATTAAGTTTATAAATAATAGTTTATAGAGAACTTTCAAATAGTTTTCAGTACATAGCAAAATTGAATGTGTTCACCTATAAAGTAATTGCACTTATATGTTACTCAAGTTTCCATATTGACCATGAATTTTTAAAGTTTTATTGGCTGTTATCCTTTTTGTCACATGATAATTTTTTCTTTATAATAGTCATGTATTCCCTTATGTATAAAATGTTTAAAAATTAATTATTGGATTGATTTTGACCAAGTATCTTATGACATGAGGTTGATTTTGTAATGGTTAGCTAATGGAGTTGCTTGGCATCCGGCACACGTGAGGCTTGCAGGTATGTCTTCCCCCATCTGCAGCTATCCCAGGATGGGCTAATGCTGTTTTGACAGAACAAATAAGACCTTGCATGTTAAAAGAAATATATGTTAACTTTGCAAACCAAGATTTATCAATATTGTTTTGTTGTTCCGATGGCCTGGGTGACAAATCCGTTTTCTAATGATTATTCTGATAGAAACACAGATGACCAAGCATCTTAAAAGATACCCAGTAAAGTTGAAGCCAACCAAGATTAATCATTTAATCTATATATTACTTTTTTCTCCAATCCTCTTCGTGAAGGCTTGGGGTTCTTGTGATGACATCAGGTTGATTCTGTAATGACTAACTAATGGAGTTGCTTGGCGTCGACACACACGGCTTCCAGGTATGTGTTCTCCGACCTGCAGCTATCCCAGGCCGGTTGCTCCTATCGCCAGCAAGTATCACGGCCAAGAAGTTCACATACGCTACTAAATTCCTCCTCCTACCGGCGATCGAGGAACGTGTTCGTCCCCGGCCAACAGCGTGATCAGTAATGACCATGCATCTTGTATCTCTTGTAAAGTAGGAAATCCTAGCTTTTGTCCTCTCCACGTATACACATGAATCTGCTTGTGTATGTAAGTTTAACTCACACGATTGCTTATTTCCTTATTCGGCCAGGACTTCTGTTAATTTGTATACAGTACATGCGACACACGGCCTCGGACGTGAAAGCAAATCATGTAAGATCCATCGGGTATGATTTGTTACCAATCCAATTCAATGGCCGGATGTTTTGCTTTTTTCTGAGAATTTCTAGGATTTTTCTCTGATTAATATGGAGGCCTCAAAAGAAGCCTCCAATTAGTATAATATAAGATTTTAGCACTTCCGTTCGTTTCTCAAGAGTTAAACTTTAGTCATTTACTCTTTGGTTCCAAGGAAAGGAACACCTTTTAAAGTTGTTTACTTTTTTGTAAGCGGATATGATGAACTCCACTAACTTTGACCTCTGTATTTATCAATGCACAGACTATAACCAGACACACTAGACTCCGCATCGTGTTCTAAGATGATATGCAAAGAAGATTACACAATTCAGCCATTGTTTATGAAGTCAGAACATCATGCCATATCTGCCATTGACTTGCACCATATATAACACATTTATACATTGCAAATGCACAAAAAAATTATAATCTGTAAAAAAATCACAGCTAGATAGAATTTGAGTGTCATCACTGACATTATGCAATTTCCCAGTTTCACGATTCATTGCCATGCGAATACCCATTCTGCCCAAACATATTTGTGAAGTAAAACTAAACACCTTCAACGCAATAACACACCTACAAGTCCACAACAACATCACGATAAGCTGACCCGAATATTCCAAGAAACACTTCAGGTACATGGAGCAAATGGCGACCACGTCTCTAGCTTCTCCTTGGTGCACCTGATAGATAAACAAAGAAGCATCATGCCTCGGGCACTGTAGTGCTTTTTTTTTTTGCGATCAGGGCACTGTGTAGCGCATTGTGGTTAACCACACTGCGACACTGTCCATCCTTTTCAATTCCTCATCTTAGGATGATATGTCTTCTTGTTTAAATTAATCTCGTAGAGGCATCCATGTCGATCTGTCATGAAGCGACACAAACTCGCAGTAGCGGCGCCAAGTGGCGAATCATCGTGCCGCCATGACTTGCCTTGTTCCCCTTGGGGAAGATGATGGCGCCTTTAAAATATCTGCAAGCAGGTGGTCAACCGGGACAAAGCAACGGACGAGCTATGTATTGGCATTTGTACAGGAACACATGTATAATTAAACTAGTGCACTGCCGGCGCGATGGTATATATATGTTATAATTGGCTTCTGGGAAAATATTAATTTAGCACACATCTTCCATGAAAAGAGAGAGAGACCGGAACCAGAAACCAACAGTTCTCCGGCCTTCAAATCCTGTGCACAAATTTCAGCAAACCTCTGTGGATCTCATAAAATTTTTCAAGGAACCAGCAGGTTTCAAAGGCCTGAAGGTACAATTAAAAGATAGTAGTATCACCTTATTCCTTTGCCATTGTTAGATGAATGTTCTGGACCTGAAGAACTCCAAAGCACACCAAGACAGATAATAACGCGACAGGATTTATCATAAAATGGCTGTACAAAGTAAAGTGGTTAAACTCAACAAGAACACAACAGTAGAAGGACAATTAAGGTTTCTCTGAAGAAGACGTTCTAGAGAGCGCGGTAAGTACTAAGCAGTTTCAGAGGCAAACTCAACACTGATCGACCACAGCTTGCAGAGGTATAAATTCAAGCCCATGGTTCAGTAAACCACGCACCGATGAAGGAGGCGAGGCATCAAACATGTCACCCGAGTTCTCACATCCTGAAACAAAGGGCACGGTGGTTTTTGTGAGCCAGGGTAAAGAACAAACATGCCAGCCACTACGACCACATCAAACATCGAAATAGGCTACAGAATACAGCATTATACTCCCCGACGCCTCTTAGAAAACTCAGCCATTCTCTAGCGCACTACGAAGATCTTCGCGCTAACGACACGCGCAACGCGACGAGGCGCCCACTACGCCCAACCGTCTCTCCCCCTTAAATCCAGGCGCCACCTCCTCCCCCAAAGTTCAGACGAGAGCCAGCCGTTTGCAACAACAATGGAGCTCCAGTTCCAGAGACCACAGCAGCAGCAGCAGCAGTGCCATTACCAGGTGCCCGTCGTCGCGAAGGATCAAGCCGGCAGCAAGCCGAGCCGGGGGCGAGAGGCGGCGGCAGCAAGTTCGTGGGCGTCCGGCAGCGGCCCTCCGGGAGGTGGGTGGCGGAGATCAAGGACACGACGCAGAAGATCCGGATGTGGCTCGGCACGTTCGAGACCGCCGAGGAGGCGGCGCGCGCCTACGACGAGGCCGCCTGCCTCCTCCGCGGCGCCAACACGCGCACCAACTTCGCCGCCGCCGCGCCGCCGGACTCGCCCGTCGCGTCGAGGATCCGGGCGCTCCTCAACCACAAGAAGCTCAAGAGGAGCACCACCTCGCACCTGCAGCCCGCCGTCGCCTTCAGCCGCCCCACCCCCGCCACCGCGGCATACCATCACCGTAGCGCCGCAGGCTCCATCGCCGCCGCGACGAGCACGAGCGCCAGCACCGTCACCACCAGCAGCGTTAGCCCGACTAGCAGCACCAACTCGGAGACGATCAACTTCGCCATGAGCAGCGGCGGCGTTCGCACTCCCATCCTGCCTGCTGCTGCTCACAACGTGCCGTACTTGATCAGCGGCAGCGAAGAGTTCCACCAGCAGCAGTACGAGCAGTCGTGGGCGCTCAACACCGGCCAACTACCGCTGACGGAAGGATTGGCCGCCGGCAGCGCTTGCTCGGGGATGCCGGAGCTGGAGAAGATCAGCCTGGAGAACGGAAGCCCTGCTTCCACCCGGGGCATGGACCAGGATTATTTCCACGACACCGGAAACGATCCGGCTGACTCCTTGTGGGACCTGCCGCCTATCTGCCCGCTGTCGTGCAGGTCCTTGATGTATTAGATTAGAGAATGATTTTGCAACTCCAATCTTCCGGGTCCCTTTTCTGCTCCTAGGAGCCAATCCCGTACAGAAGTGTACGAGGAATGATGGCCAGCAGGCAGAGAGTACGTAACGAGAACCTATGTAGTAGTGCTAGTATCTTTCGGCTATAGACGAATGGTTTTTTGACGTGTTGTGTGTTCGATTTCCTTGTCTTGGTTTTGTTTGCTCAGGTAACGGATTTTATTTAGCTCCTTTGAAAATTACCACGGCCGGCGGACACAGCCACCAGAGTGTTTTATCATCGTCCATATGTACAGCAATGGCACGAATTTTGTGACGGTAATTTCCAGAGGACTAGTTACCCGTGCGTTGCAGCGGGAGAATAAAAAATTATACAAGACAACCACATGTCAATCCAGTTTTCAGGAATCAAATAAGTTATTTCATTTGTATAGAACAAATAGGATTATATATTCATATGCATATACGTGACCCTTATGCTACCAATGTCAATTATATTTTACTGAAAAGAACATGCCTAATTCAACCAACAATTTACATCTTGTGAATTAAATGGTTATGACCCAAAACAGTTTTCATGACCTAATTACGGGTTAAATGATTACAATTTCTTTAACTAACAACAATGTTTGGCGCCTATAATAATTGTTAGTTTACAGACACAAGCGCAACCAATAATAGACATAAATGTATACTTCTCATATTTCATGAATTCTAGCTCTATTGCTAGATGCGACCAATCACGATTACAATGTGTGAAAATAGAGCAATAGAAATATAATGCTATAGAAAAACAATTCACGCCTCAATGTAAATAGAATGATCCATTGCCTTTGTGACATACAACCATTTTCATAATAACAATAGAAAATAATGATAATAACAATTGGCATACATTATTAAGCATATTCTCCACAACGAACACCATGTCTTCCACTCCACCAACTCTTCATTAACTCTATCTTCCAGGCCTAAATTTTAGAGTTGCGGTGTATATATGGATTCCAAATCTTTCTAGCAAAATAGTCATTCTGCATGCATGAAAAGGAAACTTAAATCTTTATCCAATTTAATCAGTGAGAGAAAATAATATTGTACCGACAATAATTCGATAACATGATCCCTTAAGCATCACTGTATTTTAAAAAAACTAAAAGATGGTAGAACATGGCGAAACTTCAAAATATACTTGTTCAAGAGAAATAAGATGAAACATGTTATTTAAGCAACGTAATTCAGTTGTCTACAAATACTTAGCAATCTTGTGACTTATGTCTATACTTGGCAATCCTATTGGTATTCTCTACCATAAAAGGAAGAGTAAATTGAGCACCTTCTATCTATGGGCACACAGATGTATGGTTATTTCTTTTCTCCCTGCATCCAAGGGCATTCAAACTCTGTAGCATATGTCAGGCTTATTACTTAATCTTTGTCATACCAGTACACATTATCATATTTACAGAGAGAAAAGGCAATAAAAATAACCTCATAAATGGAACCTTAAGGTAGCACAACAACAAACTTTGCATCACCAATACAGTTATGGATATCCCTACTGCATATTTGTGTATTTTGGCTGCAGTTCAGAGAGAATAATGCTTAATCTATCATGTCTTCTCAGGATATCACAATTGGCATATGCAACCTACTGCTGCAAAATATCTCTGTGTAAATAAATATATGATGAAAATTTAGTACAGAGAATAACTCTAGTATTGCAAAATGAAACTAATACATAGAAAAAAAATCAAGGATAAGAAAATTATAAAATATATCAGAGCAAGAAGATAATACATAAACATCGT
This sequence comes from Chloris gayana, assembly GCA_031894775.1. Taxonomy (NCBI): domain Eukaryota; kingdom Viridiplantae; phylum Streptophyta; class Magnoliopsida; order Poales; family Poaceae; genus Chloris; species Chloris gayana. Next base: position 32,193 of record JAUNZO010004751.1, read on the forward strand.
TGTGAAGTGAAGTTTTAATACTCAATACTATTTAACATCACCAAGACACTATTGATCCATATCAAAATGAGATTTAAGATTAACCATACCCATCAGCATTGGTAGTAAGATGCTTTGTATAAAAATATTCAGCCCCAAAATGGTTACATGGATGTATTCACATATCAGACATATTCAAATTAAATTCCATTCAAGCTTTCTTTTTGTATTGGTTATTAGGAGGTAATGGAATAGCTCACTCAGAACCATCTTAATTTCTGTACTGGATATGTGTTACTCACTGAGTAAACAAATGTGTAATTCCTTTGGCCCAGTGTTATTCTCTAGCGATTATTTAAGGTCAATAATGCACAGTAATTTATTGATGCATAAAAGCAAATTATTTTAGAGGAAAATAATAACCTGGATGCCATATATTTTCATTGATCACCTTATGTCAAGCACTCAAGCTGTACTTTCTTCATTTCACCAATAATTTATTTAAACTTTCATATGTTAGGGGAAGGAAAGTTCGGATGCATCCAACTCCAACTGAACCACTGCAATTTTTAGCTTAAAAAAAGGGGACAATGGCGTTTTGACCACAATTCTGAAGCCTAATTGTAGAATGACCATCGATTTTGAGATTTTGCAAAATAACCATCATCTTTTGAACCTGAACATACTGTTAACCATCAATTTGTAACGCCGTCAGCCGGACCCAAATAAATGAAATAAAAAATGAAAAACCGGTGTGGAGTAAAAATGACCGTCCCTACCCTCTTCTATTTCTCTCGGTCTCTCTCTCTCCTACCCTAGGCGGTGGCGGGCGGGTCCAGCACCAGCGATCGACGGGGGACAGTTGGAGGCACAGCGTGGAGCGCACGGCCAGCACGACGCGATCAGGGCCAACGTAGGGGAGCAGCGGTTGTGGGGACAGAGCGAGGAGCAGTGGCTACGGGGGACGGAGCGAGGAGTAGGGGACATACTGTTTTTTTCTTCATGAAGCAGGGGACATGCTGTGGGACATGTGTTTTATTGAATATGATATATGTTGTTTCAAATATGTGAAAAAACAACAAAAATGCTGCTGAAATTATGCCCACAATTTTATGTTCAGAATGAAAATTTATTACAAATATTATCTGTCAAGATTTTGAAAATTCAAAATTTTTTCAATGTCTCATAAGAAAATTGTGGTAGAATCATATCAAAACTATGGTAAAATTGTGAAAGGATATTTTTATCTTTGACCATGAAAGTTAACACCGTTAGAGCATTTTACGGACTTGTGGTACTGTGGTTGTTCAGATTCAAAAAGTGATGGTAAAATTGCAAAATCTGAAAAACGATGGTGAAAACGCAATTGGACTCTAAAATGATGGTTGTTATGCAATAGCCCCTAAAAAAAGATGCCATGGTAAAAGAATGACAATATCTCAAAACAGTTGGATAAACATGCTGCCGATGCCAACAACTCTCTGGCCCTGTGAGCCATAAATTGATTGGGATGCCGATAATGTACAATACATTCACAATCAGTTCTAAGCAGCTATAACATTGACAAAATGGAATCTCCCTGTTTAGCTATGTATGGATGTCATATAAATTGGAACATGGAACACTGGATACAAAACACACAAAACAAACGACTAATTTTCCCCCTCATATTAGCCTCAGATCTAGATGGCAAAAAGGGGGACAACACACCTCAACAATCAGGTACGACAGGAAGAGTGCAGGCTAGCAGGTGCAAGTGCTCCCGGTGATTCAGTAGTAATTACCACCTAACAATCAGTCCCTATTCAAACCCAAATACCTTATGAACATTGCACAAGCGCCCATGCTTTCTAACAAAACTGAAAGAATATGGAACACTTGATGAAGGCATGATTCTTACAACTTATCATGCAGGCGCAACGGTGGAGGGGGTCGCAGGCTCGGCGGTTGACGATGCAGATCCAACAGTGGCGGGGAATCGCAGGATGGGTGGTGAGGATCATAGGGAGGTGGTGGGAGCTGGTGCCCCGACCGTGTGGAGTTGAAGCAGACGCAGGGGAGCAGGATGATTAGCCTTTGGCTTGGCTCGAGCGGCACGTCGTGGTCCTCCGTGGTGAGCCCGTTGGAGGTGCGGATCTTGTCGGTGGATGCGAGCCCGACAAAAACAACGTCGGCGATGGAGGTGAGGGTGTCAGTTGGGCGCATGGTGTAGTGGACTAAGACGGACTCGCGGATGCCGTTGGCCTAGGCGCAACTGTTGGGCATGCGGAAGGGCTGACCCTTGATCACCATCTTCGCCATCGCGGCATGGAGCTGCGAGCGTGGAGGCGAATATGAGGGGAGGAAGATTGCTGGGTCCCGGGGGTCACTGGAGGAGGGACGCTGCGGCAAGCAGGATGGTGGTGGTTCCTTTTTTTTGTGTTTTCCCTATCGGTGGAGGCGGTTGTTTGACGAGGATGGGGGGGGGCGTTGGGGCCGCGCGGATTATTCAAGTACGTAGATTTTTAAGGGGACGAGGGGTCGCATGTGCCGCAAGAAGGTCGTAGTCGGATGGAAACACTACAGATTTTTTAAGTAGTAGAGATTAAAGAAGTTTTTATGATACAACCATTTGTTTCTAGAAGAAGGGTTCCCACTAAATTGTATACTGATGTAAACAAATTAATGTTTACCAAACTAACATCTTTTTACCCACAAAAAAGGGAAAATTTAGATACCGGAGGTAGAAATAAAATTGCATGATGGCAGCAGATGACCTCCCTCAAAAAAAAAAAAGATGACAGCAGATGACTAAATACAACAATTATGCGCATTAAAAGCCAGCATTTTTCTTCAGAAATGTTCGCCAATCAATCTCATCAGTTATGTTGATACATACAACATACGACTAATTAATAGTGAATAAAAAAATTTAGTCATCATAAGGTTCATTGTTGCCTAGAATAATACTCTTCCATGCAAATCATTTCATCAAACTGCTTGGTATGTGTGGGGGAGAAAGATTAGCGCTGCTATGTGGCGCCCTCCGGACCCACTTAATGAAGGATTAGCCCCTGGAATGGAAAACCACGTCAGCACCGAGGCTAGGCCCACTTCCGTACGACACCACCGAGGAATAGGCCAAGAGGTAGCAAGCTCGACCTTGCCCGCCAAGCCCGGGAGAGCCCCGCCTCGCACGACCTTGCCTACCAAGCCCGGGAGAGCCCCGCCTCGCACGACCTTGCCCGTCGAGCTCGAGGAGGCTCTGTCTCGCACGACCTTGCTCGCCGAGCTCGAGGAGGCTCCGCCTCGCTCGACCACCAACCGCATTAACTCCACCTGCTCCGGTGCCCACGTAGGTGCTTCTCGGCAATCATTGACGCAGACTCGTGCTCCATCCCTCCTGCCACCACCACCTGCTCCCGTCGGGCCACGCCGATGGGACGCGCCGTCCCCGTAGCCCGACGAGTTGGCGTGGACCGGAGACTCCGGGCATGGCCATCATCGTCCGACGTATACCGGTACGGCCTCCCCGTTATACCCGTCGATAGGTGGAGCTCGGGGTCGGGCTCGAGCCACCCTCCGTCCCGCACGACCTTCACCAACAAGCTCGAAGCTCGATGGGCTACCCCGCGACCTCGACCTCGGGCTCGCCATCAATGCGCCCGATAAGGAAGGACCAGTATGGCACGTCCCTTCCAACCACTCCCTCACCACGCCGCCTATGGCTCCGCTGGATGCGGAACACTCCACCCCCGACACAGCAAGCTACGGGAGCGACATGACAGTCCAGTCAACCTACTCAAGTACGCGTGAGGAGGAAGACCGAAGGGACAATACTAGCATTCGGATAAGTCTACGGCTACTCGTCCCTCTCCCTCTCTCGTGTAACTCGAGCTCCACCCCTGTGGCTATAAAGGGGAAGAGTCTCTCACTCTCTAGACACATTCACAAGACATCACCATACACGCAAGTACGGTTACACAACTAGCTCACTCACACCTCGCACACAATCGGGGACTTGGAGCACTCTCCTCTCCCGCCTCCTCTCGTACACCGTTGTTGTTTGACGCAAGGAACACGAGCGCCGCGACACACCCCAACCGGACGTAGGGAGCTTTCCCGAACCAGTCTAATCCATCGTGTCTTCCTCCGTGTACCATCCGGCCAAAAACACGCAGTCCCGGAACAAATTCTACTAGCCGGTGGTTCGAACACCGACAATATGCTTCTGGCTAAGCAATATTGAAATTATTTTGAGAGATCGATGCAGAAAAATTAAAGAGATATGTAACTATAAAAGATTTAAAGCAATCAATTAAAGTATTAAATGGCCCAAAGTGCCGTGTCCACCGATACTGAAGAATAGGAAAGGAGTAGATGATGACTAGTAAATATTTTTCCAAATTTCATTAGCATATATCGTCAAGTCACCGTTGAAGCTTATGCATTCCTTTCAACGGAAATTCTTTTTGGCGAGAGATCGCGAGCATGTAGACGATATTCCTTGCACAAAAATCTAAAACAAAATCTACCTTATCAGGTGGATAGTGGGTGGAGAAGGGGCACATTGAGGAGGGTGGTGATCAAGCTTAGTAGGGAATTAGTTTTATTTTTTTAGGTGTGAGTAGCGGGAGGGGCAGAAGCCCCCTTGTCACCCCTGCCAAATCCACTCTTGGGTGTTTGTGCTATTATTCTTTTGAGGGATATAGAAGGTGGTTAGGGTTGATTCCATATGATGACCACTTTGATTACGAATGTTCATATGATATTTGCTCAACGAATATCTAGAAGCTAAATTGATTTGATTGGATGTTACTAAATTGAGACACATGGAATGAATATTAAATTTTGAAATCTCTCTAAGTAGCACTCTACACTTTAAGTGTGATATTATAGACATCTTGTTGACATTGATAGCTCTTGCTCCTATGTACTTGCTAATTCTGGTTTTTGCTCTTGGTTCTAACAAATCACCAATTGGGTATTTCCTTTTGCACTGTTCAACACGTTCTCCTTCTCATGGTCCAGGCCAGATCAATTTACAGTATATATAGCATGTAAGTAAGTTGTTATTTTAATCATTTGGTACCTTTTAATCTGTTTCAAAATCAACAACTCATTGGGATTACGAGTACCTTTTAGTTTTCCAGTAACGAATGGCAAGTGCGTTTTATTTTGATGTCAAATTAGATGGTTGAGTATTCTGATGTATATAGGACAAAAGAAGTAACTTTTACTCCACTTTTTTTACTAGTCCCGGTGGCGATAGGCTAACTAACTTGGGCCATATTAAGGAAATGACTACACACACGACTCCTGTTTTCGACTGCCGTTTCCGACCATGTACTATATAATATGTGCACGCAGTGGATGACGTCGTGATGATCCGCATGCCGTTAAGTACATGCAGTTAAGCCGGGTCGTAAAACAGAGTCGTAAAACAGAATCGTGTGTATAGCAGTACCTATAATTGAGCTAGTGGGCCGCCGCCTATACCTCTGACGGAAGGATGCGACATGGCCCGCGGCAGCGCTTGCCCGGAGCTGGAGAAGATCAACCTGGAGAACGGAAGCCCTGCTTCAACCCGGGGCATGGACCAGGATTCCTACAACACTGGAAATGATCCGGTTGAGTCCTTGTGGGACCTACCGCCTATTTGACCGCTGTCGTGCATGTCCTTCATGTATTAGATTAGATAATGATTTTGCACCGCCAATCTTCAGGGAACCTGCCTTCTGGGTCCCTTTTCTGCTCCTAGGAGCCAATCCCGTACAGAAGTGTACGAGGAATGATGGCCAGCAGGTAGAGAGTAATGAGAACCTATATAGTGAAGAGTTAAAGCAATCAATTACAATATTAATATTAAAAGACCCAAATTTTCATTCCACTGGTCGTGAAGAACAGGAAAGGAGTATATGATGACTTGTAAATATTTTCCAAAATTTTATTAGCATATATCTCGAGTCATTGTTGAAGTTGTGATAGACATATGTGTTCCTTTCAACGGAAATTATATTCGACAATAAGGGATTGAGAAGGAGTTAGACTTGCTGTTGAATGGGTGAGAAAGAAGGCCATTTTGGAGGTGGACTCCTTCGGTGTTGCAAGAGCTCTTGATGCCACAATGCCAGATAGATCTTTGATACTCTTCCTGGTAGAGGATATCGGAGTAGCTAGTAGTTTATTGATGGAGTGTAACGTCCAGGCCATAAGGAGAGGGCGGAGCCGGATAGCACGTGAACTCGCACAACTGGCAAAACGCATGACTCACACCGTGGTGTGGCAGGCGTAGGTTCCCCGTTGTGTTGAGGAATTGGTTGCTCATGAGTGTAATGCTTCAGCTGAATAATCAATAAATCTCTCTTTTCTCACAAAAAAATCTATTAGGTGATAGGTCATGAGCATGTAGATCAATATGCCTTGCACATAGGAAATCTTCCTTATTAGGTAGATTGTGGGTGGACAAGGGGCGCAGTGAGGAGGGAGGTGGTGATAATGTTACTAGGCTTTTTTTTTGTGGGCGGGGGGGGCAGCAGCCCCCTTGCCAAATCCACTCTTGGGTGCTCTCAAAGGTTCTACAACCATAACATAAGGAACATGATATTGTTCTTGTTAGGGAGAGAAGGTGGTTAGGGTTGATTTCATAAGATGCCCACTTTAATAAGACACGTTGATAATAACGGTGATATTTAATAAACTGTGGTCAATGACTGAATTGAGGCGAGTGAAATGAATATTAACTTTTAAAATCTCTCTCAACGCACTATACACTTTAAGTGTGCTGATATTATAGGCATCTTGTTAACATAGATATCTCTTGCTCCTATCTACTTGCTAATTCTGATATTTGTCCTCGATGTCTAATAAATCATCAACTGTTTATTTCCTTTTTACATTGTTTGACATGTTCTCCTTCTCATGGTCCATGTCAGACATAACAAGTAAATTGTTACGTTAATCACTTGGTATGCTTTTAATCTGTTTCAAAATTAGCATCTAATTGGGATTAGACCTAGGTGAGTGGCTTTTAGTTTTCCGAATGGCAAGTGCGTTTTAATTTTGAAGTCAAATTAGACTCTTGAGATAGGACAAAAAAAGTTATCACTACTACAATAATGTTCTGTAGTAGCATACGCTATTTATACCATAGCGGTGGACATTTAAAAAACCGTCATTATTTTTGGTCGAACAGCAATGCCCGCTACTAAACTATCGAAATAGTGACGGACACTTTGTGTCCGCTACTAGGAGAAAAATGTCTGCTACTAAATTACACAAATAGCGGCAGACACATTTTCATTAGTAATTTGATCTATCCGTAACTCGTTAGATAAAAAATTAAAGGTCCAGATTCGCTCTACGTATATCTCACCCTAACCCTAACATATAAAAACAACACTTCCCCTCTCCCTCACCCACTCCCGCTCACTCTTAACCGCTGCCTCTCTCTCTCGTGTGTGTGTGTGTGTAACACACGGAGCTCCCCGCTGGTCCCTCCCACCTTCCGTTGACCGCATCCTAGCTACCATTCCCCGCCGCCCCCTCCCCGCACCTGCCCCCTCCCTCATGCGCGGTGGCGGTGCAACCAACCTCCCTCACCGACGCGTAACAGCCCGGCGGGTTCCTCTTGTGCCTGAAGCGGTTGGCCTCCCTCCCGGCGCGGTGTGGCCCGACGACCTCCTCCTGTGCGGCGAGGCGGCCGGACACCCTCCCCGGCGCAGCACGGCCCGACGGCCTCCTCCCGTGCGGCGACGCGGCCGACCTCCCTCCCCGACGCGGCGTGGCCCGCATGCGAGGAGGGGACCTCCCTCCGGAGTGGCCAATGGATCCGGCGAGGGCCGGACTGCCGGCGGTAGTTTTTATTTTTTATTTTTTCTTGTGAAGCTTAGGAGCGATCATGGGACCACTGTTGTTTTCTTTTTCTTTTGTTTTTTAAGTAAAAAACAATGACGGACAAAAAACTGTCACTAAATTTTGCTCTTGTAGTGATAGAGGCTTAGTGGTGAAAATCGTTTCCACCAGTAAACCGCTTTTTTGCCTGTTATAGTATAGCTTTTTTCTAGTAAGTGTCTTTGCTCCATTTTTTTTTTCAATTCCCGGCAGCGATAGGCTAACGGACTTGGGCCGTATAATCGAGCTAGTGGGCTGCACGTAGCCGCCTGCTGTGGACCAAAGCCCTGCAGTGATCTCCGCGGACTGTCTGGCCTTGCGGCCGCCGCTGCCTGTGGCCTGCTGCATTATTTACGACAAGGGCGCCCCAGCATCACGACTTCCGGGTCAGCACCTACACGCGCCCCACCTGCCGACCCATGCTTGATAAATTCCTTTTTTTAGTAATAATTACTTAGTCGAAACGAAGATCTGGCCGTCCATTTTTTACTAATCACCATTAACAATTAGAGATGGGCAAAGTTGTACAAGTCTTTCGGCCCATAGATGGCTAGCTCATCTTCCTGCTGCAACGCTCTAGGTTTTTTCAATTACCTTGACACTTGATACTAACTGAAATCCCTTTGGATATTTCCATAAGTAGTATCATAATTTTAATCAAGCTATGCTTTTTATTTCAAAAGTTTTTCGGACACTTCAAAAAATTGATTCAAAATTTCATCTGTTTCTGAAACTTGAAATTCATGTGATAAGTAAAGTTTCGGTTTTCTGAAACTTAGAAGCACACTAATACTGTTCAGCAGCAGTCGTACCTACAACTGTAGGTTCAAAAGAATGTAAAATGTTTCAATTCAGTGCTGGTTTTCATTTGATTGATTTTCTTTTTCGGCTGCTATCAAAACAAATTCAGAGATCTCAATTCGTCAGAAGGTGTAGCTGAACGTGAGAATTCTCTATGGAATGGAAGGAGTTGTAGGCATTGGGTTCATGTCGTTCAGTTTATGAGTTAAACTCTAGGTGATCACCCATCTCTATCTGAGGGTTACATCCTAGCTTTTTGAGGTGGTTTTCGACGGAACGGGGTCCTCTGAATTGAAGGCTTCAATTCAGAGGAGGCACTGTAGCATGCATTAGCTAGCATTTCCAGCCGTCAGATTGTGAATCTACTACCGAGATTTGTTGCTACAGTAAACAGAGAAAAGTGAAAAATGTTGCTACAGTGCCCACAACACAGTATGTATCTACAGTACTAATGCATAGTACTGTAGCACTACTCATATTTCACTGTGCCAACAGCTACAATCTCTGAATTTAACCCTTCACTTCAGAGGAACCTCTCCCGGTTTTCGACTGAAGTCTCTGACAGTTCCCCTCATGATGATGGCTTGCCCTGCTTGGTACTCCGGTCTGTACTTGTTCCTTTCCTAAATTATTAAATGATTTATTTCGTTTTCATCAATCCCTTGCTGATGGTCTACTGTGTTGTAAGATGCGGAATTGTTTACGGTTCATAACCGGTAAACCACACCTCGTTCGCTATCAAACTGGCATGTATTGAGTTCGTTGTCTGAAAGCATTCCAGGAATGAGTTCTCTCGAGAAAATGAGACAGAAATGTTCTTGGGTTAGTAGTGTCTGTTAAGGATAGACACGTCCCCTTAGAAAAGGGTAGATGACGTGGGAACTTTTTGTGACAGTTAACACCCAAAAAAGATGAATTTCTTCTGCCTACTGACCCCATGAACTGGACGTAACTTTGATTTGAGATAGATGCTGATTGAGCTGTACGTTTCTTTATGTAGGCTAATAAGGAATTACCAACTGGGAATCAGCTACCGCCGAACTCAACTTGGTTGCAACTTTCTTTTCCTGATCTAATTACCGGAGCGTGAGTGACCATCAAGCCACAGATATTCGCCCATTGTTTTCCCCCTTGACAGGATTTACTTTTTCCTGTTACGGATTGCTCTGCATAATGCGTTACAGCGTTGCTGGAACGGTGTTCCAATGATACTTTGAGTGGGGATGCAGGAGTCCTCAGTGGTAGGCCCCAACTTTCACCGTTGAGTTGTCAGCTAGCAGGAAGGCCAAGCCCACACACAAGCTCCTTCTCCCTGCCGTGTTCCAAGACTTGCGATGCCGATGTGTGCACTCATGCGGCCATAAGTAGTTTTCTCCCAGTAGCAGCACCAGCACCTCGTTTCCCTGCAGTCAAGGAACAGGAATCAAACAGTCGTCAAGTTGATGCTTGGAGAGCAACCGTCATATAAATAGACCTTTGATACTTGTACTCTTTGCTGGTGCTCTCCTTAATTGTAGTAGATCCTGCTGCTTTTGGTGTTGCTTGAGCTTGGTTGGCCATATGGACAGGGGAGGTGCTTCCATGGATGCCGGCCAGGATGTTTGGGACTGGGAGGTCCTGCAGCCTGACCAGATGAGCTCCTCCATGTGCCAGGACGGCACCAACCTTGCTGGTAAGAATCATCATCTGTTTGTGATCTGCATAATTTTGATTATGATCTGCGCTGTAAATTGGATCTGAATATCTGTGCCCGTTTGGTTAACTGCTCGTGCTAGATGATCAAGAAACCAAGGAACGTATAATTGTGCCGCCGTCGAGTGGTGTGGATGTGCCCGTGGACGAGTGCAAGGACATTGGTGTCGTTCTGGATGAGACTGTACCAAACGAGGTGGACGCCGTGCCTGGGTTGACCGTGGCATCTGCTTCTGAAGCAGAGCAATTGGAGGAGGAGACGATCCAGAGCACTGATGCTAAGAAGGTTCATGATGAGAAGTTCGATGACGAGGAGGAAGGTACCGAAGGAGAAGTTGAAGAGAAGACGATTCAGAGCCCTGATGCTAAGAAGGATCACGATGAGAAGTCTGATGCAGTGGAAGCTGCTGAAGAGGTTGGAGAGAAGGCGTTTCAGAGCACTGACACTAAGAAGGATCACGATGAGAAGCTCGATCAAGAGGAAGAAGAAGATGCCAGTCAAGAAGGCGAGGCCAGACTGCGTGGTGTTCAGCGTGGGGAAGCTCAAGGTGAACGGGATCGGGGCGCTGTGCTCGTTCGGCGTCGCGGCGGCCACCGTCTGCATCTTCCTGATCGGCGGCAAGCTGCAGCAACACCACCGGCAGCAGCAGCAGCACAAGATCCAGCTACAGTTCTACGGCGATGATAAGGTATGGTGACTTATCCAGTGCTAACTTTCTGCCTAATCCATAATCCTCTTTTTTCTCTGATTCCTTCTAGAAACAGAGGAAACAGAGTTTGGACCAGATTCATCAGAAGTAATCATACGTCCTCCCTTCTGGAAAATATAAAAATAATTAAGTGGCAGCTATGGCCCCTTCTGGAAAATGTAAAAATAATTAACTGGCAGCTATGGCTTTGCGTTGCTCTGTTCTTAGATTAATTCTGGTCCACATTTGGCCTTCCTCTTAGAAAAAAATTTTGATACTAGTATGATTAGGTGTATTTGCCGGCCCATCTTGGCATCATGCGAAAAACTGCTACATCTCGATCTGTTTTATGCTAGAGAACAACAGCTGAAGAAGATGCTTTTCTCTGCAGAGGATTCAGCAGGTTGTGCAGCAGACCTCGAGGCTGAACCAGGCCATGTCGTCTGTGATGGGAGGAGGCGCTTCAACAAGGGCCAACATATCGTTTGGTGGATTCTACGATGGGTTGTGATGAATCAGATGGAACATGAAACCAAATGCAAGTGGCCGTGGTAGCAGGTAGCAACCTCGATATATGTTACTGCCAGGTGGTCTGAAACTCTGAATGTGTACATGCACATATTGTATATATTGGATGTAAATAATTGGGTTCTGAACTTGGTCTATTTGCAGACGAGGATGGATTATAGGATTATCCGTGTTGATAGATAACGTAAGAAAGACTATTTGACCTGTGCATAAACAGATTATGCACAGTGGAGAAGTTGTTTTTTTCAGGGCTGCAGCCTGCAGGAGCAGTTATTACTAACTGAAAACATGAACTGTTTCCTTGACTTGAACTTGTCTAAACAAAGATTTTTCTAAGTGAATTGCATTTCTGCTATCTATTACAAACGAAGTAAGAAAATATTCCTATTACACTTAATACAGTCGTGAAGAACGGAATCACACATCTCATGATTAGCTTGACCTGGTCTGACTCTGCAGAAGGATTGACTTTGGCTTTTTTCTTTTCTTAGAACTTTTAATACGCGAGTTGACCTTACCAAGAAAGGCGCATTGGCATAACTAAAATTCGAAAACCACTACAAGCTCGACTGTGTGCACTTAAAACTCTGTTTCAAAGAACGCACTTCCTTACTTCATGCTGGTCCCAACAGATCCCAAACTTCATGTTGCCAGACTTGGGACACAATTATTAGTGAGCAATTTGTCTGCCATGAACCAGTAGACGAATTGATACATTGACATCCGAGCCCTCAGGCTTTAAATAGGAAACTCAATAAGCTAAACATTTTGCCACGAAACTAAAGGCTAACTGCATTCGGTCAAATATGTCCAGCCAGACAAACCAAAATGTGCCCTCTTCCACCTGTCTTGTAGACTACTGACCCCGTACCAAACGGTCGAGACTACGTGCACGGCGATGCAACTGTACAAGTGTCCGGCCAACCTGGCCCCACGGCTCCACGCCGAGTAAAACGTTCCGGCCCTGAGCATCACCATCTGTGCAGCTCCGTGTAACTTTCAGCGAACCTGCACGAAGAAACATTTGTTTTTGTCGAGTAGCCCAGGTACAGATGCCTATTGTTCACGGCTAAACGAATTCAAATCTCCATCCAACTGTCACAAGGAAAAAAAACGAAAACTGTCTCGCATGAAAACCAAAATATCTGGCGTTCTTCATCAGCTAGTCAAAACGAAGGGGCGAGCCAGGAAGATAAAGCCTCTGCCATTGTTGCTCTGTTAAATTGCCGACACAATGGAGATGCCAAAACTGCAAAGAAAATAATAGAGGAAAATGGTTGCGTTTATGTTTTGCGGATTTATGACCTCTTCTACACGATATAGTTGCGTGTGTACTGTGTTTTTGGAAGACTGGTCAGTTTTTTTTTGGGAACATATTATAGACACACGTTTATATACATGAACGGGCACTCACCCCTATGAACACAGACGTATATGGTATACCTTACCCATAAGCACCTCCAAAAAGTTATATCGGCTGCTCTTGAGATTCATGAAGATTGGTTAGTTGTTATCTAGATGATGATGAAGTAATTTTTTTCTAACAAGTTCTTATGAGAGCAGCAAAACTTATAACTTTTGGTTACTGAAAAATAAAATGACAGGTCCTTTACCAAGCTACTACCTCTCTACCCCTAAGATACAAATTAAATCGAAGCCCTGTGTTTCAGCTATTCTGCATAACAGATTTTTCCCTTTCTTCATAATAAATGAAAGGAACCTCTAATGTTTGGCCGACGCAGAGGCTAGTTTACGCTGCGATGGTGAAACAGGTGAAGATAAAAATGTCACTTTCGAGTTCACGTGGCAATTGGATAAGATGAATATCCGATAGGTATTATTTTCCCTTTTTCCTTTGTGTTCAAAATTTCAAGTATATCTCACTTTGATAATCGACTTGTCCACCAAAAATCACATTGAATTTTGTTCTCCATAACTTATGGACCATAAGAAATCATTGGCTGTGTATTATATTTTCATAATATAAAATTTTAATTCTACCTTGAACTATTAATGTAGCTCGAGCTCCCCAGTTCGATAGCATTAAAATTTGTATGAAAAATTGTGTTCTCCAACATTTGTATTAGCATGTGGATAACCATCTGTTCTATTTTTGAGAACCGGATATTACAATAATCTTTTGAGAGGAAGGATACGCATGCTACTGTCCCCGTTCTGCAGCAACACAACCTGTGCTTTGTGCAGAGTCCTCCTTCGTTCCTTTCTTCTTCTTCGGTCCTCTTCCACATCCGCAGCAACACCACCGCCTCTCTCCAGCCAATGGCAGACCTCATCTGTAACCTTCAGTCCACGACTGTCGCCATGGAGGAGTCCATGGTCACCGGCAACACCATTCTGGCGGAGGCTTCCTTTTTTGCAGAAGTGAAAGGAACCTCACCAGATATCTCAAACGCCTTGGCCCCTCCCAAAGCGTAGGTTATCGCGGTGGCAGTCCCACAATTGGTAACTCAATGGCCGCAAGCCGGATTGTTCCTTGAAATCAGAAAATGGTTCGTGAGAGAGAACAAATCAATTAGTTGCAGAAAAGAGAAGTCTAACCGAATCCAACCGGTGAGACGAATCAAGAGAGCAATGGGATGAACGGAGCACTTACAATTTGGTGGTGCACACATAGACATCGTAGCGACCGGCGGCGAGGAGCTCATCGATGAGAGCCGGCTTGCAGCCATTCAGTTACCAATTTTGGGACTATCACCACAACACCCTTCGCTTTGGGAGGAGCCAAGGCGTTTGAGATATCTGGTGAGGTTCCTTTCATTTCTGCAAAAAGGAAACAGGATCATAGTCATATTACACCCAACTACTTCATTTCTCTACTGACTTCATGGATATTTTTTTTGTTAGCCACGTGCCATTATTTAGGACCAAGATTTTTTAACATCACCATGGATGATTTCCTATGCTCCTTTCATTTAATAAAGGTGATCAGTGGTATCAATGCAACGTCCTGTTTGTAGAAAATACATGTCTGCTCATTGTTTCAGAGATGATGCATCTATTGTTGCATATCTTTGTTATCGATCCATTGCACAATTTTTCTATGGGTTTCACTCTTTGAGCATAGTGCAGCAAGGGAGGCCTTGCCTTGGGGTTGGGTGTCTTCTATTACAATCTCGTTGAAGTGGTGAGTCCAAAATTTGTCTTCCAAATTTGCCACACCGAGATAGTGTATGTCATATCCTTGCGGCAAGATGAGCGAATAGTACACCATGCATGTGTCTCGGAATTTCCATAACAACAGGGTCACTCACTTCAAGGATGCAGCAGAAGCGTGTCTGCTACTGATAAATGCTGTCCAGGTGGACACTGAGAAAAGAAATTTCCCCTGAGGGTGCCTACTGAATATCAGGGTTCGATCCTCACCATTTGCAAATAAGGTTGTGCTCCATATTTACATTCCTTTTTGGGTGAATATAACTTGAGGATTGCAGTTACTGCAATAACTAGTTACACAACATGTGGTCCAGTTATGCTGTAAATTAAGCATCAAGCAAGCAAATGAGTTTGTGCAATCCTCCAGTTCTATTCACCCCAAAAAGGAGTTTGTGCATAACCTTATTTGTACATGCTGAGACTGGAAACCTGATATTTAGCAGGCACCATCGGAGGAAAGTTCCTTTCTCAATGTCCACCGGGGCAGCATTTATCAGTGGCAGACAAGCTTCCGCTGCATCCTTGAAGTGAGTGACACTATTGTTATGGAAATTCCTAGACACATGCATGGTGTATTATTAGCTCATCTTGTTGCAAGGACCTGCACTATCTCTATGTGGAAAATTTGGAAGACAAATTCTGAACTCACCACTTCAGTGAGATTGTAATAGAAGGCAGGCCACACCAAGACCTCCCTTGCTGCAGCTATGGCAAAGGAGTGAAACATACGGAAAAATTGTGCAATGGATCCATAACAAAGATAACCATGCAATAATCGATGAGTCCCTCCAAAACAATGAGCATACATGAATTTTCCACAACTGGACGTTGTGTTGATAGCACTCATCACTTGTATTAAATGAAACGAGCATGGGAAATCATCCATGGTGATATTCAACAAAATCCTGGTCCTAAATAATGGCACTTGGCTAACAAAAAAAATCTATGAAATCAATAGAGAAATGATATAGTAGGGTGCAGTAAGACTATGGTCCCATCTCCTTTTTTTTGCAGAAGTGAAAGGAACCTCACCAGATATCTCAAACGCCTTGGCCCCTCCCAAAGCGTAGGTTGTCGCGGTGACAGTCCCACAATTGGTAACTCAATGGCCGCAAGCCGGGTTGTTCCTTGAAATCAGAAAATGGTTCGTGAGAGAGAACAAATCAATTAGTTGCAGAAAAGAGAAGTCTAATTGAATCCAACCGGTGAGACGAATCAAGAGAGCAATGGGATGAACGGAGCACTTACAATTTGGTGGTGCACACATAGACATCGTAGAGAGCCGGCTTGTAGCCATTCAGTTACCAATTTTGGGACTATCACCACAACACCCTTCGCTTTGGGAGGAGCCAAGGCGTTTGAGATATCTGGTGAGGTTCCTTTCATTTCTGCAAAAAGGAAACAGGATCATAGTCATATTACACCCAACTACTTCATTTCTCTACTGACTTCATGGATATTTTTTTTGTTAGCCACGTGCCATTATTTAGGACCAAGATTTTTTAACATCACCATGGATGATTTCCTATGCTCCTTTCATTTAATAAAGGTGATCAGTGGTATCAATGCAACGTCCTGTTTGTAGAAAATACATGTCTGCTCATTGTTTCAGAGATGATGCATCTATTGTTGCATATCTTTGTTATCGATCCATTGCACAATTTTTCTATGGGTTTCACTCTTTGAGCATAGTGCAGCAAGGGAGGCCTTGCCTTGGGGTTGGGTGTCTTCTATTACAATCTCGTTGAAGTGGTGAGTCCAAAATTTGTCTTCCAAATTTGCCACACCGAGATAGTGTATGTCATATCCTTGCGGCAAGATGAGCGAATAGTACACCATGCATGTGTCTCGGAATTTCCATAACAACAGGGTCACTCACTTCAAGGATGCAGCAGAAGCGTGTCTGCTACTGATAAATGCTGTCCAGGTGGACACTGAGAAAAGAAATTTCCCCGAGGGTGCCTACTGAATATCAGGGTTCGATCCTCACCATTTGCAAATAAGGTTGTGCTCCATATTTACATTCCTTTTTGGGTGAATATAACTTGAGGATTGCAGTTACTGCAATAACTAGTTACACAACATGTGGTCCAGTTATGCTGTAAATTAAGCATCAAGCAAGCAAATGAGTTTGTGCAATCCTCCAGTTCTATTCACCCCAAAAAGGAGTTTGTGCATAACCTTATTTGTACATGCTGAGGCTGGAAACCTGATATTTAGCAGGCACCATCGGAGGAAAGTTCCTTTCTCAATGTCCACCGGGGCAGCATTTATCGAGTGGCAGACAAGCTTCCGCTGCATCCTTGAAGTGAGTGACACTATTGTTATGGAAATTCCTAGACACATGCATGGTGTATTATTAGCTCATCTTGTTGCAAGGACCTGCACTATCTCTATGTGGAAAATTTGGAAGACAAATTCTGAACTCACCACTTCAGTGAGATTGTAATAGAAGGCAGGCCACACCAAGACCTCCCTTGCTGCAGCTATGGCAAAGGAGTGAAACATACGGAAAAATTGTGCAATGGATCCATAACAAAGATAACCATGCAATAATCGATGAGTCCCTCCAAAACAATGAGCATACATGAATTTTCCACAACTGGACGTTGTGTTGATAGCACTCATCACTTGTATTAAATGAAACGAGCATGGGAAATCATCCATGGTGATATTCAACAAAATCCTGGTCCTAAATAATGGCACTTGGCTAACAAAAAAAATCTATGAAATCAATAGAGAAATGATATAGTAGGGTGCAGTAAGACTATGGTCCCATCTCCTTTTTTTTGCAGAAGTGAAAGGAACCTCACCAGATATCTCAAACGCCTTGGCCCCTCCCAAAGCGTAGGTTGTCGCGGTGACAGTCCCACAATTGGTAACTCAATGGCCGCAAGCCGGGTTGTTCCTTGAAATCAGAAAATGGTTCGTGAGAGAGAACAAATCAATTAGTTGCAGAAAAGAGAAGTCTAATTGAATCCAACCGGTGAGACGAATCAAGAGAGCAATGGGATGAACGGAGCACTTACAATTTGGTGGTGCACACATAGACATC
>JAUNZO010004752.1:0-52800 GCA_031894775.1 Chloris gayana
GGAAGACCAAGAAATAAGATTATCACCCATAAAGACAGCATAACCAGAAGTAGAGCGACGAGTGTCGGGACAACCTGCCCAGTCAGCATCAGAATAAGCCACAAGATCTGAAGATGGAGAGCGATGTATCTGAAGTCCAAAGTCAAGCGTGCCCTTGATGTAGCGAAGAACGCGTTTAACCAAAGCAAGATGAGGCTCTCGCGGATCATACATAAATAGGCATATTTGCTGAACAGCATAGGTGATGTCTGGCCGAGTAAATGTGAGATACTGTAGAGCACCAACAAAGCCTCTGAAGTGGGTGACATCGGCAACTAGATCTCCATTGGGCGACAACTTAGCACATGTATCCACAGGAGTAGTGCAAGGCTTGCAATCTGACATGCCAGCCCTATCCAAAATCTCTAGCATGTACTGGCGTTGAGAAAGAAATAGACCAGTAGAGCTGCGAGAGACAGTCAGACCCAAAAAATGATGAAGTGGTCCGAGATCCTTCATGCTGAATTCAGAGGTGAGAGCAGAGATGACCCGTAGAAGAGCAGCTAAGGATGAAGCAGTGAGCACAATATCATCAACATATAGCAAAAGGTAAACTGTATCTGAGCCTTGCCGATATACAAATAAGGAACTGTCTGATTTAGCGCCAACAAATCCCAATGACTGTATAAAAACTGCAAACCTGTTGTACCAAGCACGCGGAGCCTGCTTCAAACCATACAGTGATTTGTTGAGCCGACAGACATGATCCGGGCGAGATGGGTCAACAAAACCTGATGGTTGAGCACAATACACAGTCTCGGATAGAGTACCATGAAGAAAAGCATTCTTCACATCAAGCTGATGTATGGGCCAGTCCTGTGAAACTGCAAGAGAAAGAACAGTACGAATAGTGGCAAGCTTCACAACGGGACTGAACGTTTCACCAAAATCAATACCAGGGCATTGAGTAAATCCGCGAAGACTCCAACGGGCTTTATATCTGTCAAGAGAGCCATCGGGATTCATCTTATGACGATAGACCCATTTTCCAGTGACGATATTAACTCCGGATGGTGGGAGAATCAGATCCCAGGTACGATTCTCCTGTAGGGCGATGAACTCAGCATTCATCGCATCACGCCGGTTGGGATCAGCTAAAGCTCCACGGTATGTCTTGGGAAGAGGAGAAAGTACATCAGTATGAAGATCAAAAATTTGTTTGGGCTGGCAAAAACCTGCTTTCCTCTCGGTCCGCATGGTGTGGTCATTGGCTACCGCGGGAGCGCGAACAGCAAGTCGGGGCAGGGGTGAGACCACCGGTGCAAGAACCGGCCGCGTGCGGTGTGCGGTAGAAGGCGACGGCGGCAAGGCGTTAGGTGATGGAGAGCCTACGGGTGGGGGCTGCCTCCTACAGCATGTGCCGACGAAAGGTTGTAGGGGGCCGTGGGTGGGGACCGCGGGGAGCTGCCGCCTGCAGCATGTGCTCGGGACGGTGGGGAACCCAGGAGGAGGGCCGCGCGATCGCGGCGAGGCACCCGGGGATAGTGCATCGGCACCGGTGGCCCTGCTGGCAACAGCCTGAGGAGCAAGTCCGTCGGGGGCAGCAGGGTGATTTTCTTGGCGACCTGCAAGACAGCGAGGGCCAATAGGGCTTGGCACATAATCAAGTTCATCCAAATAATCAAGATTAGAGAACGACAAGGGAGCGGGGAGCTCTGCAAAGGGGAAAGATGACTCGTCAAAAACGACATGACGAGATAAGATGATACGGTTTGTGGCAAGGTCAAGACACCGGTAGCCCTTGTGATCGGAGGGATAACCGAGGAAAACGCAAAGGGTAGATCGAGGCGCAAGTTTGTGCGGGGTAGTGGCAGATAAATTGGGGTAACACTTACAGCCAAAGACACGTAGATGCTCGTAAGACGGTTGGGTGCCGAAGAGAGCAAAATGCGGCGTGGCAAAGCCTAGTGTCTTAGTAGGATGACGATTCAGAAGATACGTGGCGGCATGAAGTGCTTCAGCCCAATAAGATGCCGGAATGCTAGCCTGAAACATGAGGGAGCGCATGATATTATTAGTGGTACGAATGATGCGCTCGGCTCTACCGTTTTGAGGGGAGGTGTAGGGACATGACAGGCGCATGGTGGCACCGTGGGTGAGGAAGAAAGCGCGTGTGGTGGAGTTATCAAACTCGCGACCATTGTCACACTGGACGCTCTTGACAGAGGCGCCGAACTGGGTGGAGGCATAAGAAAAAAATGAGCTAGAGTGGCAAAGACGTCAAATTTTAGGCACAAAGGAAAGGTCCATAGATAATGAGAGCAATAATCTAAAATGACCAGATAATATTTGTAACCAGAGACACTCAAAACAGGGGATGTCCACAAGTCACAACGGATCAAATCAAAATTTCTAACAGCTCGAGAGGTGGACCTATTAAATGGAAGACGGACATGGCGCCCTAACCGACAAGCATGACAAAGTGTTTCGAGCTCACTTTTATTACAAGAAAACTTAATAGAAGAAGCTAAATGAGATAAAGCTTCACGACCGAGATGACCGAGACGACGATGCCAAAGGATAGCATTGCTGGTGAAGGCTGTGAGGGCAATAGGCACAGGTGGTCGGAAGGTATAGAGCTCCCCGGTGCTATTGCACCTGACGATCACGTTCTTCGTAATGAGATCCTTCACGAGAGAGACCAAAAACATCAAATTCAACAGAAACATTATTGTCAGTGGTGAAACGACGCACAAAAATAAGATTTTTGATAATATGAGGAGAAATAAGCACTGGGTATAAAAATAAAGGACCTCTAGAACAAGAAAAAGAGGTGTGCCCTGTGGAGGTGACCGGTAAAAAGACCCATTGCCCACAATGATAGATGAAGGAGTAGAAGAGGTCATAGGTTGAGGAGAGGAGAGAGTACCAGAGGAGGAGGCCATGTGAGACCATGCGCCGGAGTCAAAACACCATTCATTAGTGGGAGGAGGCTGGAGCTGCATAGTGTTGAACGACTGCGCCAGTTGATTCTGGTCCCAGACCATGGGCGGGTACACCGGCGGAGGGGCGTGCTGCTGCAGGCCACCGAATTGAGGCGGCAGGCCATACTGAGCAGGCCCGAACTGCAGCTGTGCTGGGCCGACATGGGAGGCAGCGAAGGCCTGCTGCGGAGGCTGTTGAGGTGCCGGAGCAAAGTGGGGACGAGGGCCCATGACGCCAGGTGCACGAGGGCCGGCCCACATAGTAAATGTTCCGGTGTATGGATTCCATCCAGGTTGGAAAGCGGCTTGTCCGCCAGTCGGGCCTCCTTGCGTGCCTTGGCCGCCGTTGGTTTGTCGTTGACGCCTGTTGGGGCCTCGGCCCTGGCCACCGCGGCCGTAGCCAGTGTGGTGAGCCAGATTGCCGGTCTGGGCCGTATGGCCAGCGCTGCCTGGCTGTTGGGGCGGAGGAGCAGAGGGCCGAGGTGCTGGAATAGGGTTATTAATAAATCTAGAATAATTTGCTTGAAAATTCGGTTTGCCTATGTTAGTTGCAATTTTAGTGACGTGAAATTTTGGATTTTGGATAACAACAATGACATTCTATATCACCAATCATTATTTTGTGCTTACTCAACTATAATATTGACTTTAATTGTAGTTATCTAATCTATCTAAATTTTATCATCACATAAGGCATAATATTATAGAAAAGATATAATGTTACATAGTAAGCGCGGCCAATTTTTAGTCCAACTCCTAAACTTGAGGTGTTCTTACCCAGGGTCCTAAATACCTCTGTCTCTCACATGTACAAGCTAGCTCTGTGGCGACCTCTCATCCGTGCTGTGTACAACTGTCACTCCTACGAGTCCTAAATTTGTATTGCTCATCTTAGAGAGCAATGGGTTGCATTTTCTATTCCAATGGTAAAAAGAAAGAAACTGAAAAGTAATAAATGAATTATCATATATACTGGTTATATGTCACGCTAGCATCTATACAACCTTACAAACAATCAATACTCTCTCAATATCACCTCACGAGCATTATCAGGACATGGGGTCAGCCTGCAAGGATCAAAATTCTGCAACACAGATTATTCTACGCCACATCCCTGTGATAACACTCTCATCTCGCTAAAGCTATATCATCTTCTAATGTTGATACTGATCATTATTGCTCCCATCCTCCCCACCGACATCGTCACCGTTGGCTTGGAAGAGGTCGAGACGGTTGTGGCTGAGGCGGAGGGTGTACATGGCCTTCTTGTACTCCGCCCAGGTGAAGGGCCTGTACCGGCGCGGCGAGGCAGGGGACACCAACTCCGGGACCGCCGATATACGCGTGTGTAGCGGCGGCGCGGCGAAGTAGACGGTGGATAGACGTGGCTTGCTCGTGCTGGCCATCACCCTGTGCCGGATGCTCACCAGCCTCCCGTTTGTCAGAGCCTGCAAGAAAATGCAACAACAACACAAATATGTTCAGTCAGTCCCAGATGAAAAAAAAAGTTCAGTTAAAATTTGTCAAACGAGAAAAATATGTGCTGCCACTGACCTGAAGGAGATCGCCAACGTTGATGAAGAACGCGGACGGGTCAGCCGGCACCTGGACCCATTCCTCATCGTCGGGGAAGAGCACCTGCAGGCCGTCGACGTCGTTGGCTCGGAGCACGCTGAGGATCTGCGGGTCGGTGTGCTCGCCGAACCCGATGGCCGTGGAGCCCTTTGTGCGAGACGGAGGGTAGTGATTGATCCTGATGAGGGAGTCGCTGTCGACGGCCGAGATGAGCCGGCCGAGGGACGCCGGGTCACTGAGGCCCAGGCCCTCGCCGAGCAGGTCCAGGACACGGCACGCCAGACGCCGCACAGCGTCTACGTACTCGTTCACTGCTTCGCTGCACAGATCAAGAGTGAAATCGTCAGTCACAAGCTCACTCTATTCAAGGTCCGGGCTATCATATGAAATCCAGCAAATATATTTCAGAGTAAAAGCAACGCTTAAGCCTCCTTGAGAATGCACGATTATAGAAACGTTGGAATAGTAAGAACGCATGATTGAAGTTAGCTATGAATGACAATCCTACTGGAAATGAAAACACAAGAAAACTTCCTATATCTGGAGCTTTTGGATACAACACATGAAAGACACGGGAATTAGAGGAGAGAGAGACTCAAAGGAATTTTACAAAATTTGTATGAAGGAAGCTATCCTATAAGAATTTCATAGTAATTTTGAGGTCTCAATCATGTGTTCCAAAGGCTATGCAGGAATTTTTTTCCTGCAGGATTTCAATCCAATGAAATTCCTTTATTTTTCGTTTGTTCCAAAGGGAAACAAAGGGAGCTTTATTACTAAATGCAGAGAAGGGCGGGGCAGAACCAATTTTCAGCATACTTGGACAGAGCAAATTTTACACAACAATTTTTGCCAGGCAAAAGACGACAAAGAGCCTATCCTTTTTCCCGGGGTACCTGGAGTGTCTAGTGGGTTCATTTGTGCAGCGAAATGTAGGACTAGCAAGAACGAGAAAGGTGGATTGATTAAAGATTGATTGGTGTACGAAATTTCAGTGGCTGGAAAAGCTGCAAAACCAACAGAAGCAAACAAGAACAGATATCATCGGGAACAGAACTTCTCCAAACAAGGATCACCAGGCAGTTGGTGTTCTAATTTGCCCGGTAACAACAAGGAAATGACCCAGTTCTACTCCAAAGTTTCTGGCATGTTTTTTTACTCCTGAAACTCAGGAGTCAGTACCAAGTCAATCCTCATCTTCAGAATTGAGCTATATCAATGAAATTAATCCGGCACAGGATATGCTGGACAGCCTGATCTTATCTGCGATACCAACTGGTGCACGGAGACATGATTTCCATCTTTTAGTGACATGATCTGTCAGGTCACACTTTGTTGAGTAATAAGGCTGCATATGCTACCCCTTGGTGGCCACCTGAGTCATGTATCTAGGACAGTTCCTTTTTTACCATAAGAATCGCCTAAATCTGTTGGGTCCTCAGGTGTTTTTGGCTCCTCATGGCATGGAGAGCCATTGGAGTTACTGATTTTCCACCTTTTCTTTGCGGGTACATTGGTGTTACTGATGATATGACAACTGGCAATGCTGCAAGGGCAGTGTTTCTTGATAAGGGAAATCGAGATGACCTTACAGTACCACTTGGCTGTCCTCCCCGATTCTGATACGAAATGGCAAGGCTACTTGTGCGGATCTATCTACTTTTGTTTGATTGATCCTCATGCTTTAATTTTACGTTGTTGGTTCATTTTCATTGATTTAATTTGGTAAATATACCAAAAGAGCGGAAAAGCTAGTACGCACACCATACCATATTAGCTAGTATATCCGGGAGTGCACACAATTTGAAGTAAAAGAGGCGCATTATTAAACTAGAAAATAAAAAGAATCATGATCCATAAATACTTACAGTGCAGACTAAAGAGGAGGAAGTTAACAGGCATGCATATTTCCTAGCAAGACATGGCTTTTCAAATATTCTCATCCTGAAAGTAAAACAGTACTTCGTCCCAAAAAACAAAAATAAAGTAAAACAATACTACGTGTGCTGATAATTAGCCATGTCTTAATATAATATTATGTAACGTGGAAAATCAATAATGCATGCATATTCATTCGAATGGAGACAGACATTTTCATGAGATATATAGGGATGCATAACATTGTCAATCGCAAAAGATATGTCAGGTGGACGATGATTGCAATTAGAGAAGCAAATTTGCAGATAAGAAATGACACCATGCAGTGATACACAACTGAAAAAAATGAAATAAAAGGAGAGGCATGCATCCGGCCGGCAGTGATACCTGAACCGTGAAGGATCCTCCGTGTCGATGTTCTTGGACTTGCCTGCCACCGCGTCGGGCTCCGTATGCAGGATGAGGTACTCGAGCTCGCCGACGTCGCCGTGCGCGCCGATGTTCCGGCTGCCGTACCCGAGCGGGTCCGGCGGCCCCGCCGCCTGCTTCACCTCCGCCGGCCGCGCGAAGAACGCCGACGCGGCGGCGTCCAGCCGGCTGGCCACCCTCGGCGGCACGCCGTGGTTGACGGCCTTGAAGAAGCCGCGCTCCGCGCACGCGCGCACCAGCCGCCGCGCCAGCTCGCCGCGGCCCGCCGGCGCCGACATGTCCACCGTCGGGATAATGCCGAGGGGAGAGACTCGAGCGCCGTCGTCGTGTCGGAGGGCACCACCATGGCTCTTGATCGATCGAGATGAGGACGAAGCTTCTTCTTCTGATGATGATGAGAGGCAGCAGCAGCTAGATGACAGGTTTGTTGGCACTAGATAGTAGTGTGCTGTGCACTGCGTGTGTTGTGTTGGAATGGCAATGGCAATGGCAATGAGGTATATATGGGGATTGGACGTGGAGATTCCCATGGGAATGCTGGCCGCGCGTTCCTGTTTTGACCCGGTGTCTTGGCTCGACGTATTTGGCACGGATGATCCAACGAGGCAGTTGGATGAACACTCTCTTTCTCCGACTTGCAGGCCGTCATCTAATTTTATTCCCTCGGCCTGTGTCGATGCACAGGTGGTGGGTAAGAATTTCAGATCTTCTACGGCTGCCTCATAGAGGTTGTATTCACATATATGATACCAAAGACCTTTACTCGATCAATCATTTGAGTATATATATATAACATTGTCCACGCAGTGCAGTACAAAGTTTCAGAATGAGAATGTACTGTAATTTCTCTGGTCTTAATTTTGATCTCGACGAGTACAAAATAAATGTCATCATATGATTCTCTGTTGAAAAGGAAACTAGTTTGTGGCTGAAAGTGGTTCTATAGGAGATAAACTATTAAAATCAGAATAGGAATCACACTTTAGGATGTCAGCTTGAACATGGAGTGTCATCTATATTGTCTGCAGAATTCTCACGCCAGATGCAGAAGATCCGAAGCTTCGGTGGGCGCCGTTCAAGTACAGCTCGCTGCGTTGCCGTCCTGAATTAGTTTACTCGTCTTTGTTTAAGTAGCCCGGGAGCTAGCTTAGCATTCCGACAGGTTTCGTCGACCATGCCCCTAGGTCGCAGCGGCAGATGATGCCAATGCCCCCAAACGGAAAACTCACTTGTGCTCTTGTTCGAGAATCAAGGAATCAACAACACATGCACCCCCAAAAACAGAAACCATGTCCTTTTCTCCCTGCTCTGCTGGCTTAGTTGTTTCCCATCGCCTGCAAACAATTACTCCCTCCGTTTATGGATATCCACGTTGTTCCCACCAGCTCACTTGAACTGCGGCCAGCACAATTTTGTTGTCGGAACTCGGAACGAAAACAAATCCTGAACATCGGGAGTATTTATAAAGCTTAACTGTATTTAGTTGAGTTTGTTTTATAAGTAATCAAATATGTACCTATTCTCTGCATACCTCTACACTTAGTTCAGATGAATTTTGTTAATAGGCTACACAGTATATTACTCTTCAAAAAACAAACCTTTTGGTAATTTTATAAATATTAGTGAAATGTCAAAGTTTTAAAATAAACAGATCAGGTTTGGCAGTCATTTAGCCAAACTGCCAAAAGGCTCGTTTCCAAACAGAAAGAAAATGGAATATAAGTCTGGTTTACGTATAGAAAAAAAAGACCTCAAAATTGTTTCTTGTAGCCAAAGCAAATTTTGGGATTTTTCTTACGTATTGGTACCATTCATTCTTCTATGCATGCATCATGCTTATGGTACTAATTTCAAGCATAAATACATGCATATATATTGCTGTCAGCGAAGTTTACAAGTATCATTACAGTGTGTCTTTGTCATGCTCTTGTTCTTAAGAGTGCTAAATCAACTTTCTTCGTTACTTCCTAGTTTACCCAAGTGCACATGACAACTTGATCATCAATGTCTTGTATTCAACAACCGACAAGTTACGACATGGGTTGTTCCTAGTGTAAAATCCAGAAAAGCTCTTTGGAAGATTTAAGTTGTTCTTTATCTCTTGTCAATGCTTAATTATTCGGTGTGTATAGTTTCGCAAATGCCTCGACGAGGCGATACAACAGAGAAAAGACATACGTAGATTGGTACTACAATTTTAGACATGCATTTCGTCTTCTCCGCCCAATCAATTGATATTGTAGTTTGAATTGAGAATTGTTAAATAAAATTTTAGAGTTATGTATTTCCTTTGGTAATAATATTACAGATAATATGATGTTCCTCATGGAGTTCAGGCAAATGTGAAGCTCAATTGGCCGAAGTTGGGTACAGCAAAGACTAAGAGCAAATCAACATAAATAACAAATCCAAGGTAGTATAAAGCAACTAATGGCTAAATAACAAAATTGGAGGAGGTCGTCATTCAAACAAAAAATTTATCAGTCAATGGGCATCTCTAATTGTCACCTTTCAAGAGAGTCCTTTTCTACGTAGTTTAGTGGAATCAAGTCCATGGATTGTTCTGATGTTCTTTTAATTCCTGGTACTTTGGGGACTTCCTGCAACTTCTCCACGTGGATGAAAACCCGAGCGCTTGGATGCCGGCAGTTTCGTAGCTTCTGTCGTTGTCGAACAACTCGTGCAGCTTATTATTAATCACCAAATGGCAAATAGTTAAATAGCATTTTAGAACACTATGTAGCCCTAGCCGTGTAGTCGACTTCAATATGGACATCTCGATTGGTAGGTGGCGGACTCAAGAAATAGTTTGAATGCACAAATGCCTAGGTACAAAAGATGTTTATTGGAAGGAATAAGAATAACTACGATATTGTGTCTTTCCTCCATTCCGGTAAACAAATAGTACTGTGTTCTTAGCA
The DNA here is from genome assembly GCA_031894775.1 of Chloris gayana. NCBI lineage: Eukaryota > Viridiplantae > Streptophyta > Magnoliopsida > Poales > Poaceae > Chloris > Chloris gayana. Next base: position 9,767 of record JAUNZO010004752.1, read on the forward strand.
TATATACAGCTAACTCAATATCACTGTACATAAGGACTCTCGATTATTTTAGCATTATTTCATATTTTAAAATATAAATTATGTGCGTGTTTTAAGAACATTCAAAACTTTATGTGCCATATTTTATAAAGAATGGTTTAAAGTAAGGCAACAGAGCATCATGCTCTTAGGCCAAGCAAATTGGGTTATAATTTGCATACATAGGAAGAGAAATGACTAATAATAATAATACAACCGCAGCAAGCCTCAACAGTGACTAATATGGCCACAATTCTCTCAACGGTGATCAGGTTTCAAGCTTTGAATGATTGTACGCGGCTTGAGCTTTCATATGCATGGTGGAGATCTTTTGGTTTCAAGGCCTGCAATTTTGATAAATTATTTAAGTGCAGGCATTATATTTCTTACTACTGGTGTGTATGCTGTATGATCAGCACAATCGCTTCATAGAGTGTCTCATAGACCACAAACTCTAGCTTTAGGCCCACAAACTCACCAAATAGACTGATTCAAATTTACATTTAACCTATAGGTGTGCTATATATGTGTTATGCAAATTTACTCTCATCTCTAACCTACCCAATTATATATATAGCTTCGTTAAAACAAAATAGTTAGGCCTGCAAAATTCAAATATCATAATATGATCACCAATGAACACATATGAGGTACCCATATGGTAATAATTGGCACAATTTGCACATATATTAGTTTTGGTTTTCATTGACATGATCCTCAGTCATTCATTGTGTAGTAGATGATGTCTAGCTAGATTGAAACGGTAATGAGAACTCATTGACAATATGTTGTTTCACTTGTTTATACCATTTCTAAGTTATACTTTGACCATCAATTCCTCTTTAACTATATTGTTTTTATACAAAATTAACTATCATTATATGAGTATTCAAAAAATACTATACTAAAATCTTACATTGTAACATTAATTCTAAATAATACAATAATGATTTAAACTATTTGCAAGAACTTACATTATTTTGCGATAGAAATAAATTTAATATTTCAAATTTGATTTTTTCTCTCTCATGTCTAACCTACCCCAATTACATCACAACGCATGGCAGATTCCCTCCATTTGATACCCATCCACACTAATTTTAAATTGTTCTACGAGTTAACTCCCGTCGAGTAGGGACTCCCTATAGTAGGACATCCAAAGGTTAGCCATATGATAGATCCACCCACATGACCCAATACACCAAGCAACGTAGTTGTGAGCACTTTGGCCCAAGAATATCGACCATCCATGCATCTTTATTTTATTGTCATTTTTCCTTGATATCCATTCAATAACTTGAACGGTTGTATAAACATTTCTCCACACACGTAGTTTATATGAAATGTTAGCATGGTATAAATATAATATTGAATTCAAATATTGATGAAAAAATACAAAAATACATCAAATACATTTTTAAGAGTAAATTAAAAGGATATTTTAGGCTCAATTTCAAAAAGGATTCATAGTTTGAGAGAAAATACTTTTTTAAGTTCGGATTCTTATTCAATCTTGAAACACCCGTATAAATCAACACATGGTACCTTGCCACCTTGCAATGTATTTGCACCATCACTCTACACCAATCTTGAACACTCATTTACTCCTGGCTTTCGGTCACTGGATAGGGAATGCCCGATGCTTAATATTTCAATGCTTTTTGTAGATCATGATGGAGCCCAAATGAAGCTCACCATACTCAGAGACCCTATATGTAGCGCATGGTATCTCAAAGAGCTTTGAGATGCATGCTCAGAGGAGAGGTACAACGCACATGTGGGCTGGCTGGGTGGAAGGAACACAGTTCGACATGTAGCAATATCCAATTGGACAGTCTGGATTTGAGTTGGGCTTAAAATTCCAGATCCAATTTTCTTCTAAACCGTTTCAAATCCGTTTTCACCATTATATTCCTTAGAATTGATGTAAAAATATTAGATCCCACATGAATTTTTTTTTGAACTTGAGTACTTTGAATATTTTTTAACTTTGAATTATGTTGTCCTATTTTTAATTGAATTTTGCAGCAATATAAACCAATTGTTCTGTCCTAACTAATTACAATTGAATGCTCTAACAGTAAAAACTAATTATTGTAGTATTGAAAATCAATTATTCCGTTGGTGATCTAAAGCTCGCAGGGAAAGGAGGTTAAAGAACAAAAATCAATTGTTCTGATAGTGAATATTCATTGTTCCAGTAGTGGTAATCCATGGTTGTGGTAGCTTCGATGAAAACAAATTAGTCTAGAATATGTATTTTAAAACTTCTTTTCACCTAGAATAAAATAATTTTGAATTTTGAAAAAATTGAATATGCATATGCTATTGTTTTGTCATTTGTGGGCAGCGAGAACAATAAAAAGAAGCATGTTTACTGTCATTCGGCTTAGGGTATGTTGGTTTCCTTCCCTATAAAATTTAGCACTGTCACATCAAAGAGAATCTTATTATTTATGAATATTTTGATCAATTTAATGATAAAACTCTATTGACAGATTGGTGCTAATTTTTGAGATGAATCTAATGAGCTTAATTAATCTATATTTTGCTAAAGTGATGCTACAGATAACTCGACTTCTAATCACGACTTAATTAACCTCATTAGATTCGTCTCGTAAATTAGTCTAGGGGCCTGTAATTTGTTTTATAATTAAAGTTTATTTAATATTCTTAAATAATAAGATTCTTTTTGATGTGACAGTTCTAAAATTTAGACTCAGGAAACGAACACACCCTTAGCCGAGGGACCTCCTCTAAGCTACGGGCCACTCCGGTGGGTGATGCTCTTGACCCTTGCGCGAGGTAGGGACCGTGCTGAGGCCTTACACGCGTACTATACAACAACAACAACAACAAGGAATGATACCCTCGACGCGAGTGCAGCTCCGCCAGGGGCCTGTTCGTTTCCCTATCTAATTTTTAGAGGGTCAAATCGAAGAGAATTTTATCATTTTGGAGATCTTAAATAAAGTCTAATCTCGAAACTAATTGCAGACTCCCTATCTAATTCACGAGACGAATCCAACGAGGATAATTATAGTGTTATTAGAAGATGTTTACTGTAGCATCACTGTAGCAAAACATAGATTAATTAGGATCATTAGATTCGTCTCGCAAATTAGAGGGGTCGCGACATAGGTTTTGTTATTAAATTAATAAAATTACTAATAAATAGTAAGATTCTCTTTGATGTGACAGATATCTAAATTTTAGAGGTGAAAACGAACGGGGCCCAAATAAAAATCGTTATCCTTGCGCTCACATGCGCCACCTCCAAGCTACTGGTACCCATGGCCTTCGTCCTGCAAGCAACCTGTGATCCTCCAATGGCAGCCATCCAGTCCACATGATCCCAATGTGTCACAAACTTCGAGCTGAGCCGTTTGTACTCACCCGGACACTAGCTAGTACTTGGCGCTTTTATTGTGAATATATAAATCTGCACATGCCATTCTTGACTCTTGTCTTCCCCGCCCGCCTGCTTCCCCTCTGCAGCAGAGGAGACCTTCTGGCCTCACTCACATGGTGGCAATGGTAGGGTGCCGGTGCCGGCAGCTCGTCTTCGCCCTTCTCCTCTTGTGCTGCCGGGAATCGGCGGCAGGTTACCGTGAGCAGGACGGCGACCGGGTGGCGTTTCTCCCCGGGCAGCCGAGGAGCCCGCCGGTGTCGCAGTTCTCCGGCTACGTCACCGTGAACGAGCGCAACGGGAGGGCGCTCTTTTACTGGTTCTTCGAGGCCCAGACGTCGCCGGAGCAGAAGCCGCTCCTGCTCTGGCTCAATGGAGGTTACTACTCATTCCTTCTGTTCCTTTTTTTCGTTTCTTCTTCTTCTTCTTCTTTTTTTAAAACAAAATGTTGTTCACCTTATCCATGCAGAAAGAGTGGCAGATATGGTTCATTTTCTTAGTTCTCTGTGTTGTATCTATGGTTCATCAGCATTACCTTGCTATGAATAGTACTAACTAACATTGATCAAAGGAGAGTAGCAGTGTTTTTGCTATATCCTTTTATTCATTTCTTTCTTCCATTTCCTGTACTGAATTTTATTGTTCATTATATATATTTTCCTGTCACTCTGCTTTGTACCATTCAAGAAAAAAAATCATTTAGTAACATTTCTGCCCAACATTCAGGGCCTGGTTGCTCATCAGTTGGATATGGAGCCGCTTCTGAGCTGGGACCTCTCAGGGTTGCCAGATACGGAGCAGGACTAGAGTTCAACAAGTTTGCCTGGAACAAAGGTGCCTGCAACCATTGCATGTTGCTTTCAATGTCTGCAATTTCTTCGGGCAACCCAAAACTTACTGTATTTCGGATTGTTCTTGCCAGAGGCCAACTTGCTGTTCTTGGAGTCTCCGGTTGGGGTTGGATTCTCCTACACCAACACATCCTCTGACCTTACCAAACTGGACGACACTTTCGTTGGTAACTTCAGTATTCTATTAGGGAGTTTGTATTTGGTTCATCACTGTTTCAGAACTCTTAAGATCTGTCCTGCCAATTTTTTTTGGTAGCTGAGGATGCATACAACTTCCTGGTAAATTGGTTCAAGAGATTTCCACAATATAAGGACCGCGCATTTTATATCTCTGGAGAGAGCTATGCAGGTAATTCATGACATGACCAAAATGTTTGCTCTATGACGATCCTCGGTAAACCAGGTTGATAACTTGTGTGAGCTATAATAGTCAAAGATATAAGTGTTGCTTTGTATTTTCTACACACTGGTTTGAACCAAGGTCTAATTCTCAGAAAACAGAAGATAGATCGCATACTGACATGTCCACTGGCCACGAGCTGATATCTCTAATATTGCACAAATTCGAGGAGCAAAATATGGCCTCATTTCCTCTGTTATGTTATGCAGAGAAGCATTCATTTAACTATGTAAAAATATGTATATACTTTCCTCTGTACATAACTCCAGAAGAATTTTGAATTGATGCAGGTCACTATGTTCCTCAGCTTGCTGAATTTGTCTATGACAAGAACAAAGATAAAACCAACATGTACATCAACCTTAAAGGTTTCATGGTAAGAATTTAATTAGAAAATATGATTTGATTATTTCATTATCAATAATGCTGGATTTAGCCTTGTTAGATGATAATGTGTTGATATGGTAGTTAACAAGTGGACCAAGAAATTATTTAACCTAGGTATTTTTTTGTCAAAATGCATCTGTATCAGTAAGAATTACAAGAAACTAGGAATTTGATTTACTTTTTACTTAACTGTTAGTACTTTTGTATGGCTGTAAAGATCACTGCATTTTCTGAAAATAGGCCGTAAAATTGTTAAGTTTGTAACATGCAATGTAAAGGTCTTATGGGGTGTTTTGAGACATTTTGCTTCCTATAACATTCAGATTGGTTTAATATAGGTTGGTAATCCACTGACTGATGATTACTACGATTCAAAAGGGCTTGCTGAATATGCTTGGAGCCACTCAGTAGTATCAGATGAAGTTTACGAGCGCATCAAGAAGGTGTGCAACTTCAAGGTCTCAAATTGGACAGATGACTGTGATAAAGCCATGGGCATCGTGTTCAAACAGTACCACGAGATCGACATTTACAACATCTACGCACCAAAGTGCAATCTTGCTCAATCTACAGCTGCACCATCTGTCAATCAAGTACTTGCAACTAATGATCAGGTGAGGCCTAGTTAGTTCAAATATAGCTTCTGCTTCTGAAATGATAAAGCCTTTTCTTTTAAATGGTAGGAGCATTTCAGAAGGAGGATTAAAATGTTCTCCGGATATGATGCATGTTACTCGTCATATGCTGAAAAGTACTTCAATAAGGCAGATGTACAGAGAGCATTCCATGCAAATATCAGTGGAGTGCTCTCTAGAAAATGGCAAGTTTGCAGGTGAATCTGAATCAAATTGTTGCAGGAAATAGCATTCTATATTTATTATTTGAATTCAAAATGGAACAAACAAGGTTTCACTGTATGATTTCTAAGAAACAGGGCACAGTGAGGCTGTAACATGAGTTTGAATTCTTTTTGTTTCCATGTATCATGCAGTGATTCAATTCTAAGGTCATACAATTTTTCAGTACTTTCCGTCATACCAATATATTCTAAGCTCATCAAGGCAGGGCTGAGAGTCTGGCTTTACAGGTATGCTTTCTGTTGATCATTTTTTAGCCCTCCTAGGCAAAAATGAACCTTATTGGTTACCATGTACAAATACTTTTCCTTCGAATTTTTCCTGCAACTTACCTCAAAAAATATTTCCTGCAACCTTTCTTCAATATATATTTGCTAACAAAAAGAAAAATATATATTTCTGTGACATAAAGTTTATGATCTCTTCATAACTGAATCTACAAAGTAAATGCCACTTCAGTGCCATGGACTCAATGATGATTCTATTTATGCAGTGGAGATGCAGACGGTAGGGTCCCAGTGATTGGGTCACGGTATTGTGTGGAAGCCCTTGGCCTGCCTACCAAGACACAGTGGCAACCTTGGTACCTGAATAAACAGGTAAGAGGCTGTAGACCATCAATTGAGCATCTTTCACACTTATAATATACTACAGTTAGTTTAGTTAATCCTCAAATGTAAATTTATATTCTGGGGTCATTGATATGGAGGATATGTGTGATATTGTAGGTTGCTGGAAGATTTGTGGAATACCAGGGCATGACAATGGTGACAATTAGAGGAGCCGGCCATTTGGTACCTCTTAACAAGCCTGAGGAAGGGCTTGCCCTGGTGGACACGTTCCTCCTGGGTAAACGGCTTCCCACACGTAGATAAGGAATTTGATTTTAGTGTTAAGGTCATTTATGCAAAAAAAAAGAAGATATGTTCAAGGATTGGAACACTTTGGTTACAAGTGGAGAACAATGCTGAAAGATGTGTACTCCTTTTTTAAAGAGAGAAGAACTGTGACTTGCTACTGATCCTATTGAACAATGTAGATGGCAAGGAATTTAGTGTTAGGTTAAGATCTTTTTGTGCCCAAAAAAAATGTTCAAGGATTGGAACACTTTGGTGAGAGTGGGGAACGATGCAGTGAAAGATGTGTATTCCTTTTTGAAAAAAAAAGAACTGTGATTTGCTACTGATCCTATATTCCTATTGAACACCATACTCTCTCTGTTCTAAATTGTTGACGCTGTTGACTTTTTCGTTACATTTGACAATTTATCTTATTCATAATTATTTTTTAAAATATATAAAAGTATAAACAAATCATAATAAAATATTTGATAATTCTTAAACTTTGTTGAATAAGACAAACGGTCAGACATAACAAAAAAGTCAACAACGTCAAAAAATTAAAAAAGGAGGGAGTACATGGGATCGGCCCTTTTTATGACTAGAAGTATATTTATCATCACTATTACCATCTTGTGATGAATTTCATGTCATCACTAGAATTGGTATCGCAAGAATCTAGTGACGAAATTTCTTTCGGCATAGATATTGTTGACTTATGTGATAAATTAATTATTGTTGTGTGCTGCTTTAGTGAGGAGTTATTGTCTCAAATTTGAGTATCACAAGAAGGCATTTTTCTATGACTATTTTGTTAATGGTGATGAGTAGTGTTACACTTTGCATTTTCTGGTCTCTTTTTTTTCCTGAAAGCTTCTTGAAAGTTTTCCGGTGATCAGGATACTGAAAATTTATTGGTTCTCAAGTGTTTTTGCTACAGCGCAGTGTTGGTCCCATATGGTAGTGATGTATAGTCAACAGTCGACTGGTGATACGTACAAATACTCCTGACAAGTGAGGCGTATATATCCATTTTTCTTCAAACAAAGGAAAGCCAAAAGAGAAATTATATATTTCCAAAACCTTGGATGACAAATCGGCCTTAACCAGGTGTCTACTATACGTTGTACACAAGTAGTTAACAAGAATTTTTTATTCCAGTTGGTAGATTGCTGCATATAGAGCCTATACTGCACGATTTGGTCTGTCAATTTCATTAGCAACTTTCATTTTGCTAGCCATCAGAATTTCTTGTTGGAAGTTGTCTATCTGCAAGGAATGAACTGATAATAACAAGTGCCTCTGCTGGCTTGTCTTGAGGCACATCATGGCCTGCTCCTCTGACAGTGGCCATTGTCAGACCTTCGTACTCAACGAACCTTCCAGCAACCTATATTACATTTATTATGAAACGTCATAATAATATCAAATAAACATTACTCCAACAGAGAAATATGGAACTTAATGATCGTAAAAAGGTGCCCAACCTGATCTTTCAGGTACCATGGTTGCCACTGTGATTTGACAGGAAGGCCAAGTGCTTCGGTCCAATAGCGAGATCCAATAACCGGAACCCTACCATCTACGTCTCCGCTGTAAAAATGAGAAATAAAACGTAAAACTAAGGACTTCGGATTTGTTCTGAAGCAATACTGTGAGCTAAAGAGTTCCGTAAGCCAGCTGACGAAATTCAAGGACAAATTGAGTTATGAAGGGAGAAACCACATTTTACGTAAAACATGATTTTTGAGATTGACTAATTAAATACAGCCTCAATTTTACTGTTTCTGATTCCTAGTGCAACTGGCAACTGCTATTGTCTTTCTCTTATTTCAAAGGGACGGAAGGAGTCAAACCTGTAGATCCAAACTCTTAGCCCACCCTTGATAAGTTTATCGTAAATATGACGAACAGAAAATATGCCGATATTATAGTCATCGAAAATTGAGTAACTGCAACAAAATTTACACAGATAAGCTATTATGCGTGCAATCAAAATTGCACTAAGGAAAAGTGAACAAATTTCACCTGCAAATTGTCCATCTTCTGTCCTTGATCCATCCACTGAAATTGGCATGAAGTGATTGCTGGACATCGATCCTGTTGAAGTAATCTTCAATGTGGCCTGCGTAGCACGGATCGTATCCCGACGACATCCTCAGCCTTTTGAACTTCTTCTGAAATATTACCATGAAGTCGCTTCCTTCATTTCATCTTATTGTGGTACAGCATATTCTAGACTAAGGATCCAAAGATATTGGACACCTAGACTCACCTTGGCATTCGTTTCTACCGAGTTGACAGAGCTAGGCAAAAGTGCAGATTCATCAGTAGGAGTATTGCACTTCGGTGCATAGACATTGAAGATATCAATCTTATGGTACTGCATGTATACAAGGTTCATGGCATCGGCGCATTCGTTGGTAAAGTCGGGGAGCCTGAAATCGCACACATTTTTTACATGCTCGTAAATTTGATCTGAGATCACCGAGTGGCTCCATGCGAACTCAACTAGAGCCTTTTCGTCATAGTACTCATCAGTTATTGCGTTGCCAACCTATGAAAAGGCAGGTTAATATTAGTAATTAAATCTTTCGAAGTATTTTGAGAAAATAAAACGTCGTCCTTCATTCAGAATAAAACTTGCTGTTGATGAACACGAAAAAAAAGAAACGAAATGCAGAACTGCTGTTACTCATTTGCAGATTCATGAAAACTCTTTCCATTCAATATATTTAACAATTTTCACAAATAAAACTACTGTATGTGACTGTATAAAAGAAAAGGTATTGGTCCATATGGACTTGTTATGGCCAAAGTTTTTGTGTGTGTGTGTGTGTGTGTGTGTGTGTGTGTGTGTGTGTGTTAGATGTTCAGTTAATACAAGACTCATCGAAAGAGACTCAATGACTAAAACCTTGTTGCTTAATAACTGCGAAGAATTTTGTATTTCCTTATCTACATTTCGTAAATTGAAAGTAAATGGGTTTGTAAGTGCTCACGATAAACCCTTTCAAATTGATATGCTGATCTCTTTCAAGATGTTTGTTGCGCTCATACACCAGTTCAGCAAGCTGCGGAACATAATGGCCTGTTGCATTGGAATTGATCAGTTAGCTTTTTAATCATTTCTTCCATTGCTTTTCATGGGTTTTGACAGATTGGTTGCTGCGGCTTACCTCAAATCCTCACGTGTTTGTGTTTGATCACTAGAGTAACCACAATACTTATATATTATTATTATTTTGTTTCTTGGATCAACCGCTTTTCTACTCTTTGACCCTCAATATTGTTTTAGCTCTCTTTTTAAAAACTTTTCTCAGAACAAACAAAAAGAAGTACATATTCTGATTCCAATACGCCCAACGTGTACTTGAACAGAATAAAATCCGTCAACTTGGTTGAGGACCTAACAAATGGCGGTAGTGGGATCCTTGTATTGCGTGGACCGGAGACTGCAGAGAATGGGATCTGCATGTATTTAAGATAGCCTTTTTGACTACAAAATAGTAGTGGATAGTGGAAGAATAGGATGTGCTCCTGTCCCTCATGCTTATAACACCACCAGTGGCCATTAAAGAAAGGTGAAAGGTAATATCCTTTTGTTGTGGGTTTATTCAATCTTGCAGTTTCAGTGTTGGGAGAAAGGGAGCTGTCTGCTCAGTTACCTGCATAGCTCTCTCCTGCAATGTAGAAGTCATTGTTTTTGTACTGAGGGAACCTGTTGAACCAATTTACTAAAAACTTGTAGGTGTCCTCGGCTACATAATTTCGAAAATACGGTTAGTAAACAGACGAGCTCAAACTTGACTTTCAGTTCAGTATAAACCAAGTGATGAAGATCATTACCGACGAAGTGATCATCTAGCTTGTTTAGGTCAGAGGTAGTATTTGTGTATGAGAAGCCAACTCCAACAGGAGACTCCAGGAACAGCAAATTGGCCTCTGATAAAATTTAGACGAAGGAAACCAAACATGAGTAATATGCAATTTCTGAAATGACAAAGAAATCAAAACATTTAGCAGCAAACACCGATCAAAGACATGCATGCAAGATCTTTTGCTTTGGATGACCTCTTTATTACGAAAACATGTGAGAACTGCACGCTACCACGCATAGAATAAATTCATCCTTAATTGCTTGAGCGTGCGCATGATGAACTGAGTCACTTGCTCGAGGATGAAAAGAGACACAATGTAAATCGATGAAGTTTTTGTTTTCAAAAGAAATATCAGTGAAGTTTGTATGTAACATGAAGAGGCAGTCGTGTGTAGATGTAGTTTCACAAGTTAGTGCCAGCATTGCTAGTAACAAAAAAGGTGAAATAACAGGCAGACCTCTGTTCCATGAAAATTTATTGAACTCCAAGCCTGTCCCATTATCATTGACCAAGAGAGGCCCCAGCTCAGAAGCTGCTCCATAGCCCACAGATGAGCAACCAGGGCCTGGGTGTGGAAACGAAAAAAAATCAGTTCCATCGCTGTGCAATCATGATGGAAAAATATTCGGTCTTCGAAAACGTTGACAATGATAATGGAAAGGAAAGCTAATAAAGTGATCACAACCTCCGTTGAGCCAGAGCAGGAGCGGCTTCTGCGCCGGCGACGCCTGGGCCTCGAAGAACCAGTAGAAGAGCGCCCTGCCGTTGCGCTCGTTCACGGTGACGTACCCGGAGAACTGCGACATCCGGGGCCTCCTCGGCTGCCCGGGGAGAAGCACCACCCGGTCGCCGTCCTGCTCTTCTCGCGCTGCCATGGTCGTCGGCCGCAACGGCAGCAATGAGAAGGCAACAAAGACGGCGATGAGCCTCATCACCAGTGCACAAGAGGCCATGAGAGTTCTGCTCTGCTCCGACTACTAATGTGATTGACAGTACAGAGCTGTGTGCTTGCCCAGTGTGCAAACCACCACCAAGCGATGATGGTTTTCTGCATGGCTCTCTCCATTTATAGCAAGGCGCACCTCGCTGCTGGCTGAGTGCGTTTCCTAGTGTGCATGTGGGGAAAACGGAAAACGGTGCTCCGAAAAGGTTTTTGACTGGTCAGAATGTTCGTTTTGGTCCTCTATGTCATGTGTGATTTGTGAGCCTACGCGTGTCGCCTGCTCACAGCTCGCCTTGCTCTTGCCTCTCCAGCTTGCAGGGTGATTTGAAAAATTTTCAGAACATTAGGTGTTTTTATCATAACAACAGAAAGACTTATATTGCTGAAATTCCTCGTTTGCATTTACGTATTTTAAGGCAGCAGAGAGGACTTGAGTTGCTTTTTTTGTCAGCTTGGGTTCTAGCTTTAATGTGAAACACATTTCGTTCTTGACTGACTCTAGTAGCGGAGTAGTGGTAAAGAAAAACAAACTTTGTTTTAACCTTGTTCAGAATGTCAATCTTTGCGTGCTGAGCTGATGTGGTTCTGATGAGTTTGGTGGTGCACTGCTAATTAATGTACAAGAAAAGCAAGTGCATCTTATTCTCCGCCGGGACAGACAAGTTCAACAGACACTTTGAGACAATTTAGAGGTCAGTACTAGTTCAGCAGACATGCTAAGCAAGCAAGTGAGAAAACTGGAACAGTAGCTTGCCCGATTCTTGAGAAGATATATGCCGCAACGTCAAGAACCTTGTCTTCTTGTTCTCGAGCACCTTTCAAAGTCCGTATGGAAAACCATCAAGATATACGGCATCACAAGGGTTTAGTTCGGTATTCTAATCACCTGTTGTGTTTATTCTCGCGATTTAGTTCTCCGGTATCTGTCCGTCATGGATGTGGCACCCTACCAACCGCAAGGGTTACAATCACCACTGAGTCCCAGCATACAGAAGCCCGTGCGTGCCATGTGATAGCGATGGTGGCGCCCTCCAACAAACTGCAAGTGTTGCTAGGTCTTCCGCCTGGGGCCAATACCAACCAGAGTTTCAATAACCGGCCGGACCGGCGGTCAGCACCGGTTGAGCGGTTGATCAGGAATCCGGTAAAACCAGTCAATTAATCACCCAAAATTCATTTTGAAGCTGCAACGATCCGTGATAGATTTTCAAAAATATAATTTTATCGATTGTAACTGTTAAGCCGCCAATTTTAGCGATTAATTGATCGGTTTTATTGCACACAAATATTTTTTGATTTTTTTAAAAATTCAAAACCAGCGGTTAACCAACCGACTAATATAACAAACCAGGAGCAGTTAACCCTGACACCAACCGCCCGCCGTTTGGTTATGTAGATGGAAAAGATAAATTTCCTTAACAACGGAATACCCCATTTCTAGTAGCTGAGAAAAAACGTTAACCATACAAACTGCTCGACCAATGAAGATTAAGAGATGATAACCACGCAAAGTGAGATTTCCAGTAAAGAGAAACTTCAAGATCGAAAGCATCCACAGTGTTTACAAAGTTAAATTAGAAGCCACATAAACATAAAAAGCTCATATTTTCCACCTCATAAATTTAGTTTCGGGAGGCCGCTAACCAACATCAGCAGTATGCACCAACACAACTAGCACGGGGACTCGAGTTTCAGCAGCTATTCACCGGATCGGCCATTCTTTTGCCGTAAGCCAGTCTCATCTTCTCCATGCCTCTCCACCCGTTCTCACCGCATGCCCGCTGGCCACCAATATGCTCTCGTTGCCGAAGGTAGGCTAATTGAATGTGTTGGGATTCATTTAGAGGTACCGTAAGCATCTCTATCCGTTCTTTAAATAAGGTTGCTCAATTAAAATTTAGGATGTAATTAGTAAAAATCATTCTAATCTTTTTCTCAACTCAGCAACCTGTAGATTAGTTCGTGTCATCTGATTCTCACTCTTAAAAAGATATTTAAACTATTTATGAACCAATTGTTAAGAACTGTTAGAGTGCATGTCCCTTTTTTAGTCTTTTTTTTTTTTTGAGGTGATCCCTTTTTTAGTCTTAATAGATATAGCAACTTGTAAAACTAGTTGTTTAAATAAACTGTTGGAGATGCTATTAGCGACTGATTCTTGATGCGGATCGGGCAGCCGCAACCCACGCCCCTTGCACAGCGACCTGCCAACACCAACCAGCGGCGGTTTAGTTTTCTAATAGCTGAGAAAAAGGTCGAAGATTAAAGATGGTAACCACGCATCAGCGTTTTGAAAGTAAGCAAGATTTCCAGTACAAGAGAAATCTTAACAAACGAAAGCATCCACTGTTTACAGAGTTGAACCCGAAGCTACGCAAACATAAAAAGCCTCTCATATTTTCACCTCATACAATTTAGTCTTGAGAGGCTGCTAACCAACATCAGCAGTATGCCTAACACAACTAGCACAGATGACTGGACTCGAGTTTCAGCAGCTACAACTAACCACATGTCCTAAAGCTACAACCACCATTTACCAACAACCTTCTGCCAGAGGATTATTTCCCTGCATACCACCCTTCTGCAGAAGATCACAGATTGCACGAGGGCTCAAGCCCAACTATCGCTTTGACGGTCTCCCATCGTCATCGTCGTCACCGTCATCATTGTCATCTCCATCGTCATCATCATCGTCGCCAGATCTCTTCCTCTTTGCCGAAGCCTGGGCCTTCACAGAATCATCGTCTTCAGCATCGTCATCATCTTCAATCTCTTCATCTTCAGCACCATCACCGTTTTCATCCGGCTCAAAGTCGCTGGAATGCTCTTCGTCTTCAGCTCGACCAAGGGGCTGGACCAGATACTCCGTCCCCAACTCCTGTCAGATTTCAACAACTTGAGTTGGTGGCAATATAATGACATAACTCAACATGTTCTAAAAATAGTAAAGCAGAATTGCTTATGGGATCAGACTGACGTGCAATTTCTCATCATTTATATATCCATAAAAGGACATCTAAAATGTATCGTTCATCACTTCCCAAAGAAAGCAAAATCAAGTCATGACACTAATTTAGCCCCAAAAAAAAAAGGTACATACGAGTAAATAGGTGGGAGGATGCAACTCCAAACAATATGAAAAACAACTGCACATGGCAACATACGGATGTGTGGGCCAGCAAAATGGAACAGCCTCTAAGCAAAAAGGGTTACATGTTAAACCAATATAAAGTGGGAAGGTTTATTATTCTTTGTTACAGATCAAAGGTTACTATAGCTCGTATGGGATCAGACTGACGTGCAAGGTATAATCAAAGGTTTAGATGACATCTAACCTCAGTTCTGGAATAAGTTCTCATCATCTCCCAACGAGACCACAGAATAATTTGGATAAGATGCCCTCACTCTTTCAGCACATATTCTAAAGCAAGGGATAATAAACTTTTTTCATTTGACCAAGAATTTGGCCGTCACAAATAGAGCAGGCTTGGGAAAAGGGATGCTTGGATCAGAACGGCAAATCAGTTTTGTTGCAGCACTGGGCGAGCTGAAGCTCATCCTCAGAAACAGCCTCTGATAGATATCATCATCTCCAAAAGCACACAACCGATAGTGTCCAATTGTACTATAGTAAAAATTGCTTACTCGCAGCCTTGTATGGCTGTAATGGATTAAAAAAAACGATTTGTAACTCAACAGATCCAACCTCACGAGCTATAGTAAAATATGTGCTTTTGATCAGAACGGCAAATCAGTTGTTTGCAGCACTGGGAGAGCTCTTGGCTCACCTCAGAAACAGCCTCTGATATGAATCATCATCTCAAAAAGCACATGAAAATAAAACAAAGTTAAACTAATAATTCAGTCTTAGCTCAAATATTGCAGATCCTTAGTGCTATACGACGGATTTAGAAGATACTTCAGGATTGGTTAATAATTGGGAATTTCCTGTAGGCCATAAACAGGGCAAACGAAATCCTATAATTATAGAAATCTTTTGCAAATGAATTTTTTGTACAATAATTTTACAAACGGCGTACTAGTAATATTTTTGCCCGTTTGACTATTCTGAGAACAAGATGGGCCTCAGACGGGCTGCTACCCACCACAGACCGCACCACAAGACAAGACAAGTGGGTGGATAAGGCCGAGTGAAACCGAGCATCTTTTCATGGCAACAACTACCAAGACCAGTGAAAGGACAGGCAGAAGGCGTGTCAGAGTACAATCCCCAGATCAGAACGAACACAAAAGCAGGATAAAAAAATTGCAGATCTAGAAAAAAATCATTTAACAGATCTAGAGGGCTAGACCTTACTGCTCCCTTTAAACACCTGATCCCTCCACAGAGATCTACAGTACAAACACGCCAGATTTTTTGACAGGCAAACGTCACGGGTGACCCGAAATAAATCGAGAGTTTTGAACCTTCAGGAGCGCACCTCATGACAAGAAAAAGGGGCAAAAACGGCTAACGAAACGCAAGAATTTAGCAGACGCGTCTAGTTCGAGAACATGGCGCTCCAAATTCTCTCGGAAAACCAGATGATTAGTCGCGTCCAGAATTGACGAGAAAAACATGCGTATCAGGAGCACAGGGACTCAGATCTATCTAACACAGAACGAAGCTAACCATGTGAACGAAGAACTAAATAAAAAAAATTACGAAATCAAGAGAGTTATACCTCCTGGTCGTCCTCGCCATCGACCTCATCGTCCGCGGCGTCGTCGTCGTCGTCGTCGTCATCGTCATCGTCGTCGTCGTCGTCGCCGCCGCCCTCCCCTTGCTCGCCGTCGTCGTCGTCGTCGTCATCGTCGTCGGAGATCTCGACCACTCCGGCCGCCTCCTTCTCTCCCCCTTCGGCATCCTCCTCGTCGTCCTCTTCACCCTCACCCTCCTCGTCGTCGTCACCGTCCTCCTCCCCATCGACCTCCTCGACCTCGTCGTCGTCCTCGGCTTCTGCTTCCGCATCTTCGTCATCTCCCTCCCCGTCAACCGGCTCCTCAGCCGCGTCCGCCGCCTTCTTCGCGGCAGCCGCCGCCGCCGCCTTCTTTCGGGCAATTTCTGCCGCGCGCTCGTCGGCCTCCACTTCTGCCGCCGGCTTCATCTCGCCGCACAGGGATTCTTGAGACGAAATCGTAGTTGTTTGAACTGGTGTTGTTGTGGTGGAAAATTTGGGGCAAAATTTGGGCGAATTTGTAAGCGGGCTGGGACGAACAGAGGGCGGGGGAGGCGCTGGGTTTGGGCAGATTGGCCCGGGCTGATCCTGTCCGTTCGCTACAAGAACAGGCACACGGATCGATGACGTGGCGGGCTATCGGACGGCTGTGGAGGCCTAGTCCGTGGAGGGTGGGGGAGGCGGGACGGGTTAGAAGAACGGCTAGGGCTGATGTCAGCGTGGGAGATTCTTTTCTCCGAGCCGTGAAAAAAATACTGCCGTATATCTCGTGGTCCTGATGTGTCCCGTTATATTGTATAAGTATACTGTACTCTGTATATGGGGAATAGACTTTGTATATTGTATATACTCTGTCTTGTCCTTTTCAGACTATAGTTTCTCAAAATTGAGTTAGTTACATAACCATGTATATACTATAGGTACGTGCCAGTATTTACCATTAAAATACATCATCTCTTGATAGAAAAATGTTTTATTTGAAAAAGGATTATTTTATTTATTTCATGCTTAGGTACCTCAAGAATTTGGTAGAAATTGCAATTTCCTCATGTTCTACACTTGCAAAATGAAAATGACTGATGACAAAATTTTCTCCTCAAAGCACAATTTGATTGTAAAAGGTTTATAAGGAAAATGAAAACAAAGTCGTATAAGTGGTTGAAGTAACATATGCACGAATTGCATGAATACTTATACATAGGGTATTTGCTTTTTGTTGCAACATTTATATCAAATTACAAGAATGATTCTAGGCATGCTTGTCCTTTATCATGACTTATTTTGTTGTTGTTGTAACAATTTTAAACTAATCATTTTGAAATTATTAATAACTACTCCCTCCGTTCGGAATAGGTGTCGTTTTTGACTTTTGGATTTTATGTTTGATCGTTCAGTCTTATTTAAACAATTTTATACATCTAATAAAATAAATATATCATAATTAAAATATATCTAATGATAAAATAAGTTATTAAAAAATAAATAATATTTGCACAAAAATTTTGAATAAGACAAAGGGTCAAACGTGAAGTTTAAAAGTAAAAAAACAACACTTATTCTGAGACGGAAGGAGTATGTTATGTGTTATGCAGATTAAAAAAATACATTATGCATGCCCTACATATTATTCTGGCCATGGTTTTGCATAGGTACTTGCGAAAAATTCACCAGTGAGCCGCGGGAACAAAGCCAGGTGCTACCCGTAGGATCTAGAAGCAGCCTCGTATCCTCTTCTGGGATCTCCTGCGGCGTCGTGGAGACAATGGGTGCCCTGCTGCTGCCCAACCACACAGTTGACGACAGCAGGTACGTATGCCTACAAAGATATCCGTTCTGGATGATCGGTAGCAGCCCATCCGCACCAGACGAGATGTGCGCGTATGCACTATACCACTTGCAGCATTCAATGTGGCGTGATTTTTGCATTTATGCCCTCCAGGAAGGCTCCGTTTCACGATCGGGTCCATCTGTCTCCGGGGAAAAGGACGATGGGCGAGGCACAGGATACGCGGCATATTCCGCGGCGGTCACGTCTACGTGTCGTTTTCTCAGCGTAGCCATAATAAATCATTATTGTTTTAAAATATGCGAGGGGGCCTGGGCCTGTTCCCTGATAGGCCTTTTGTTCTTTAAGGGCTGGGCCTACTGGGTGCCGTGTGCAATGGATTGTTCCGTTCTTCGGATAGTGATTCTATTTCCTGGCAAGCGCGTTACCGGCCCGTTGGACCGTTCATTCTCACTCTGTTGGTCTTGGGATATGTGCCAGAGAGTGGAATGCACTTGTATTTGATTTTTTTCCATGTATAAGACGGGGTTTACTGTTGTAGTACAACTCTTGTCCTCTGCAATAACTGCTCTTTGTTGCACCGTACAACTACACGGCTGAATTTTGAACCTCCTACTGTCTAAAGGATTATATTTTCCAGGCCACTCATTGTGTTCTGCTGGTACATAATCAGGTTTCATTGTGATCTACTGGTACATAATCAGGTTTCATTTTGTTCTACTGGTACATAATCAGGTTAGAAAATGTACCAACCATGGAGTCATTCTGTTTTTTCAATGAACCGATGCTACATGTACCTCTCATGAGCATTTCATGTACACTATTCCTTCAAATTACAAATTGAAAAAAGAAATTGGTAGATTTATTGGTACCAGATAATCAAATCAACCCAAAGATCCTATAAAAAAATAGCCGTACAAGCCATGCATCTATTTCAGATCATATTGTATTTTACATACATTTCTATAACTCTGAAAAATAGCCGTACCTCGTTGATCTTACAATAGTAAATATAAATGTATACCTCGAAGTTGAATATTTATTCATGGTGCAAGCATGATTAACTCATAAGTACAAATCATAATAATATTTAGACAAGAAAGAAAAAAATCTGCACTGAACACCGTTGTCATGTACTACTAGCACACCACATCATAGCCGAGATGAGTAGACATTCAGAAAATTCATGGGGCAAAAACACTTGCAAGAACCAAAGAGTAGAACGAATCCTGACATGTTCTTGAGTCGATACTAACACCAAAAAAAAAACAAGCGTGCTTCTACAGACAAGCAAAAAAAGCATAGCAAGATTCACTGATGAACACGACATGTACCTTCACTGAAACTATCAAATATGTACAGAAAAGAAAGAAAATACTATCAGACAAGAGAAGTCAGGGTTGTGCCAGAGCCCAAATCCTCATAGTCACAGCACAAGGAAGAACAGAAGGAGGAAACAAACGAATCGAAGCCTGTACCACATCCAATGTCTAATAAAAAATAAAGCGACAATCTGTTCCCGTGCTGCACACCGCAACTCCATGAGAACAACTAGCCGGAGTTGGAGGCGAGGAAGGTGCAGATCCGGCGAAGCAACTAGCCGGAGTTTGCTGCCTGCTCGTCGCGTGAGCTTGCCCGCCGTCGGAGATGAGAGATCACATACCAACATCACCTTCGGCAATGGAGCCAAGATGGTGGTCAGATCTTGCCTGAATCCTCCGATCCCGGCCTGTTGTGGTGTAGATCTGGCAGCAAAGAGGTCAGTACACAACCGATGTACCTTCATACCCGAGGGGCCCTGCCACTGCCTACATCGACCCTACGCCTTGGCCGTCGTCGGAGACGAGGAAGCTGCGACGAGGAAGCCTATGAATCTGGATATTGATGTCGCTGCCACCGGATGTACTGCCGCCAAAGCTGCCCGCCAACAACCGCCCACCGGAGTACCTCTCGACGGAATTGACGGAATGTGCCAGATCGACTGCCAAAGTACCCAGAACTTGGTACGCCGACCGTCGGAGAACCGGCAGCGAGATGCTCTGACCCGCGGGGAACCGGCGGCGAGCTGCTCCTCCCACATCCAGCCGGAAGGGTGCCAGATCCGACGCCTAAGTACCACTGGCTTGGTACTTGGACCACCGGAGAAACGATGGCGAGCGGCTTTCACGCGCAGTAAACCGACGGGGAGCTGCTCCGCCCGTATACAGCCAAAAGAGAGACAAATCCGTTGTCTAAGTACGCCGGCTTGGAGCTCCGACCACGGGAGAACCGCCGGCGACCGGCTTTGACCGGTGGATAACCAGCGGCGAGGTGGTCCATCGGGAGAGGACAGAGGACGGGGCGAGGAGAAAGAGTGGCGGCGGGATCAGAGAGAATGGACGGAAGAGATCCGGAAGCCTCTTCTTGCTCATTTCATATGTACGTGGGGTCCACTGTAGATGTACACGGTACTGTTTGTTACTGTGCGTATTTCTTACCTCCGGGACATGCACTGTCACGGAACCGACACACACTGCAAAGGCTCACATCTCGAGAACAGAATCGTGTCCATTATCCAGGAAATGCGCTAGACAGGTACTAAAATTTCATATTAATTGTTTCTTGTGTTCCTAGCAGGCTTTTGTGTATGTGAGCCTGCTTTTGATTTTGCATGTGAAAACCGCGATGGAGAGCCTGCTTTCCGTGTTCAGGTGTGATTCGTGCGGGAACGATCGCCCTCGCATACGCGAGGGGAAGACGTCCCTCGCCTACTACCGTGGCTGGGTAGTCTTTCCCTGTCACGTGGGTCCCCGCAACTAGCAAATCTCCCCACCGAGGTGCTGCGTCTTGCGTGTCTTTCCTTGGCACATGGGTTGCAGGCAGCATTTTTTTTCTTTTTGGCAACTGGCTGTGCCACAACCGTTTTTTTCCTTTCAATCCAAATTTCCAGCGCTCCGTGTACAATATTGGATTGTTTGTGATTCTCGTTTTTATCCTCTATTTACTTTAAATAAATTATTTTATCTTTTTCTCCATAATAATTCTTACAATCAAAATACCTTTATTTTATTTTGTTCCATGTTTGTTAGACTTTTTTTGCTTATCACAAAAAAATGTTTTGTAGTAAATAAAATTTTGTTGATTTTTTTAACTAATGTTCTGAAATATAAATTATTTTGTTCTACACTAATTAATTTGTTTCAAACTTTCGCCTCTCTTATGACGCATTTTTGTTACATGAAATCTTTGAAATGAATTCTGATTTATGTTTTATATCCTGATACATATATATTTTGCCTCATAGTATATTAACTTTGTTTCAATATTTTTGATTTCTTTAACCAGTTAAATGTTCTAGAATGAAATAAATTTGTTCCGGAACAATGTTCCAAAACAACATATTTTGTTCCGAGTTTTCTTCATCTTGTTTCATAGTTAAATTTGCTTTTGAACACTACACTACTTGTTCCCGAACATAATCAGTTTGTTCCGCAACAAGATTTGTTCCAAAACAAAAATAAATATTTTGGAGTATTGTTCCGGAATGAATAAACAGATTTTGTTTCGACTTTTTCATCTTATTTGTTCTGAGATTTGTTTCGGAATAAAATTATATGTTTCAGAACAAAAGAATTTTTTGAGTGTTTTCATAGGTTTCCATGAAATATTAGATTTGTTCTGGAACAATGTTCTGGAACAAACAGACTCTGTATCAAGTGCTTTTTTTCATCTTGTTCTAAATATTATTAATCTATTACAAAACAATACACCGCATGTTTCAGATCAAAATATGTTTGTTGTAGAACAAATATGATTTGTCCAGAACAAATAAATAGTGTTCTGGAACATAGTGAATTTATTGTGGAACAATGTTCCGATACAACCATGTTTAGTTCTCAGTTTTTTTGTCATCTTATTCTAAGAATTATTATATTTGTTCTTGAACAATACAACACTTGTTCGAGAACAAAATCAGAACGTTCTGAAAATAACAAGATTTATTGCAGAACAAAAATAAATGTTTTAAAACAATGTTCCAAACAAACAGATTATGCTCCATGTTTTTTCCCTTGTTTTCCACAAATAGTTAGGTTTCTTCTTAAACAATACACCGCATCAGTTTGTTCTACAACAATCAGATTTGTTCCAGAACAAAAATAAATATTTTGAAACAATGTTCTAGATTTCCAGAATAGATATTATATTTGTTCTACAACAAAAATATTTTTCAAAAGAAATATTCTGGATAGCGTGCGCTTCAAATTGAACAGATCTGAATGAATGTTTTTAGCGATGACCTTTTTTTTCTTAGGTGGAGAGAGAAAAAAAGAGTTGTGCTAGCTACTTTAATTTCCGATTTAGATAAAAGCGTAAGGGAGTACATGACAGAAATCGTAGAAGAGCTTGAAAAGAAAATGAAAAAGAAAGCTCAAAGGGGGGCATCGGTGGAAGATGGGGGCTGCCGATTACAAGTGAAAACACACCATGCAGTAAGCAGAACCAACCAAAAGGAAATAAAAAGGATGCAATTGGTAAGGGAAAAAAGAAAAGCAGTAAGAAAGAAGAGGCTCTAGCTGAAGAATCGGGTCAAATCTATCCTATAAGGACGTTCCTGGTACAATGGCTGTTAACTAAGCAATTAGTGAGTATCAATACATCTGATGTGGATATCAAGATGGAAAAAAAGTCTATTTACAGAAACCCAGCCGCGTTGACCGTGGCGCGGAAGCGTGCAGAAAACAATTGCGGCAAGAAAACACGGTGGTCCGTGGTAGAAGCCCGCTCCACTGATTAATGCTGGGCCAGGGGGTGCGCGAGAGCAGATCGGAACCTCGCGCGAGCGAGGCTGATCGCCGCCCTGATTCGTGCCCTGGAAGGGACTGATGGGAAAGGCTTATTTTCCACCGATGAAATGTCCTATTATCAATTAAATCACAAATAAATTTCACTCACTTGGAAGTATAGAAAATTATAAAACTTAGTATATTTGACATGATGGTTAATTTGCACAAATTTTAAATCTAATTTTTATCTAAAGATATTCAATTAACAAATTACAAAGAAAGAAGAAAAATAACTATTTTATCCTTTTCCTTTTACTTCCGTTATCATTTGTTAATTCTCTATGTTTTAGATGAAGTTGAATTTAGACTTGAAACTTTATGTGTATTTATCACCATATCAACTACATATATGCCAAGTTTTGTAATATTTCAAAACTTCTAAATAACATTATTGGCACATCAAAAAGTTCTGTCTTAGTTGAGAAATGGGATGTCTCTTTGGTGGGAGAAAAATCCATATCCGGCAACTGATCCAGAGTTCCATGCTAGTGTCTCATGGAAAACAACACCAGAACATTTTTCTTTCCTTTGATAATCTGGAAACTCCATGTTTTCTCTATAGCAATGACAACGACTGATATAGCGAGGAGGAAACATTTTGTTACTATTTTGTCACAACTAGGCTCCGCATTTGTGAGGATTCACTATATATTATTGTCACACTATGAATTCAAACGACAATTTTTTTACCATACAAAATCTTATTTAGTTACAAAAACCAGAAACTGCATGTAGGAATTTCATAATCATGAAATTTTACTCGGTTATATCAGGCCATGATTTGACCAACCAATAAATTGGATTGTAGCCCACTACCAGTTGACACAGAGCACACGAAATTAGACGTTTTTTTTAATTGTTTTTGTGTAAACCAGAGTATGTTTCACATATGTTTCATAACGTTTTATCTCAGACAGTAAAGAGAAGTGGTTATACCTGATGCAGGGCGTTCTGTTCCGAGTAAAAATAACAATAGTCCTCCCAGAAAAGAAAACAATTGGTTACACATAATTATACGCTCTGTTCTAAGTTCAATACGTTGACTCTTCAACGCACAAAAAAGTGTATATATTATTTAACACCATGCATATAGGTTTACTTTCATTGGAACTGGATGGTGTTAAAATTACTATTCCCTTTAGGGGACTTTAATTTACTTCATCATCCAATGCACGCACACAAATTTTCGGAAATAGAGCTAAATAAGAATATGACGAGATATATCAGTGACAGACCTAGCATGTCGCTGAATACCCAACAATTTGGCAAAACCTTATACTAGTATAGTTTTGTAGCTCGAAAAAAAATATCAAAGAATGAAGTTTACTTGTGATTAATCAACTTGGGAATACGCAAGTTCTAAGTGTTGCGTCCGTCGCTGCGAGATTGAAAAAGTGAGAACGCGCACGGCAAAACAAATATAATAAATCCTGCACAAGCACAAGCAAATCTGAATCCATTCAACTCTAGATACAGGCAAAAGAATCCCCTGGCTCCAATCCCATCTCCCGTACAGGTACTCGAAGATGATGTCCTATATATAACTACATATATAGATCTACACTATCGCACAGTATACATATATGAATGTGTGTGTATAACTATATACGAACAGATGACAGCACTCGACTCAATTCCGGTCAATAATTTGTATTCCTTCGAAACAAGCTAAGAGAAATAAAAATGAAAAGAATTTTGACGAACCAATCAATCAATCCTCGGCCGGGTTATTGAGCGCATGGACCATGACCTGCATCACCCGGACCTGCATCTGGAGCCGCATGATGTAGCCCGCCGCGTGCAGGAGCAGCTCGTCCAGCCGCTCGGCCGACGGCGGTGGCGGCGGCGGCGCAACGAGCCTCCTGAGTGACTCCATCTTCCTCCGGATCGCCACGCGCTTCCTCGACGCCGCCGCCGCCACTCCCGGCTTTCTTCTTGCCTTGAACGACGACGCTGACGACGGCCTCCGTCTTGTTAGGTTGACGCGCCTCCTGGCCCGCGCAGCTCTGGCTGCCTCGTCGCAGCAACTGATGCGAGCCGCCATGACGATGTGTGGATGTGGTGAGCTAGATCACAACAAGATTGGCTGGAAAAGATGGCCGGAGAGCGCAGCAGGGAGGATGGAGTGTCGTGTAACAGGGTGGACGACAACTCAGGAAGGTAGCAGCAGCGTGAAGTGAAGATCAAGCAGAGCAAAGGGCGACGGCTGCTTATATAGAGCAGAACCAAGGCCTGCGCAGTTGGTGGTATGCATGCGTATTATTTATGTATAAAATCTAATAAAAATAGATTATCTATGTAATTAGCGTGTTATGTTGTGTGGATACACATGCAGAACAGCTCGCAGAGGAAAAAAGGGTTAACAATTACGTAGGTGGATATTAAAGAGATATGGCGAGAGCACGTTGGGCAGCTAGCTAGCTAGAGGTGCGTGTTTGCTTGAGGGCCGGGGAAGCAGCATGTTCTCGCCTAACGGGAGGCCACATGCCGCCACATGCGCGGTGACGGCGGCTCATCTCGATCATGCGCGCAAACGACGTAACATGCTCGATCGATCCTGTGCCGGCCGTGCATCGTCGGCATATGCGCGCGTGCCCGCACCTTCTTTTCCTCGTCGAAACACGCTGGACACGATTCGCGCAAACCCGCCCTCCGTCACGACACCGGACCTTCCATGTGTCAATGGGCCCCGT
Organism: Chloris gayana; assembly: GCA_031894775.1. Lineage (NCBI taxonomy): Eukaryota > Viridiplantae > Streptophyta > Magnoliopsida > Poales > Poaceae > Chloris > Chloris gayana. Next base: position 35,333 of record JAUNZO010004752.1, read on the forward strand.
ACCACGATCCCACTAGACAACTAGCAGTACTATGCTGTGCCGATTTCATTTCAATCTCCAAATTCATCATCTGCTTTGTGAATTGTCAAATTTGTAGGCCTTGTTTGGGACAGCTTCCCACCCACGTTCATTGAAATTAATCCGAAACCGACGCCTAGATTTCCATCACTCTTCCGCGGGTCGTGATTCTTTTGAAGGCCACTTTTCTACTTAGAACGCAAAATCGACGAAAACGGTGCTTCGAGACAACGCAGCGTGCTGAAGGAGCTCCACCCTCGAGGGATTAGGGAGCAAAGGCTGGAGTGGCGAGGATGGCGGCCAGCGGCGAGCTCGGCTGGGGCGAGCGCGGGCGTGGGCAGCAAGGGCAGTGCGGGCGCAGGGATGCACGCTGGCGGCACGATGCCCAGCGAAAGAAGGACCTGTCGACATGATTTGGATAATGGACATATTTGGCTCGAACACGATTCTATAGGCAGTGACTTCAATAGGAAACTGATTTTGGAGAAAAAAGCTTGGGCCCAATAGCTATTCCAAACGGGGCCGTAGACACTCACCTTTATGAATTTACATTCGAAACACATGCAAGTCTGAAAACCAAACTAATTAGTGGCACTACATAGAAGGTGCAGTTTCAAAATAAGGTCCCTTTTATGTTACATTTTACCACCACAAGTTACAATGTGGTAATAAAATAAATGTGACCTTTGGACCTTGAATTACCACTTGTATTATGGTGAGAGTTAAGGTGGTAAAAATCAATTTGGACCGTTAGATCAGAAGGAATGAACGATCTATATTAAAAATAGTGTATCGTAAATACGCTCCAAAATAATTAATATTTTTGGTAAAATACTCCATGATCATTCATATTCAGTTCTATCATCATGCTCACGCAGAAGAAAATCTCTACTTTTCTTTCCATGTCAAGTGGGACTATGGGGTATCCACATCACTCCCACCTAATAACAGGTGGCTTTCTTCACATAATGAAAGCGTTGGTTCTTCTACCTTTCTTTCTCGAGACACATCAAAGCCGCAACGTCACTCAAAAGCCGATCCATATCCCTAAAAAATTGACACATGAAGGTGGAATTGCATCTTTTCAATGTATCCTAGTTTCTTCTAAATAACTTTTAAAAACTTTTACTCAAAACACTTTTCAAAACTTTTCTAAAAATGTTTAACAAAAATATCCAGTTTTATTTTTAACTTGTTCCAATTCTTTGTTGAGATATCCCCAAACTTTTTTTTTCAAAATATTTCTACAATTGGTTAAGATATTCAATACAATGTTTTTATTGCACTACTATTATGATCTTTGTATCTTTTATCATGACATTTTAGAAAAGGAACACCCAATATCTTATACTGCGTAAATCGACATAACTCTTTGAAAAGATACATCTTTATCCTTATAAAAAATATAGCATGGACAATGAAGAAGGTTCTTATACAAGAGTGCTTGGGAAAAAAAATCAATTTTGCCATAGGTGCTTATACGAGTGGAAAAATGCTTAATCTATACATTTTTTAAGGTGTTCACAAAGATGGTTAAACCTATTTAAGCAACTTTTTGCTTGTCAGAAAATGAATTTCTGTATTGTAAGCACTTCTATCAGCAAACACCTTGCTTTATTGTAAATGCCCTAATAACTCCTCTCCAACGCATGCTACCGTGATGAAAATTTGATTGTATTGTGATGTTTCAGTCTGTTATGGGCACAATATAGATCAAGATAGTTGGAGATGGTTCATCGTGTTGGACCATGCGAATGTGCAGTAGAGTTGAAGGAAATTGGATTCCTATACGCGGATGATGCATGATTTCGACTTAGCATTGAACACTGCTTGAGATTTAGGCCTACGCTTCTGGACGGCTGAGATGAACAAAAGCATGTTTACTTACCTTTATAAAAAAGACGTGTTTACTTGCACGGAGCTTCGAGCTTAGGTGCATAATTATTAGTAGTTCTAGGACATGTGTCAAATGTTATATCATCTACAAAATGTGTTACAGGTTAACTAATCCAAATGCAAAACATTGTAGTACTCGATGCTTCACAAGATTCAACTATGTTCTTAAATTTGATTGAAGTAAATATATTGTTTTGGATTAATGTAACAAATAAAATGAGATTCAAAATAACATTTCATTTCTTAATTTGAAAGAGTACTACGAAAAATTGACGGACATGAACTCACTTAATAAAGGGCCAATTGCGTTTTAGCCATGGATTTCAGCTCTAATTGTGAAACAGCCATGAAAATTCAGATTTTTTTTTATTTAGCCACAACTTTTCCCATCCAAACCAAACTTCTACCACAAGTCCGTTTACTACATGTAAAGGTGTTAACCAAGTGCAAAGACGAGATTGCTCTTTGCGATTTTACCATGATTTTGATACCAAAAGTTGTGCTTCTACCATTGTTTTGACATGAAACATTATAACAATTTTTGAACAAACAAAACAGGATAGACCAAGCAAACTTAGATCTATTTTCAATGAAAATTTGAATTTTGATCAAAATTTAAAATCTTGATAGAACTTTTGTTAAATATGGAATGAAATATTTAACATAATTTTTGCAGCATTTCACTTTCAATTTTCAATTAGGATGCATCTTCATACAATATTCGGATCTAACTGAACTAACGACAGTACAAACTTGTGGTAAACGGTAGGTTCAGCTAGGAAAAGCTGTGGCCAAATCACAAAATCTGAATTTTCATGGCCATTTCACAATTAGAGTCAAAATTCATGGCTAAAACGCAATTGTCCCCTTAATAAAAGATAAGAATCGTGGTAGAAAACATCATACATTTGGTAAATGGTGATACAAAAACGTAATTTATAGCTTTACAAATGATGACACAAGCAAACTGCAAATAAAAATGCTTACGCAAAGCACAATACAATTACAACAATTGAATGAATCATGAAAGAAGTACTGGTTTATGCTTACAGACACGTGGTTTATGCTTACTGTAAATTTAATCACTGCTTGATGCCGTCTTTAGTAACTCTTGCCCATCGACCACGACAGTGATCTCAGGATGATTTGGGGCGTTAGCAACCTGTTTTATTGCATCCAGAGTTGCCATGGCACCTGCATCGTGTTGTAAAAACTCCACATGCACATGCTTCAGGCTTGACAGATGCTCGATGCCAAAGACACCACTCGATTTATCAGCAAGGCCTTCCTTAAATCTCAGTTCAAGTACTTGGACATCTGGCAGTGCACCTGACTCAAAGGTCACAGATGGTGAGCTGCCCCTGATGCACAGCTGCTTGACTCCATGGAACCCGTCACCTGGGAATGTGACTCGCTCCTCACCTCCTGTGGTTTCAGCTTTATCACAAAACAATTCCAGTTCTCTGACTTCGGTGAGCTCCCGGAGCTGTTCCATGGCATTTGCAGAGCAGGACAGCGTCTTTAAGGCCATCATTTCAGCAATCTTACCAGGTAATTTGGTGCTCCCAGTGAGCAATTGCGTTAACTTGTCGAGCCTGGCAATGGCGAGAGGAAGCTCCTTCACCTTCGTGGATCTCACGTCCAACGTCTCCAGCCACTTTAGGTCCCCAATTGTTGCTGGGAGCTCGTTTATACCTGTGCCCCTGAGGCTCAGGTACCTCAGCAGCAGCAGCTTGCATAGACCGTCGAGGCATACTGGACCATTGCAGCCTTCCAGGTCCAGGACACGCATGACTTTGAGATCAGTCAGTCGGGGAATGGCGCCGGCATTACCAAAGACAGTGATTGAGCGGGCATGGGATAAATCCATATGCTCATTTCGCACTGCAGGCTGGGCTGCCTTGCTGCTGTTCTTCAAGGATAACCGCCGGATGGTATTGTTGTTGTTTGGGACATATTGCTGCTGAGCATCCACGAGTGTGGCAAAGTTCTCTTCCTTGGACTTGCAAACGATGAAGTCATGTATTACTGGATGAACTTTGCAATACCTTGGGACATGTTCATGGTTCATATGAGATGGCTGTACCAGGTTTCTGTTGATGAGCTCATCGAGGTAGGTTTTCGCTATTACCTCTGCGCTTGCACCATGCGCTCTGGATATAAATCCTTCAGCAATCCATCGCCTCACTAGGCGCTCTGTCTCAATACCAGAGTTATCATAAGGAAATATGCTCAGGTACAACAGACATGTTTTGAGATGTGGTTCTAGATCGTTGTAGCTAAGATTGAGTATATGCTTTACTCCATCTGCATGTGAACTAGACAGCGAGCTTAATCCAAGCCTTTCCCAATCATCTCTTGATTGCTTGTGTGCTAACATGCTTGCTCTGTTCACTATAGCAAGTGGAAGGCCACCACACATGCTTACAGTTTGATCACGGAGATCCTTCAGATATTCAGGACAAGCGTTCCCATTGCTGAAAGCTTTCTTCATAAACAAAGTCTCAGAGTCGGGTTGGCTAAGGAAGCCGATCTTGTAAATGCACTCGCCCGAACCTGTTGACGAACCTGAAGAACATTCTCTTGCCAATGCAGCATTCCTTGTTGTGGTGATTATTCTACTGCCAAGATTGTTCTCTGGACAACATAATCTTATGGTTCTCCAATGTTCCCCGGTCCATAAATCATCAACCACAAGGAGGTACCTGTTTTGCAAAATCGAAATGTGCATAAGCAAAGTAGTACCAAATCTGAATCGTCTGTACCTAGAAAACTTGCCAAATTTCAGGAAGTTAAACTAGCCTTACCTCTTTTCCTGCAGTAGTTCCCTGAGATGCCTGATGAGTTGGTTAATGTCCTCGATTCCCCGGTGCCCGGTCTCTAGTTTCCAGACGATGTCCGTGAGAACCTTGCAGATACTTTCTGGCTTCTGACCCACGGATACGAAGGCATGGCAATCGAAGCTGCTCTGCTCTTGGACCCGCTTGTACACCGCATTAGCGAGCGTCGTCTTCCCGGTGCCAGCCATCCCGACGATGGAGACAATCTTGAGCTTGGTCCTGGCGCCGGTGTCCAAGACCATGTTGGACACCTCCTCCACCGGCTCGTCGAGGCCGACGAGGCTGCTCGGGTCGACGAAGAACGCGACCAGGCGGGGGTCAACGGGCCTGGATGCGGCGGGGACGGGAAGCACGCAGCTGTAGCGCCTGTGCTGCTGGCTCAGCTCGACGACGCGGTCCTTCAGTTCCTTGAGCTCGTTGCCGATGACGTGGCGGTCGGGCATGGTCGCGAGCTTCTTCGCGCCGCGGCGGAGCCAACCGAAGAGCCTGGAGGCGGTGGAGGCAGGGGCGGCGGCGCCGCCGCCGTCGCCGTCGACTCGGATGCCGAAGAGGTCAACCCAGTCCTCGATGTCGTAGGCGAGCTCGCGGACGCGGCCGATCCAGGCGACGGTCTGCGGGTCGGGGTGGTCCAGGGACTCGCAGTGGCGGATGGCGGCGCGCATGGAGGTCAGCTCGGACTGGAGGAAGACGACGTCGCCGCGGACGCCGGCGAGCAGCGCGTACTCCTGCTCGAGCAGCTCGGCGAGCTTCCCCGGCAGCGCGTCCACGATGCCCGACAGCGCCGCACCCACGATGATGTCCATCTCGCCGAGTTGTGGGCGCTGGTCTGCTCTGGATCTGGGTACGCCGGCGCCGCCGCGCTGGATCGCCGGCGAGGCGAGGAATGGATGGGCGCGTGGACTGGCAAAGCGAGTCTTTGGTCAATTAGTAGGATTTCTCGTTGGCATTTGCAGACCCGCTCCGTCCTATGTGTCTCTGACATTGGGCCGGTTCTGAGGAGGGCTGGCGGAGCAACCGCCAGGGCCCTCAGTTTTTTTTTCATTGCATGTGTATAGGCCAAGCCTGCTCTGTTTATACACGGACACGGCCATGAACGGAAAAAGCCCAGGAGCCCAGGACGTTGGATTCCATTGGGGGACGGCCGGACCGGGTTTAGGGGAAGAACAGCAACGCCCGACGATCGCCGTCGCCAGTTTTTTTTCGTGTGCTATAATTGTTCGTCTGAAAAAAAAAACTTACAACGGTGACGGTGGCATTTTCGGCACACGGCAATACACGACGGAAACACAACTTAGCACAACCGACCGGGAACGGGAAGAGTAGGCGGTGAAATCAAGTGCCAATTCAGTGCATACCTCTAATCTCTCACGCCTGAGCCTGTGCTAATTGTCATCCTACGTTTTGATTGTTGGACTGAGTATGTTTTGTACGTTTTGTAGTTCAATCAGAGGTTGCATCAATTGCCCTGTTCTATGAGACTATGGTTCTGTATAGATTTCTTTTTTCAGCTCTTAAGACGTAAGACATGGCACCAAAATATCTTAGTTAGCTCCAACAGCAAGTTTTAGTATTTCAGAATTCCAGCTTCCAACTCATTGATTTAAGGCTCTTTCTTTTATTTGCGTTAAAATTTGTCTGCTTCTGTTGTGGCTATCTCCAGTGCATTCAATTACGGCATTTTGTGACAGGTTTAATTTAAAAAAAACAAAATCTGCGAACTTCATAGAAAAATGTTCAATTTAAAACATGAAAACATGATGTAATTGATTTCTGTTAGTCTTTGGAAAAGAGTGGACAATAGCGTTAACAATTGCTCTATACTCTACTTATTATGTGCTAGATCTAGACATAGTTGGTTGTTTCATTGGATTCCATTCTATAATATGAGGGCCAAAATATATAGCAAAGCCATTGTGGATCTCCTATATATCATGAATCTATCCAGCCAACCAATCAACATTAGAAAAATAGGTCATCAGCTATATATCCCATGTCCTACGATTCCGCTTCGACGAGGCATTGCTGAATATGGTAGGCAAGACGGAGGGGCTGATCTCTAGCCGTCGATGATGATGTTTTCAGAAGCGGGCAAGGCCGTAGTGGCACTGGTGCACTGCGGGAAACACCATCTTTGCTGAGTGTTTTATTTGGTAATCGACAAAGATTTTGTTTCCCGAGTGCCCGCATAAAAACATTCGACAAACACCGAGTTTCCCTAGTGGTGGCTGTCGCTCACATGTCAGCATTGCCCTTTACGGTGGGGATGAGAACAAACCACATGAACAAAATCCACGTATTACCTAGATTAATCATGTCTCTCTCATACATGGTTTCCTCGAGGAGGAGATGATGTAGGTCATGAGTGGGAGGTAAATGATGGAGGCGCCCAACATGAACAAGCGGATCGCCGGGTGTTGGCACTCCCTAGGTGCTCGTTTTATATATGAATATTGTCCCAATTAGAATATAATTGACACTACTAAGGACATTTACCTATGAAAATAGCTATATATTTGTATATGCATGGTTTTGGAGCTTTATTGCACATATAGGTAAAATTGATATAAATGAAGGCTATACGGAGGACAAGAGACATAAGAGGCGCAGAAGGCCCATCGTGCCGATCGGCGCAGACATGCGCTGATCGACGCAGAGATGATTTGGCCCATTAAGGGCTATCCGAGGTCCATTCTACTATTACGAAAAGTTACTTGCATAAGATGTTTGAAGATATTTGCATGGAAAAGATTTAAAAAACTTCAAGGCTCAAACGTACAATGCAAGACATTATCTCGAAGCTCATGATGTAAAAGGCCCACATGAAAGCCATAGAAGAGATGAGAATCGACTTGGAGAGGAGATTGATGAAGACACGGCTCACGCCGATCGACGCGTCTCGTGCGCCGATCGGTGCAATATGGAAATTGCTGGTTTCCCACTCCTTTACGTACCTAGCCTCTTTATATACTTGTAAAACCCTAGAACGACGAGAGAGCATCGAGAGAGGGACACCAGATTCGTGAGTTAGAGCCATCGGGGCTTGCCCCGTTAGAATAGCTCTAGTTGAGTTTCAAGAACCATTGGTGATTAGAGTTGATCCATCAAGGTAAGCCTTCTAGATGGTGAGGTATCTTACACTATGTATCTCAAGCATGATTACATGTTGATGATGGTTTCAGTGATTTGTTGATCTTGATTCTATAATCATGCATATTGTTCTAATTGCTTAGTTCTAGGCTACGTATTCGGATGCTATGTTAATCGCGATGATTAGGGTTAGAGAAGTACTCGGATCTTGCATTGATTATGGTTGCTTGATGATGCTATTGATGTGGTTTAGTAGTGACAGTGTTAAGCTTGCTCAACATCCGTAGATAGTTAAGTAGAATAAGACGCATACAACGACTAGGGGTTTGTCACCGTCAGCGATAAATCGGAGGCCACCTTCGAAAGCCGGGATGTTCTTATTCATCTAAGGTTTGCAATTTATCTATGTAATTTATCCATTATGATGATATCTAATTAGACTTCTTGGTTACGATCTCAACTAGTAGATATCTGGTTACTCACGGAAGCTTACTTAGCTAATCAAGTCTCTAAAATTGTTAGTTGCAGATTCCCGGAGCGTGCCGATAGGCACACTGCTCTGCACCGATCGGTGCAATAGCGACTCCACGCCGTTCGGCTCAATCCTTGCACCGATCGCACAACAACCACCAACACTCTCTCAACCCTAACAGCCAACAATAGTCGATTAGATCCTTTTACTCGTTAACAATACCTCAATTCCCATTGGTTTCTCGTAGATTTGATTAAACCTTAGAATATTCTAAGGGAAAAAGTGCTACAATTGTACACCGTCCTGTTGCCGTATATAAGTGGGTGCGTAGTTACGACCAACACGGGGATGGCAACAGCACCATCGACCCAAACCGCTGACCGTGCCCCAAGCAATGAGCCCCGCCTTTACAAAGTTTATTTTAGGAACACTATGGTAGGCCTAGAGGGCCGACCCGAACGAAACAATTTCATTGATTGAGTGGCAAACCATAGATTACATCGGAACAAATGAGCATAGAGGCACCACAAACATCACAAAAACATCGACCCCCTCCCTCCCCCCTCCACACACACACACAACTCCCATGGAAGAACAAGCCCAAAAAGCTAAGCGAGAAGATGAGAGAACCATTGATCCTCTACAACGCATCCCCATGAACAACATTCTTGCGAGGTCACAACCATCTTTGCACTTCATCACCACCCATCGTAATTGCTCCGCTCCGCCGACGCCTCGATCATATGACTCTAATGTAAGCATGAGGATCGCCAATGGAATGGAGACTTAAAGTAGTCAATCAACACCCCAATTGAAGATCTCTGGAAAAGAAGACCTGCATTCAAACCCATAGCGTCACCTTTCTCAACGTATTTAGGCTCCACCTACCACCATCCAAAGCCCTTTGAGAGGGGGGGTGGGGGAGCCTTGAAGGAGAGAGGGTAAACTACTATGGATTCACCCGACATATGATTTGATACCGCCACCGGGGAGAGCTTGAATGAAGCAGAGGCGCCATGGAGATGCTTGTCGAGTCACAACAGAGACCAACATAAATGCCAAGAGAGAGATCCATGGAAGCGGGAAAAACAAAGACGTAGAAAGTGCAACACCATTACGAGTCTACCACCGTTGGAGGTGCGTCCCCAGCTGAGTAGCCCCTCGACGAAGCAGCTCGTGCTTAGGCGACGAACATGCCCCCAATCCTTTGGGGAAGATGATTCCCACATGCACACACCCGGTACCACTAAAAGAACTCCAAGACAACATCTCCAAGGAGAAGCACGACGTCCAATACGTCGATGCCGCCTGTCTAAAAGGCAGACTTGAGTTTTCACTCGGAGAAACTTCCATGTTATCTCAAGGAACATCTCAACAACACCTCCAACGGGGTAAGCGACACTAGAACCGGGCAAATCTTTCACCCGATGTTCTAAAGCTGCCTGAACGGTGCACCTACGTCGCCACACGTTGGTGCCCCCCACCATGGAGGCCATAGACTGCGCATGGCCCGCCTCCGCCCCGTACAACCCCGTTGTTGTGCCCTCAAGGGCTTAGCCATAGCTGCACCATGGCTTGGACTGTTGGGGGAAGAGGAGAAACCTTTAGATCCAACCCTTAGCAACACAAATCCGAAGAAGTAGGGGCACCGTGGCTGACCTCTTACCGTGAGGCATCACTGCGACACGGTCATACTCGGCACGACGCCGTCGAGCCTCCACATCGTCGGGAATGACGCAAAGCTTGGCTGCTATCGGGCTGCACGCCGACATCGGGCATGACAGCTAACCTTCGTGCAGATCCGAGCAGGCTGGTGCCGGATCTAGCATTGGGGGATGGAGTGGGATTGGCTCGTGCGATGAGAACCGGACCATGGGAGGTCGGATTAGGCCATGGGCAATCACACGGAGCTCGGCCGACTTCAGCCATGGTGAAGAAGAAGTAGATTTGGAAGGGGAATGATGGAGCACTTGAGCATTTGTGCACAAGAAGGGAAGCAAATAGAGGGAGAAGGGGGTGGGAGAGCTCGCGAGCGGCACCTTTTGAGTGCCGCTGTGGGCCGCCAAGATTGGGGGGGGCGGTGGCTGGTTTCTCGGCTCCGGTTGGGTCGCCCGAGTCGCCTTAGGGGCACAACATGAGGCCCTTTCCGACAGTTCTTTCTCCAATGAAAATGGCCAATATGGAAGGCGGGAAGCGAGGCCACGAAACCTTCGGTGGCTGCAGCAGCACCCCTCCCTGTGTTTACAAAGTCATCACTAGACGGTGGCAAGCTGCTCAACATCTATTCTCCACGTTCTAACCTCATGCACCTCATTCATCCCAATCGATGTAAGCGGCGACGACTGCTCACTAGCCATTGCAGCGGAGCTCTCTCCGATGAGAAATCAAGAGACAACGACCTTGGCAACATCTCGCACCTCAAACGCAACCTCGCCGATGACCCGCCACCTCTCGGGCGCCTCCATGGAGACGAGGATTCCCTGTCGCATCTCCTCCCTATGACATGCGTCCATGGCATAGGATTTGTGGATTCATGTGTTCCACTATGACAGGAAGCAAATCCGGCGGCAAGAGTCTCCACCATGACACATACCACCGTTAAACATGCAGTTTATGTATTGTCCATGTTCCTAGCAATACTCGTACTTAGACTAATAAATCAGATTCAAGTTACATGTCTGATTCAAAATAAGAAAATCAAAATTACATCTCTAGCGTTATCAAAATAACTAATTAGATTCATTATAAATCAACAATTTCCTCTGTGATGACTTGGTCCATGTGCAATATGTGTAGTATTCGAAGGCAATATGTGTACAACATGAAGCAAAACGAGGATAATAAGAAATAATAAAACTGCTCCGAAAGAAAAAGAAATAACAAAATTGCTAAGTCTTGGAAGGCATGTACGAAAACTTACCATAAGTAGCTTAGTAAAGCTAAATGATCCAAATCCCTTAAACATGTTATCATTGTTAACAAGTTCCAATCACACATCTTTTTTCTTGTTCTTTGCATTGTCTTGTGCAACTTGTCAACCCATGTTGGCTTCGTTGTGCAGTCTTCTTCTTAACAACATTTTTCTTGAAGCCGGTGATGTGGGAGAACTTTTTAGGCATTGTAAAAGTTTCTTGATCCTCAGAGTTGATTATTGGAAATATGTAGACAATTTTTAATCTTTTCATCAACATCTCTGTGTAGAGTGTTAAGTACATCATCAACAAATGATGAGATTTCTTCATAGTCGGTTGCTCGAGAAGCGATTGCAAGGAATTTGCGAGATAGATTCTTGTAGCGCCCTGTTGTATGAATTTTGGGGTTTTCCAAAACAATGTTCCCATGAACGTCTTGTATAATGCCACTTCTTGCTTCACGAGTCCATCTCTTTAAAATATAGTGCTTAGGCAAGACCTTGATGTTCATCATGTCAAGAACCTTCAAAGCGTGACTATACAATATTCCAATTCTTTCAAATTGCTGACAACCACAAAAGACCATTTGGGTGGTAGGATCACTTACAATTGTGTATTCTTTTTCCATATGAGATTTTCCACCAAGATCAGCAACCCCTACAATGTACTAATTTGGTCTTTCTGTTGGCCTCGCATATGCAGCCAAGGATCTTTCATACTCAGCTTGGAAGGCTTAAAAAAGGCATGCGAGTGTATAGTTCACTTGCCTGTACCAAGAAAGGTGTCTTCATTTGTATTCTGTAACTGCTTCCTTGACTTGTATTTCGCTTCCAATTCATTGGCTTGCTTGCTTGCAACCGCCCTTTCAAAATGAGTGAAAACCCGAGAAATGTCCAAATCACATTTTAAAGAGTCTTTCATATCTTTGTTTAGACTCTCACTTAACCGTGTGCTTCTCATTCCTAGTGTGAATACATTCACCATGTATCATTCAACCCATTTCTGATTTTGTTGATAGAGACCACCTAACCAAGTATCTTTTTGGACTTTGCTTCTCAATACGCTGAAAGAGATTCTTCAAATGTTGCTATATCATCATATTCATACATGCAAGCACTTAATTCAGCAAGGGCACTAGATTCATTTCTCCCCACACGAGCGAGGTGTTTGACAACATTTTGCATAATGTGAAATGTACACAAGCCATGCCATGTTTCAAGAAATACCATAGATATTGCATTTTTCATTACCATATCTTGATCTATATAGATAGTTCTTGGATGCTTTTGTTTGCTTCAAAAAAAGCTTCAAACAACTAGTTGAAAGATTCTTCTGTTTCATCGTACAGTAAAGCAGCTCCAAATATAACCATTTTCCTAAACTAGTTAAATCCAACAAAAACACCAAGCGGCCTAACATCTTTCTTTGTCCCAAAGGTAATATCAAAAGTAATAACATCACAAAATGAGCATAATCAATAAGCATTTTGGCATCCCAGAACATGTTGGTTATTTTTCATCACAATCTAGTTGTATGGCTGAATAAAAAGAAGGATTCTCTGTAGCTTTCTTTTGATAATATTTCAAGATACTTCCTACTTCTCCATACTTCATATTTCTTTCTCCATTTGTCCTCAAATAATTTTTGTGATCTATCCATGTGTAACTAAGGTTACTTGGACCACCAACTTGTTTACTATCTAACTCATGAGCATGTTTTGGCCTAATTTCACAATCATCCGCCATGTCGATTTAACAAGCTTGCACACTCAACATCCTGCATTGTGAAGGCATCATATGACATGTTGCACGGAGCTAAAGGATATGGTTGTGCTCAAGCACCAAGTCATATAACTTGTAATTTCCTTCTTCTCTATTTAATGTAATGACCATATGAACCATACAACCAGTTCTTGTTTTAGCCGAGGACGCTTTGTTAGATGATCTTTTTACCCTCTTCTCTAAAACCAGCCTTTCCACACACAAATCTTCAAGAAGTAGACTTTCCATCCATTCTGCTTTTGTTGTTATATTGCTTCCTTACATCAAACCTAATGTACCACCATAGGCAACCCAAAAATTCCAAGCCTCATCTACACTATTAAGCTTCATACCGATCCTTGGCATCCAAAAAGGTGGATTATCCATTATGTGGAACAAAGAGAATACCCAATCCCCTTTAATTAATTTGTTATCTAATCTAACTTATGACTTGAATTTGCACTAAATTTCAGTTTAGTCACCCAAACAAATTAGATGATTAAAAAAATTGATTTTGACTTACTTATGTGACTCATAATCCACACCGCTTTTTACTCCCTTCAGATGGATCTTCACATGGCAACACCAAGCTGGACAAAATCAAACAACGAGAGGGTACCGGATGGATGCAGACTATAAAAGCAAAAGAATAGGAGAAGGAGAAGGGGACCAACAAAAGAATAGAAGGTGAAGGGGACCGGATGCAACACATGGAAACACTATGGGATGGAGCGAGAATGTTTTTGCGCAAAAGGATGTGCGCTTGGCGCCTTTTACAGTCCAACTGCTTTTTACCCACGTTATCTGTTGCATTTATTACATGAGAAATTATAGTCCTTGTTTCTACCGAACTGTTGAGATGGACTAACGCTTGTCGGTTTGATGCCAACTTCTCAGCAGCTTAGTGGAAGTGGACCGCTGACCATTAGTTATAGCCCCATCTCTCTTCATAAGGATCCAATGATTTCAGCACTCAAAATTTATAACTATGCTTTAACAAAAACTTATGTGAGGAGGACAAGCAATACAATGTTCCAGTTATTATCAAACTTTCTTATGAGAAGTCAATTTGCATTAAACTTAACTGTCATTATGCACAAGAGCGTCCAAACCTTTGAACTAATTGAACATTTCAATAAATTTACATAGACATTTCATAAGAAAACCCTTTGTGAGCAAGGTGCCAGAAACCAACACACTTTATTCTATTGCTACAACTCGAAGCGAGCATATTTATTAGGCTTCGAATTGTTGGATGCTTACCTTTCACTTTGTTGCTAACGCCGTCAATTAACCCAGATTGACTAAAGGAATCTTTGAATTGCAGCAATAGAATAAACTATGTGGGTTTGAGGCACCTTGCTCACAAAGATACTGTCACCCCTTTCACTAGTAATTACACGGTTTCTTTCTCTCCAAGCAAGGGGTTATGTGGACTTTGGGCAAACCATAGGGGAGTATAATGGACTTCATCCTTTTTATAAACAAGTTGGCATTTTCATGAGTTAAAACTTTGTTGTACATACTATATTGACTGCAATAGATGCAGATCTTTGCGGGCCAATTATAAATTGATCACATCATAATGCAACTTGTTGGTTCTATCTATGTTAGGTTGAGGATCATTGGCAGACTCAGCTTGCTGAACTACATTATTGCCTTCCTCCAAATTGTTTCCCTAAATCAGAAGCTCCAATGATCTTCATATGCAACCACTAGTGGTCCAATCATGTATATATATTCATGAAAGAGGCCAATACAAGGATCGCACAACATTGATGGAACTCACCCATTTATATTGATGTCGTGTGGTTACTCTGTACACCTCACATATAACTTTTTGTACAAAGCTTGGCTAAATAAGTAAGCAAAACAAATGATGCAAATGCACATGTACGATTATATATACCCAAGTATACACATTAGCTCAGTAGTAGTACTTTCTAACATTATGCATGAGGAAATTACAAAGTTCTATCAAATATAGCTGGTGTGAGAAAGTACTTAGGCACCAGTCCATAAAACATTCATGGACACCCAAGTATCTTCCCATAATGTAAGATGATTTCTATCTCCTATAACAAGAGTCCCTAGGCAGAAAAAGTCCTTCACCTGCACTATGCTTGTCCAAAAATGAGAATCTCCTTCCACATGCTCTACCTAGGTTAACGTTTTTTATCTCAAATACTTGCGCCTAAGGATGTTTTTCCACACTCCATCTGTATTAAAGAGCCAGAAAAGCTATTTTCTTAACAAGCATGTGTTTTGTATCTCTAGATTAAGGATGCCCATCCCTCCTTGCTCCTTAGGAGTACACAAAATACTCTACTTTGTTAACCGGTACTTCTTTTTATGCCCCTCATTTTGACAAACAAATGGGACCTAAAATAGTCTAATTTTTCCAACACCCCTTTTGGGACTTCAAAAAAATGAAGAGAGGAAGGCTGCTAAAGACTGAATTAATAAGAGTGAGACGACCTACTACGGATAGCATCTTACTTTTCCAAGAACTGAGTTTTTTCTGAAAACGCTCTTCTATGTGTTTCCAATCAGCATTGGCTAACCTTTTGTGATGCATTGGAATCCCCAAATATCTAAAAGGGAGGGCACCAAGCTCACACCCAAAAGTTTGAGAATATATATGTTCAAAATCTGTTGTTTCCCCATAATAGAATAATTCACTTTTATGAAAGATAATTTTTAAACCAGAAAGTTCTTCAAATGCACTTAGCAAAAGTTTTAGGTTTCTAGCCTCATCTAAGTTATGGTCTAATAAAAGTATAGTGTCCTCTGCATACTGAAGGATAGACAGACTATCCTCCACCAAGTGAGGTACTACACCTGTTAGTTGTTCTCAGATTTAGCTCGCTCAATTAACAAGGGTAGTATATCCACAACAAGATTAAAAAACATAGGAGATAAAGGGTCACTTAGGTGCATAATTGCTACACTACCTTTCTCCATAACCCGCACGATCCATTTGCACCACTTAGGTGCAAAACCTTTGGTTCTAAGTGCCTGTTGAAGGAAAGGCCACTTAACCTTATCATATGGCTTCTCAAAATCTAACTTGAGAATAACAACATTGCTCTTCCGTTAAGTTCATGCAAAGTTTCATGTAACGTTACTACTCCGTCAAGGATATACCTACCAGGCATGAAGGCAGATTGACTATGTGAGATAATTTTTGCTCGAACGCTAGAGAGCCTATTGTTTAGAATCTTAAAGATTTTGAAGCTAACATTTAAAAGGCATATAGGACGGTATTGTTGAATGCTAGTTGCATTATTTTTTTTGGAAGAAAAGTTATTACACCAAATTTGAGGCTATCGATGTTCAAATCTCCCCTATGGAAGACATTAAATAATTGTAGCAGATCACCTTTAAGGATTTTCCAAAAAAAAATGGTAAAATTCTGCAGGAAACCCATCGGGCCATGGTGCCTTATATTATGTTCCATCTGGAACACAACATCTTTTATTTCATTCTCAGTGAATGTAGCCGTGAGAAACTTATTCTCTTGCTCCGTCACTTGAGGTAAGGTATATGAGCCGTTATCTCCTCATTCAACGAACGGTGGCCTCTGCAAATCAAGTAATTACAGAATTCTTTCTCAGTGTTTGACCACCTGTGTTGGTACCACTGTTGACTGGAAGAGGCATGCCAACTATCCTTAACAACACCATTGGTCACCCATACGCATCAAGTGACAATTAGATAAGCTATTGGTCCTGTATAATATAGGAAATGGAATCAAGGAGGGCATGCCAACTCATCCTGATAAGTAGATAAGTGCAGTGGTCCTGTGAATAGGAAATGATGAAGCCAATAAGGACATGCCGACTCATCCTGACTACACCATTGGTAGACATCATTCACAACACATATGCATCATAATCAAGTTATGAAGTTTGCACGATATTTACTGACAATTAGATAAGCTAGTGGTCCTGCAGAATAGGAAACGAAACTAAGAAGAGCATGCCGACTTTCCCTAACCATACCATTGGTACCTTTTTTTTATGATAACACACCATTGGTATATATTACTTGGCAGACATCACTAAACGACACATCTTGTGGCATAACCAAGTTGTTGAATATATGAACGAGTTGTGTTGGACATTTGTTGGAGGGGTGGTGAATATAGACATGATTCTCACTGTGAGGACAGGGAACGGGTTTTTGCAAATTACAACACTTTATATGATATATAGCAGGGAATAATACTATATAAGAGCTATCGCTACAATTCATTCTTGTCCAATAAGTTTTATTTTTAAAGAAATCCATCTCAACTACTTGGAAAATAGCTAATTTCAACATTAATTGCAAAAACTTCGTTATGCAAAGAAACAGAACTTTATTTGACACACTTCCAATTTTTATTTGAGTACATACTAAAAATATGTTTCATCAAAAGCAGGACCAAAACTTTTATCTGGAGGAGCATTTTTAGAAGAAAAGGCGTACACATGGAAAA
>JAUNZO010004753.1:0-73783 GCA_031894775.1 Chloris gayana
TAAGCTGGGTTAGCGGAGTTGCAAGGGTCTCCAAAAACGTTCGAAACTATCAAGCCCGGTCGCTGGAAAGCAGCAAAGCGACCGATCCGATCGATGGCTACAGTTGAAAAGCACCTGTAGCAAGTGCCACGCAAGCGTCCAAAGCCTCTTTCTCGCGGGAGTAATTCCGGTTGCTGTCGCTACACCTGTTCACCAACACGCGCACACCGGTTCGGGACGCTCGCTCGGTTTCGGTGCACGACAGCTTGTCCAAGCTCGAGCGAGCGCCATGTTCGCCGCTTGGACTCTCCAGCTGACCCGTCACCGTCCTTTCCCTGGCTAGTAGCCGTTCGATTCGATTAGCGCGAAAAGCGCGGGCAAACGCTCCTATAAACCCCGTCGTCGTCGGTCGGTGTCTCCGGCCCCAAAGCAGAACACCCACACACACTGACGCGGTCACTTGCTAGCTACTGCTCGCTCGAGCCATGGCGTCGGCGCGTCCTAGCGCCAGAGCTCCGCCCCAGCTCCTCCTCGCGCTTTCGCTGCTGGTGCTCGTCCTGTCCAATGCGCACCCCGCGACACCGTCGCCGACGACGACGTCGGGCGTGATCTCGCCGGGGCTGCTCTCGACGCTGCGCGAGACGCTGGACGCGATCAGGGGCGTGGCGTCCATCATCTCGTCGTTCCCCATCGGCGGCGGCGGCATCCTGGGCGGCGGCGGCGGCCTGCGCCTCTCCTCCGCCGTCGCCGACTGCCTCGACCTCCTCGACCTCTCCTCCGACGAGCTCACCTGGTCCATGTCGTCCACCACCGCCGCCTCTTCCTCCCCACGCCTCGGCACCGGCGACGCGCGCTCCGACCTCCGGTCCTGGCTCAGCGCCGCGCTGGGCAACCAGGACACGTGCAAGGAGGGCCTCGACGCGACGGGCTCCGTGCTGGGCTCGCTCGTCGCCACGGGGCTCGACGCCGTCACGTCCCTCCTCTCCGACGGCCTCGCGCAGGCCGCCGCTGGCGTGTCCGCGCCCGCGTCTTCTCCCACCGCGCGGCGCGGCCTCGCCGACGACGCGGCGCCGCGGTGGCTGCGGGGCAGGGACCGGCGGCTGCTGCAGATGCCGGTGGGGCCCGGCGGGCTGCCCGTGGACGCGGTGGTGGCCAGGGACGGGACCGGCAACTTCACGACGGTGAGCGCGGCGGTGGACGCGGCGCCCGCCGAGAGCGCGGCGCGGTGGGTGGTCTACGTGAAGCGGGGCGTGTACAGGGAGACGGTGGAGGTGAAGAAGAAGAAGTGGAACCTCATGCTCGTCGGCGACGGCGCGGGGGCCACCGTCATCACCGGACACCGGAACTACGTCGACGGGTACACCACCTACCGCAGCGCCACCGTCGGTGAGCAACGCACAGTCCCCTACTCTGCTCTGCCCTCGCCTGCGTTTCTAGTTCTCCTGGTTCGTTATTGACCGGTCAATAATCTCGAGTCGTTTGGATGAGATTAGTTCTGACGTGATAGTGCGTTACGTACTGGTAATTAGTTCTGTCTGTTTGGTTCAGATGGCCAGAACTACCACCCGTGCTAATTAACGGCCGTCTGATCTGATCGTAGACGCATCGCAGTCGTAGGAGCAGAGGCATAGAGACAAGCCTGAACTGTTAATTAACCACACACGTAAACCCTCTACAGTCTACACACACTTCACACACTCACACTGCCGATGCTTAATTTGCCAAGCTAAGACCCTGTCACCTGACATAAACCTCGTTGGCTCCTGTACCGCCCTCGTTGGCGGTCAAGTTGCCATCATTGGAGCCAGACTACGCTGCGGTGTATATCACCGGCCGAGGCGGGCAATCTCGTGGTGCCATGGCCTAGAAGCACCGGTAGATCACACCAGCGCAGGCAGTAGAGGTGCCCAGAGCTCGGACGAGATCGGCATGTTCGGTATGCCAGCGAGCCCCATTCCACTGACCTGATCCGGTATCACGTAGACTGTCTCCTGACACCGGCTTAAAAACAGGTAGAGGCACGAACTGTTCGTGGTGCCGGCCCTCACTAGAAGGTTATCCAGGCCCACCAAACGCATGTACATGCACCGTCCCTACAGTATTTTCCCCTCTTATCTTCGGCGGTCAATGTAGCACCCTCCCCACCTTAAATATGCAGCGTGCAGCATTAACACGTGCCTCCTGATTCTGGACTCCCGCGGTAGGTACTTGCCTACCGTCCGTGCCGCAGTTAATGAATGCGCGTCTTGCCGTCGACTGCACCCGTCGGCGGCTGGCTGGCTGGCTGGCTGGCAACCCGGGCACATACACGGTAGGATAGGGGGCGCACCCGGTGCTCCAGCGGCAACCCGGGCACGTACACGGGCAGGGCACGAGCGCAGCGCGGCCATCAGGCCACTTGCCGGGGGACCCCGGAAAGATGCGTCGTGCCTTGCACTGATCAGATCGTTCGGATCGAATGATGTGGAAAGGGCACGCCGTTTCGCGTCCTTTTTCTCCCAGCCGAGGAACGGCGACGCCGATGGTGATGGGCTCACCGACACCACAATGATTCCACCAAGCACAACAAGACGTGCCGTATCTGATGCTTCTGCATGCGCGGCATGTGCTCTCTTTTTCCTGCCCTTTCCAACCTCGGACTGGACCTGGCCGAGTCCCCGGATTCGCCCGTGAATCGATCGACACAGCATTAGGCTAGTTGCTCGTCTGTTTCAGCGCGACTGCCATACTCAGTGAGCCGGCACGCCAGCCATTTCCGTTGCTCGTTGCACAGGTCGCAGCTGGTTTATACTATGCGTATTAAATCTTTGGATGAGTTTAGCTAGAACGAAACTGTTAGTTAGCTGTTGTTGCACTCCGCGTATAACCGAATTGATTATGGTCACTGTAAGTATAGCATGCGGGCCCTTCTTTCCCTGTCGGACGAGAGACTCAACTCGCAGCCTGTTCTGTACTCGAGGGGCATGAACAGGCACGCTCACATGCATGCGTCGGCGCGCCCTTTGACCTGCATGCGTATCGACCTCCCGAACCTGTACAGTCCAACCCAATCATTAGTTGCAGCAGATCGAGCAAAGTACTAGTAGTACTAGTACATGATTTCTGGCACGTACGGGGTAACCAAATAACCAGCGCTTCTGTGAATGTTGCAGCGGTGAACGGCAAGGGGTTCATGGCGCGGGACCTGACGATCGCGAACACGGCGGGGCCGTCCAAGCACCAGGCGGTGGCGCTGCGGTGCGACTCGGACCTCTCCGTCTTCTACCGTTGCGCGTTCGAGGGGTACCAGGACACGCTGTACGCGCATTCGCTCCGCCACTTCTACCGCGACTGCGCCGTCTCCGGCACAGTCGACTTCGTCTTCGGCAACGCGGCCGCCGTGTTCCAGAACTGCACGCTGCTCGCGCGCCTGCCGCTGCCCGAGCAGAAGAACTCCGTCACGGCGCAGGGCCGGATCGAGGCCAACATGACCACGGGCTTCGCGTTCCAGTTCTGCAACGTCTCCGCCGACGACGACCTCCTCCTCGCCGCCGCCGCCGGGAACGGCACGGCGCAGACGTACCTGGGCCGCCCGTGGAAGCCGTTCTCGCGGGTGGTGTTCATGCAGTCGTGGATCGGCGCCGTGGTCAGGCCCGAGGGGTGGCTCGCGTGGGACGGCGAGTTTGCGCTCGACACGCTCTACTATGGGGAGTACATGAACACCGGCCCGGGCGCCGGGGTTGCGGGGAGGGTCAGGTGGCCCGGGTTCCACGTGATGAACAGCACCGCCGACGCCGGGAACTTCACCGTCGCGCAGTTCATCGAGGGAAACATGTGGCTGCCCACCACCGGCGTCAAGTTCACCGCCGGCCTCACGTCCTGAGCCTCCCCTTCTCTTAATGTTGGTCATGAGAGGGGCTCTACAGCTAGTGGTGGTGGTGTCATACTAAACCAACAATACCAATAGTATTTGTGGATAAAAATATGGTGGACTAATTAGTTGTTCTTGTTCCAGGGGGTTTCTTGTTTTTGAACACCCCCACAAGTCTGTACTCTGGAAATGGCGGAGAAATTTTCTTTCTTATGTTTGTGTTCTGTTTTACTATAAGAGCAGAGGAGGTGGAACCGGTACTGTGAATAAAACTCTGTATTGGCATATCAGTTTTCTGCAACTCTTAGCCTGGTATACTTATACAAACCTGATATACATATACACCTCCAAATAAGAAGTACACACCAAACGAATCAGTACAAACCGTACAATGTACATGGGACATGGTCTGTAATTCAGATCATCAAGCACCAACCAGACGAACAGCTCCCCACCTGGCAACCGGCCGTGCATCACCATCAGATCGTCTCCTCTGCTTCTGTCACTGTCGCACATGATTCTCTGGACTCGTCCTCGATAATCCAGGTGCATCAAACATGTCGTCACGCCCAGAATCCGTACTTGACCGGCGTTCCCGTGGGCTTGATCCAGGGTTCGGCCTGCAAGAAGTTCTGCACGGTGAACTTCTCGGCCTCTTCCTTGCTGATCACCTTCTTGTACCCGGGCCAGTTCACCCGGCCCGCCGTGTCCGCCCCGGGCCCCCGGTTCGCGTACTCGGCGTACCACAGCGTCTTGAGCCCGAACTCCCCGTTCCACGGCAAGTAGCCGGCCTTATCGATGAACGCGGGGATCTCCGACTCCATGATCACCGTCCGCGAGTACTCCCGCCACGGCCGCGCCAGGTAGCTCCGTATCGCCGGTTTCGAGGCGTCCTTGAGCGCCGTCTCCGCCACGAACCGGCAGTTCTGGAACACGAACCCCGTGGCCTCGCGCCCGTCCGCGCGGCCCTGCGCCGTGGCGATGTCCTGCTGGTTGTCCATGGGGCGGCGCAGCACGAGCACGCAGTTCTGGAACACGGCCGCCGCGTCGCCGAAGACGAAGTCGATGGTGCCGGAGATGACGCAGTTGCGGTAGAAGTGCGACTTGGAGTGCGCGTAGAGCGTGTCCTGGAACGCGTCCATCCGGCAGTTGAGGAACACGGCGCGGTCCGCCTGCACCAGCAGCGCCACGGCCTGGTGCTTGGCGGCGCCCGCCGTGTTGCGGAACCCCAGCGCGATCGCCATGAACCCGTCGCCCATCGCGTTGAACGTGGCCGTCCTGAACGTGGTCAGCCCGTCCGCGAAGTTCCGGCTCCCCGTGATCACCGTCCGCTGCGCGCCGTCGCCGTACATGGTCACGTTCGCCATCTCCTTGCCGACGGTCACGTACTCCTCGTACACGCCCTCCTTCACGTAGATCACGTACCGCCCCGCGTACGCCTTGGGCATCGCCTTGAGCGCGTCGTTGATGGTCTTGAACTGGCCGCTGCCGTCCTTGGCCACCACCACGTTGGGCTTGGGCGCGTTCTGGAACCCCTTGAGCTGCCGCCTCGCCTCGGCCCCCGGTTCCTGCAGCTTCTGGTGGCTGCCGCCGGGGATGCCGAGCGCGGAGAGGAACTTCGAGGCCTTCTCGATGATGGCCAGCGCGTTGCTGGTCAGCTCCTTGCCGTTCTCCATGGCCTCCTTCATCTTCGCCTTGATGTCCCCGTCGGGGAACCCGTCGATGCACGTCTCCTGGTGCGCGATCACCGCGCTCAGCCACACGCGCAGCTGGTGCCCGCCCTTCACGAGCCCGTCCATGCCGCCGCCGGCGTCGATGCCGTCCAGCGTGCGCGCCAGGTCGTCCTTGGCGTGCTCGTAGATCTCCTTGCAGTCCGCGACGGCCTCCTTCACGCGCGGGTCGTCGCTGACCACGAGCCCCGACCGGTCGAACGCGGCGGCGATGGCGTCGCCGATCGCCGCCACGGCGGCGCGGACCAGGGCCTTTGGGGAGGATGCGGTGGCGTTCGCGGACTTGGACAGACTCTTCTCGCACGCGTCGCGGTAGTCCGTCTGCGCGCACATCGCCTTGATGCTCTTGGACACGCTGACCAGGTTCGAACCCGAGCCTCCTCCTCCTCCGCCGCCGGAGGGGGAATGCTTGGAGGAGGGCGGCGGCGAGGAGGCGTCGTTGTCTTCGACGCTGGCGTTGTACGCGACGGCGGCGCCGCCCATGATGATGAGGATCAGCACGACGGACGCGCCGCCGGTGGCGACCATGAGGCGCCGGCGCTGCTGCCGCTGCTTCTCAATGCGCCGCCGCTCCGTCAGCGGGCCGAAGTCCGAGAACGCCGTCGACATGGCCGCCGGCGAGTACTACGCGTCTATTTTTTTCCTCCTAGCTCTTTCTCCCTCTGCCCTTGTGGAAGGCAGAGAGGGCGGAGAAAGCGCGGGAGTGGAGGCGGAGGCGGCCTTTTTGCTTGTTCCGCGGTTCTGAAGAAAGCAATGGT
Source organism: Chloris gayana (assembly GCA_031894775.1). Classification (NCBI taxonomy): domain Eukaryota; kingdom Viridiplantae; phylum Streptophyta; class Magnoliopsida; order Poales; family Poaceae; genus Chloris; species Chloris gayana. The sequence goes on from JAUNZO010004753.1 coordinate 6,318, forward strand.
CCGGAGCGAATTGAGGAAGCCCCGGTTAATTTTGGAGTCGGTTCATGTCCTCGGTTTCTTGCCACGCCACGCCCACGCGACAAGCAACCATCAACGGCCGTAAGTTGACCTCGGCATGACTTGGCTAGCCTACACTACACATAGGCGCGCGAATCGGGGACAAACGATCGACGTTCACGGCCGAGGTCAAGTGGGCCGATTCCGAATTTCAGAGATTGTCTAAATTGGGCCTGTCCTCCAAGATGGATCGAACTCAACAAAATCGATGAATCGGGCTAAAAAAGATGAATGTAGAGGCATTGAGGTCACAGACTCACAAGTTGCCGACCTGGTTAAATCAGTGTGATAATGATGTTTAGCTAAGAGAGTCTTATCTGGACACACTGTGACCTCAGCTAAATCCTACCCGTGTGAGTGCATCTTGAATGGTTGGTAGCCTACAAGACGATACATTTTTGGTTTGACCTCTTGTTGGACCACGGTTTTCTTTTGTTTTGCTATATATGATGGGTGTTTGATTTTTTTTTTACTGATTGTAAGCTAACTGCAATATCGCGATGATCCAAGGCGTTACGTTTAAGTACTCGTGGTGATGAGTAAGCCGGAGAGGGTCGACGTGGTGCTCTTCTACCGATCACAAGGAAATCACGTCGTTTTTCACCTTTTGGGTCTTGTACGTCAGTTTATATTGTGATATATAAATATACTCCACACCCATTTTTCTTGTACATTTGGCTTTCCAAATTTCATACACGATGTTAGACTTTGTTAATCTTGACTTCTATAAACTGTTAAAAAATAGTAAGAACAACTAGAAAATTGTTTGCTTCATTATTGGTCTCTATAAGATGGTGTAACAATCCTAAAGTGGATTTGCATGTTGTATTAAGATTACACCTAATTTAATTAAATATTCAAAACAATAAGAAAAAAGATCGAGTACATTTTGCCATGTATTTCGAATTGTCCAAACATTTTAAATTAAAAAGTTGAACATATTTACCCTAGATTTCCACAGAAAGTTTAACACATTTTTCTAAAAAAGGATAATTCATAAGGTCACAAAAGGGTTACAGTATCCATCTAACTGAATTAGATGCCAAGCGTAGCCGAAATTAGGTTGACATCTCCCTCCTAACTGATTTATGGCTAAAAATAGGAAATTTAGAAATTCTTTTGGCTAGATTGTAGCGAATGCTCTTAGAAATATTCCTCGTAGAATATTTTATTTACTCGCAAAAAATATTTGTTAATTTACTAATGAACATTCAGCCCTCTAAAATAAGCTCTTGAACGACCATCTTGACTTCATCATACATCATCGCCAACTTTGATATATCCTCCATCATAATTTATAATTTATAAATTTATTAGTGAATATTCACCACCTTTTATTTTTAAAAAATGAATGCTCACTAGCTAGGCAGCAAAATGACATTCCCTTTTGTACACGGAGCCATTCTGGTCCTTGAAATTTCTCGGTACCAAGAGGACTCAAATCAAGCATAATAATTGATGTCATTTTCGAGCCATCCATTTCATTTTTGTGGCTGCAAGACATCTGGATGCTCCTCCGTATCAATCATCCCACAGGAGAGACATCGGTATCAATACAAAAAGATGTCCAATCCAAGCTGCTCCAAAAGAAATGGCAAAGAGCAGCCAAGCTGCTGTTTCCGAAAGAAACTAAACACGGATTAATACTACGGCCTTTTCCTCCATGGAATATTTATTTCCCGAATCAACCCAAGGAATATTTATCGAGCTGCTTCCATCACGTACTAATCCAGAACGTTCGCTGCATATTCAAATTTTGTCCTGTCTGGACGCCTGCATGAGCACCACGTGTGGCGGAGGCAGAACGCATCGAAGCGAAGTTTTTCTAGGTCCAGAAAAACGCCGGGGTGGTGTGGTCGTTTGGTGCTCTCGCTTCGCTTGATTGCGTGATTCGCAGCAGATCGCCCATGGGAAGCCGTGGTCGGCCGAGCCTGGCCCGCCTGAAAGCGACCTTCACGGAGGCCCTGCGCCGCGCGTAGCGTACGTCGTAACAGTGCACGCTACGTGGTTGTCATAGTTTTTTTTTTGGCTATTTTACGCGACGTAGAACTCTGATCTTGGACGAACTTTCTGTTGAAGCAATGTTAACCAGATTATAAGCAAACTAAATCTGTTACATGTACACCACTTTAATTTCGAATTAACAAATAAATAGCCCGCCTCTACCGCATGAACTATAAAAAGGGAAATATGGAATGAATAGATCGTAAATTTAGAAACTTTGGTATTTAATTTTTTCCCCAATCATCACGCCACAGTGGAGGATCTAGCTTAGCAACTTAATGTGGGTCATCTGCGCTTTATGCGTCGTGCTTAACCTGGATATGAACAAAGGGAGAACATTACTAAACGGTGGGAAAGAGACTCAATTAATAAAAGGATGTGCATGTGCGGCAGGAAAGCACGTTAGGACACATGAAGTCCAACATTCAGCATAAATGATTGAACATGACATTGTGAGAGGTTACGTGGCTGATGGAGGTCCTGTTCAAATTCCCCTTTTATCCCATGCGGCTGACAGTAACATAACTGTAAATATCTTAGTAAGAATGTTGTCAATTAAGATCTAATATTTGCTACTACTATGTGTATAACAGCTAAGAGAATTAGTGCGTGTCATTATTTCTGTATATATGGATCTCCGAATATAAGAAAAGGATTATGCATACTATTGATAAAATTTCTGAATATTAATAAAAATTTCTTTTCCGCATACCCTGATCCTTAGCACTAATTAAGGATGATAGTATCAGAAACGTTAAAATTAGAGACATGTTCTTATTCCTAAACAACCATACTAAGGAGGATATGTTGGTATAACACAAATGGAGTGACACCTAAAGCATTATGGTCATGTTTGGATCAACATTATGGTCATGTTTTGATCCCTTCTAGTTTCTAATAGACTGATTACAAAATTATGTTATAAATAAATTTGATTAGTCTTGTTTGGATCCTAGCTTTTATAATCTTGAAATCAATGTATTTTACTGGTTAATAATTTATTTTAGATAAAATAGTTAGTTTTTTCAAAACTCGTAATCTAATTTTTATAAAACCGATAGTAATTAATCTATTTGGAAGCCCTCTAATTTATAGAAACAACTTTCTTAGAAATTGGAGAGATCCAAACAAGATCTAAAGCTACTTAAATTGTCTTACATACAAAATCTGGTAAAAATATTTATTTTGCTCATACTAGTCATACTACAAAATGATAGAAAATATATGAACTTAAAAATAAAATAACACAACCAACTATATATTAATCAAACTTGAAATATAGTTAAAAAGCAAGTAATGAACTTCGCAAAAATAGAAAGAAGAAAAACAACCAATGAAAACAAAGCTTAATAGGCGGAGCAACCTGTTAGGCAGTGAATTAAAAGAATTATGAATAATAAAGCAAACAATAAAGGAAGAGGAACAAGAGTAACTTCGATAAGGAAATACATTTGATCTATTCAAAATACCTCAATGACCTTAGAAAGTGTAAACCACTAATAAAATGGTGCGTGTGAGGATATGAAAGGGATAGAGGGAGGCCGGTGGCGGCAAGAAAAGCCAATAAACAAAAAGATAGGCCTAAAAGAGTAAAAGAAAAAACAAAGGAAAAGGAAACACAAATCAAGACCCGAGAAAGATTTGAAAAAAAAAACACGGAGACTTCAGTTAATCCATCTCTCCTCCCTTTCTATCCCCGTTCCCGTGAATCCGCACCCTCCAGCGTCCCGTGCTCTACTGGTGCCCTTCTGGAACCCTCAGCGCCTCCTAATCCCGACCAAGCTATCAATCTTTTTCTTAATCAAAATCACTCCTCTCCCGCAATTCCTTGCTGCTTCCCGTCGATCCAGCCGCGTCGAAGTCCTTGTGTCGAGCTTGGAATTTGCGTGTCCAATTCGTCATAGCTGTGAGTTGCCACCGCCGCCGCCGCCGAGGTGAGTGATCTGAATTGGTGGGCTGGTTGTGGCGCAGAGGTGGGAGCGGGTTTGGCTTTGCAGAAGCTAGCTATGACTGTCGAGGTGTCTCCACCGGATTGAGCATGAGGGGTGGGGCTGGTGGTGGTGGTGGTGGCGCGTGCGCGTGGCGTGGGTGATGGGGTCACCGGATGGGCGGCTGGTGGAGCTGTTCGGCGCGGTGAAGTCGTGGATGCCGCGGCGGGGTGAGCAGTCGCCGCCGCCCGCGTCGGGGGCGGCGGCGGGGACGCAGCCGCATGACTTGTCGAGGGATTTCTGGATGCCGGACCAAAGCTGTCGGGTGTGCTACGATTGCGATGCACAGTTCACCATCTTGAACCGGCGCCACCACTGTCGCCACTGCGGCCGTGTGTTCTGCGCCCGGTGCACAGCCAACTCGGTGCCCCGTTCGCCGGGGGACGCTGCAAGGGAGGACGGCGAGAGGATCAGGGTCTGCAACTACTGCTTCAAGCGCTGGTTGGAGGAGGAGGCCGCTGCACGGAGGGACTTGGCGCAGCCATCCAGCCCGGTGCTGAGCCTGTCGCCATCTGCCACAAGCCTTGGAAGCGACAAGTCCAGCTCCACTGGTCGTAGCAGCACAGGTTCGAACGGTCAGATGTCGTCCTATGCAAATGTCAGCTACACAGATGTAGCCTCTGCGCCGGTCCATGGTGAAGGCAACTACAGCGATGAGGATGGCAGTCTGGAGAAGCAGCAGACTGTGATGGAGCCTGCTGGGGGAATGAAGCCTGAAGCTTATGTGGACAATCCATCAGATCCATTCAACTTTCACTTGAATAGGTACACCCTCGCTCGTGCTTTGTTCATTAAGGAAATGGTATCTAACTTTTTACAATACGACCAATAGAAAAAGATGATATCTGCATTGATTGGCCAATTAGGAAATCACATCCATGCTTCCGAAATGTTGTTGCATGCTGTATTAGTTTTTGACAAAATGCACTTACTTGATAGAGACAATATTATCTCTGTAATGGGGGGTGTCCCAGCAAAAATTATCCCATGATGTAAGTATATTTATTGTAATTTTCTCTCTAGAAAGTGCTGCTGCAGGCTTGTAGACCTGGATTCTATGTCTGATAGTGTTATGGTCTGGTTACAATACAAGTTCCATCTAAATTTGATATCTGTAAAACATCATTACTTGAACTCTTGGTGGTAGCAAAGCTACTGAATCCAGGTCTACTTCGGTAATCTCTTTTCAACCTTTTTTTAGTGAAACATGCTTATTCTTTAGAGAAATGTTATTATCCTAATTCCATGAAGTTACTTTGATAGGCGTTTCATCTCCTATTTTGGTTCACTCATTATATTTTGATTACAAAGTGTGTTCTTTTCCGTAACTAAACATTGATTTTTGTACTAGGAGTGATGATGAAGATGACGACTATACAGTTTTCCACTCGGATTTAGAAGGGCAGCAATTGCAGAATGCTGATGACTATTATGGACATATACATTTTAATGGCCATCAAGCTGTTTGTACTGATGACACAAAAGAATCCACATCACCAAAAAAAGATAAAACAACCTCGGTTGATCCCTCGGGAGAAGATAAGAATGAAGATCATAGCATTGAAAATTATGAGTGCTGCAATACTCGATCTTCTTCCTTGTATAGTATGGAAGTGCCAGAAAATGAACCTGTGGACTTTGAAAACAATAGCTCACTCTGGGTACCTCCTGAACCTGAGGATGAAGAGGAAGATCATGATGGTGCTTTATCTGATGATGATGAGGGGGAGGATGCTACAGGAGAGTGGGGATATCTACGCTCAAACAGCTTTGGCAATGGTCATTGTCGAAGTAGAGATAAATCGGCTGAGGAACACAAGAAAGCCATGAAAGAAATAGTTGATGGCCATTTCAGGGCATTAGTTTCTCAACTTCTTCAGGCTGAAAAGGTACCATTGGTTGATAAAACTGGCAAAGATGGTTGGCTAGACATAATTACTTCTTTGTCTTGGGAGGCTGCATCTCTTTTGAAACCAGATACCAGCAAAGAAGGTGGAATGGATCCTGGTGGTTATGTTAAAGTGAAATGCTTGGCTTGTGGTCACCCAAGTGAAAGGTAAATAAATATAAATGAAGACAATTTTCGTTCATCACATGGCATGATGAATTTACAATTAATATGGGTTTAAAATGTTTACTTCCTTGCCAACCGTATGCTTAGTAATTTCAAATTTCCACTGATGCTACTATCTGTTGAGTTTCCTTTTCTTTTCCAACAGAGCATTTATATTTTTTTCCATTATTTATTTTGTGCTCCACTTGAGAACTTATTTTGTTTTGTTGCTAAACTCCTTTATTTCCAGTTTCGTTGTGAAGGGTGTTGTTTGTAAGAAGAATGTTGCTAATCGCCGTATGTCATCAAAAAAGGAAAAGCCACGAATTCTAATTCTTGGCGGTGCGCTTGAATATCAGCGTGTGTCAAATTTGCTTTCAAGTTTTGATACTTTACTGCAGCAGGTATGACCAGTGAACCTCTTTTCACACAAAAGCTTTGAATGCAAAGTACGCTGACAGGGTTATAGGGATTGACATGGTTTTAGTGGCATTCTCATAAATTTTCATTTTGACTCCAGGAAACAGATTATTTGAAAATGGCAGTTGCAAAGATCAAAGCATACCAACCAAGTGTCGTATTGGTGGAGAAATCTGTATCTCGCTATGCACAAGATTTATTTTTGGAGAAAAATATTTCTCTTGTTCTGAATATCAAAAGGCCATTGCTGGAAAGGATATCTCGATGTACTGGTGCTCAAATAGTTCCCTCGATCGATTATTTGTCGTCCCAGAAACTTGGGCACTGTGACTTATTCCATGTAGAGAAGTATGTTGAAGAGCATGGGACTGCTGGGGAAGCTGGGAAGAAAATGCTGAAGACCCTTATGTTTTTTGAAGGATGTCCAAAACCCTTTGGCTGTACAGTAAGTAGTGATAACACTTATGCCTCAGTTATAGCGTTTGTATTTTGTTTCTCTTTCATTACATGTTGCAGTTCAGATTGCCTCTGTCCTCTTAATTACTAATGGGGAATCCCTTGAGGTCATTGCAAGGTTGCCTGAAACTTATAATCATAATGCCTGAGAAAGATTTCTTTTAGCATTAAGCAAATTGTATAACAAAGGACAGCTGCCTAGCTGTAGGAATTAGGATACTTTTCTATATTAGTAACTGATCACGTGGAGAAATTATCTGCATTAGCAGCTTGTCAGGATACTTTCAACATTTCAGCAAAAAGTGCATTCTTGTTTTCCGAATAACAAACATATACCGAGGCTACTGTCTCAGGGTATATATCTAACCAGCTCTAATTCTGTAGATCTTGCTCAAAGGTGCTAATGGTGATGAGCTTAAAAAGTGAAGCATGTTGTGCAATATGGAGTATTTGCAGCCTATCACCTGGCGCTTGAAACATCTTTCCTTGTGGATGAAGGTGCAACCCTTCCAGAACTCCCACTCAAGTCACCAATTATTGTTGCTTTGCCAGATAAACCTTCCAGTGCTGATAGATCCATCTCGACAATACCCATCTTGACAATGCCTAGTGATTCATCACAAAGTAATGACATGCAAGCATTTGATTTGCGAAATGATGATCTGACATTTAATGTTATAAAGAGAACGGGACGAACAGTATCAGCATGCTCTCCTGACAATAATATCTGCCAAATATCGGGAGTTGGCCGTGATGGAACAACATCTGTTCAAATCAGCAGCGAGAATGGAAACATTGATTGTTTGCTGGTTCCTCAATCATCTATTGGTCCCTTGGTTCAGCAGTCAAATATTTTTACTAGAGATGTGAACGGTAACCTGCCTTTTGAAGACTGTCAGAGTGATACTACTAAACATAAGCCTGTTAATGACTCTGGCATATTACCTGATAATCCTACACATACAAACTTGATATCTGTTGAGAACGATATTTCATCTACTAATAATTCTGGGTTTGGAGATAATATGGCAGAAAAAACAGCTGCATCTCTCAATGTACAGGTTTCTCATGATGAGGACAGCTCAAAGGACGATTCAATTATCAAAAAGGATGAAATTCCAGCGTCTCCTGCTGACAATCAGAGTATATTAGTTTCTCTGTCCTCTCGTTGTGTTTGGAAAGAAACTTTATGCGAGCGGCCACACCTTGTTCGCATTAAGTATTACGGTAACTTTGACAGACCTTTAGGCAGGTTTCTGCGTGACCAGCTATTTGATCAGGTTAGACTGAGAAGTGCATACATCTATCTTTTCCTCTAGAACTTTATATTTATATTTTTAACTTTCATATTTTGCTTCAGAACAACCTTTGTCATTCTTGTGAGCTGCCACCAGAGGCCCATATTTATTGCTATGTCCACCCCCAAGGCAGCTTATCTATATCAGTTAGAAAACTTTCAGCAAAGTTGCCTGGTGAACATGATGGTAGAATTTGGATGTGGCATAGATGCTTACGTTGTCCTCGAGTTAATGGCCTCCCTCCAGCAACTAAAAGAATAGTGATGTCCGATGCTGCCTGGGGATTGTCGTTCGGTAAATTTTTGGAGCTTAGTTTTTCAAATCACGCGGCAGCAAGTAGGGTGGCAAGCTGTGGTCACTCTCTTCATAGGGATTGCCTTCGCTTTTATGGGTATGTCCTCATTTCTCTTCAACCTTTTTGACTTGTTAATATTTGTGCCTTGCATGTTTGTATCCCAGTTTTTGTGAAATGGTTTAAATGTTTGTATCTCAGCTTTGGTGAAATGGTTGCATGCTTCCGATATGCATCCATCAAGGTTTACTCTGTGTTTCTACCACCATCGAAACTTGATTTTACCTCTCAGCATCAGGAATGGGTAGAACAAGAAGCAAATGAGGTAAAATATGTTTGCTATTGTGAATCACTCTGAACTGTTATTTGTGCTGATGCTGACAGTTAATGAATCAGGTCGACAATGCAGCTGACCTTCTATTCAGTCAAGTTCTCAATGCACTCCGCGACATTGATGGAAGACCGATTACAGGTTCTTTTGATGGGAACTTGAAGACCCTCGAGTTAAGAAGGAATATTGTGGAGCTGGAAGAGATCCTGTTAGCAGAAAAAGCTGAATTTACGGTACTATTGTTTTGAATTTCTTTACCTAATGTTTTATTGTCCCACTCATGTCTGTATAAAAAATATTCTGATCATTGGATCATTAATCTGCAGGAGTCACTAAAGAACCTACGGAAAAAGGATATGGGAAAGGGACATCAGTACATCGATATTCTTGAAGTCAACAAACTGAGGAGACAGCTATTGTTTCTGTGTTACTTGTGGGATCGACGACTTACGTTCATTGCAAATTCAGGTGGCAAGTACCGTGATGCACTAGGAGGTCTAAGGGTTGGAAATAAGAATTCTGATTTTATTGATAATTCAGTTGATCCCAATTCTACCACAAAATCAGAGAAGATCTCTAAGGTGACAGAAATTCTTTCAAATTCAACAGAAGGATCCTTGCAGCAGAGCTCAAGTCCATTTCATGGTGAAGATAAGGGGCTCAACCAGGAAGATGAATCTAATGAAAAGAACTTGAGAAAAGTTACAGAATTGAATGGTGGGGAAGATGCAATGGCCAAAATTAATCATGCCAACAGTGCCAATGTGAAGGCTCACCTGGATGGCCAAGAATCCAGAGTTGGTGTTCGTAGGGTTCTTTCTGATGGACAATTCCCAGTAACTGCTGATATCCCAGACACTCTGGACACAAAATGGAGAGGGGGAAACGGACCTGTTCCTGATGCGAACTTGGCGAAACCACTACCTTCAGCTGAAGGAACAGCAGTTGATGTGAAAAATCAAGCCAAATTTGCACCGTCCCGTACTTCCTTATCTGTCCGATCTGGAGATACATCAGAAGACTTGCTGAGATGGCTTAAGATGCCATACATGACATCTTATTATTCCTTAAATACAAAATCCGGTTCAGAAATAAGATTTGCTTCCTTGGCTGATTACACTCCTGTATACATTACACTGTTTAGTGAGCTATCACAACAAGGTGGAGCAAGACTTTTTCTGCCTACGGGCGCTAATGATACTGTCATCCCAGTATTTGATGATGAGCCAACTAGTGTTATTTCTTATGCACTTGTTTCACCCATGTACCACTTTCAATTGTCTGATGAGAGCACAAAAATTAAAGAAAATGCGGATTCTTCACTTCAGTTGCCTGTCTATGATTCAGGAAATTTTAATCCGTTTCATTTATTTGACGATTTTGGATCATCGGATGATTTTTCTTCAGCAATGTCTGGAGGTAGAGGATCCTTTTCTCCTGATCTGGTGCACTTGAGAATTTCTTTTGAAGATGTTGGGCCACCTGGGAAAGTGAAATACACTGTGACATGCTATTATGCAAAAAGCTTTGAAGCTCTTAGAAGATCTTGCTGTCCATCCGAGCTTGATTTTGTGAGGTCTATTAGCCGATGCAAGAAATGGGGAGCTCAAGGTGGTAAAAGCAATGTATTTTTTGCGAAATCTTTGGATGACAGATTTATAATAAAGCAAGTCACAAAGACAGAGCTTGAATCATTCCTTAAATTTGGGCCTGAATATTTTAAATATCTATCAGAGTCCATAGGCACAGGAAGTCCTACTTGCCTAGCAAAAATTCTGGGGATCTATCAGGTACTTTCTTTAGAACTCGAGTCTTATCACAGTGAAAGAATTCATCGTTGGATTCAAAACAATATTGTGGTCCTCCAATATTAGTTGGTAGCCTTAGGAAAAATAACTCAAGAAATCAAGAAGAAACACGTTCAAAATAATTGATTCTTGATCAAGTATGATATATCGTATCAGCCATAATCAAATCGTATTGATGAGATGGTAAAACAGGAAAAATACTTTTTGTCCATTTAATGGTTTTCCATATGAAAACTGACGAGAGTATATGACTTCTTTCATCGAATGCACCCATATTTTTAAGGTTTTATGCATACTCAAGGGTATCTTCTTTTTGAATACTAATCTTACCATACTCATCCTATTACATATTGCACTACCATTACCAGGGCCTCTGTTTGGTGAAACAGTCGATTAACTAATCACCAAGCCTGACATTCTCACTTTACCATGCCACAATCAAACTTCTCCTTGATGAAGCCCTATACAGTGTTCTTAGTACAGTCATTGTGTATATAATTAATAACTGTTGTGATGAGGACTTCTTGTTACACTGAAGTACCAAAGGGATTATTCCTGAACACCCTAGCCCGGAAAGTGATCCTTCATCCAGATCATCTTATTGGAGCTCAGCGCCGTTCCTATATGTTCCGTCTCTGCCACAGATTATTTTGATTTATACTCCATGCAAAATAGTTTACCTCCCACAAAGATGCAATATCCACATACTATGCCCAATCATCTGCATGACATTTATCTTTCATGTCCAACTAAGTAGTATTGGACATGGAACCTCTCTATACTAAATAGTGGTTCTAGTTCCCTCCCCGTGGTTCCCCTCAAAGCTTTCTATACTATAGTGTTATTAGTGGGCAGATTTTTATTGGAATATCCGCCTAAATATGTCCACTTGCCATGCTTTTACTTAGGTTACAATTAAGCACCTGAAGGGCGGCAAGGAGTCAAAAATGGATTTACTGGTAATGGAGAATCTTTTGTTTGGACGGAATATCACCAGGCTATATGATCTCAAGGGATCATCAAGGTCAAGGTACAATGCAGATTCCAGTGGGAGCAACAAGGTTCTTCTTGACCAGAACTTACTAGAAGCGATGCCCACTTCACCGATTTTTGTTGGGAACAAGGCAAAGCGGTTACTGGAGAGAGCTGTTTGGAACGATACTTCCTTTTTAGCTGTAAGTTTGTGTCAATGCCTTTTTCAATAATCTTCACAAATTTGCACATCAAAATTTGGCTTCTTATTAATACCATAGAGGGTGATCATAATTCATCAAGTGGATGTTCTTAGTGTCAATTTCTCTTATTCCTGTTTAATCTTCTTTCGATTTTTTTGGAAACTCTTGTACGTTGTACTATTGTTTGTAGTAGATGGTGAGTCTGAGCAATACCAATTCTTGTTAAATTTCATATGCTAATTTGTAATCTAAATTGGTGGATAATAGATCCTGCCTTTTTTTCATGGTCTTGGCGTTTAAATTGCATGGTCCCAGGAACTTTTGGACCTTAAGCAAATCACATAGAAGCCTTTGCATCGCTGTCACTTGTGCCTTTTTAGAATATTTAGAGCAATATGAGCTGATTGCCTGATTGTATGTTTGACTGAATAATAGCATGTATCCCATTGGGGCCATTCTTAACTTGGATTTTTGGCTTCAGACCTTCAACTAACGCTTAAAGTTTCTTACCAGTAGTACAATAGCTGGGTTGTCACTTAGATCATTTTAAGTTTCTGTATACCGTTTCCACTCTTAGGACTTGTTGATTACACCATAAGTTGTAGTGTTATACTGTAGACCAACAAGCAAAATGTCTCTAGGTAGACTACTTTGATGTTATGCAGAAGGTGTGGGAAACTGGGAAATGAAAACAAATCGGTATAGGACTAAACCCAGATTGGTCTTTAAAAGCCTTATACATAAAGACACTAATAAGCTCTATGTTTTATCCAGGGAATCGATGTGATGGATTATTCCTTGCTTGTGGGTGTTGATGATGAGAAACAGGAACTTGTATTGGGAATTATTGATTTTATGAGGCAGTATACATGGGACAAACACCTTGAAACGTGGGTCAAGTCTTCTGGCATTCTTGGTGGGCCGAAGAATGCCCCTCCAACTGTAATTTCACCAATGCAATACAAGAAGCGGTATAGGAAAGCCATGTCTGCTTATTTTATTGTGATTCCTGATCAATGGATGCCTGCAATAAGCAATCCAAGAAAATCATCTTCAAATACTCATGAAGAAGATTCACAAGAGTAGTAAGATGTTATGTGCGTTATATTGGACCGATGATGCCAGTTTCTTCTTGCCCTTGCAGTTTAAAATGCTAAACTGGCAAGTCTGGCTTTTGCCTACTCCATGTGGCATCCAAGAGATCTTTGGTCACGGATCGTAGGCCCCTGTGCTAATTGGCACAGATCCGATTGCGCATCATGGAGTCACGTTTTATGTGTCGGATGTGTATATTATTTGAACTGTAATTATGCTTAGTCTTAGTTTTTCCTTTCCTTTTGCAATCTATAATAAATCAGTTCAGTGTCTCATCGCTTGGCAGCAATCGACGTGTAATTTTTGTTGGTGTAAAGATCGAGCTGAGCGGTAAATTCTTTTGTTTTGTATGTAAAAGTGGTTGTTGTATATTCATTTTTTCAGCTGTTATTTGTTTAGGGGGCTATTGCCATCTGTAATGACAAAATAAAAGTTAAATCATATGTATAGATGCCAGATCGAATCATTGATCCTTTTGATTGTTACTGTTTTAATTAAATAATGTCTATTTGTCAAAACTTCCATTAAGAATTTGTTTGAACAGGATCCAAATTTCACCACGAGCTCCTGGGCAGTATGTCTTCTCCCTCAGATTTCATGAACCGCAATTCCGATCAGTGTGTTGTCAATGTACACGGATACCATGCAATGCCTTTTCTCAATTTTCTTCCCTGTATCTTTCTCGATTTCGTTCCCTATGTTTATTCTTGTTTTCTTTTGCTGTTTTTTCCTAAGTTCTACCACACAAGAAATTTCCATTTATAATTACTGTTCTTAAATACTACTCCCTTCTCCAAAAATATAAGGATTTGTTGACTTTCAATTGTCGTGTTTGACTAGTTGTCTTATTTAAAATATTTTCAAAAATATAAAAATTAATCATTAATACTTAAAATATATTCAATAATAAAATAAATTATAATAAAAAATATTTTTATAAAAAAATTGAATAAGACGGGTGGTCAAACGTGAGGTTAGAAAGTCAATAAATGCTTGTATTTTTGGACGGAGGTAGTAGTAATTGTTTTCTTATATTCGCTAAAAGATTGTTGTTGACATTATAACCTTTTGAGGGTCTTTATTGGAAAAATACATAAACAATTTTTTAAGAAAATAAACAAATATTTTTTTGAGGCTATTGCGTTTTTGCCCTGGATTCAATCTCCAATTGTGGTTTTACCCATTGTTTTTAAACTTTGTGATTTTACCCCTACGATATCGAAATAAGGCAAAGTTTACCCCAACTAGGGGTAAAATCACAATAAATATTCGATTTACCCAATAAATATTGCGATTTTACCCCTGATAGGGGTAAACTTCCTTCGTTTTGAAATCGTAAGGGTAAAATCACAAAATTAAAAATGGAGGGGAAAATAACAATTGAAGTTAGAACTAGGGATAGAAACACAATTGTCCCATATTTTTTGGGCATCGTCCAACTGGCTACATGGAGCGTCTGTGGGCTCAAGTTATCGTGTCCAGCTCGTAGAGCCAATGACAAGCAAAGCCCATTTCCCATGAGCTGGTGAGCCCGCCGCACTCCACAGCGAAGCGACTCGGTCCCGAGGTGCATCTCGCTCACAGTCACAGCTCCGGCAGCGCGGAGCACCGCACCCTCCCATGGCGACGATGACGGCGCCGGGAACAGCGTCGGCGCTACCCAAGTCGGGGGCGATCTCCAAGGGCTACAACTTTGCGTCAACCTGGGAGCAGGTCGGTCGCCGCAGCCTCCTTCCTTTTCATCCCGGCGCGGTCGTCGGTTCGGTGGATCTAGCATTTACGCCTCGCCTTTGCATTTGCTCCATTGCAGAACGCACCGCTCACGGAGCAGCAGAAGTCCGCGATCGCCGCGCTCTCTCAATCTGTCGCCGAGAGGCCGTTCCCCGCCAATCTGGTGAGAAATACTTCTGTGCGTTGTTTGCTTGAACAGGAGAATGTGGAATTCCGTGATCCCAAAATTTTGCTTCAGTAGTTCGTGCTGCAAATTTTGTGCCTGGAGGCATTGAAGTCTCTTGAAGTTGGTTTGACCTTGTAGTTGCAGAGTTTGTGGCTTTCTGGAGGGATGAAAACATAGTTTCATGTGTGCACTATAGTACAATGTTCATGGCCTCATGGGAATGCTTATAACTTTTAGTAGCTTGTTGATTGTCGATTAGGGTGTGAATCGCTGCTTGTGATCCTACAGTATACGGCAATCCTATTTTCCTATTTGTCATGTTTCATTTTACCTCTTCGTTTCAGTTTAAGTCTCTGGTGTATGGGTATGACAATGGTGTTAAATTCAACTTGAATTTGTATCAGGAAATGGGGAAGGATGGCGGTGCGTATGTTCCAGAGAAAGAGTCTGCTCTGGAGGAAGCTGGTGCAATGGATGCAGTCTTGGTAAATACACATCAGGTTAGTTTGTGTTTTGTTTTGCTTCACCTTTTCTCAATGGCCGCTTACTTGTAAGTAGTAAGTATTCACCGATGATAGGATCTGAAATGGAACTTGTTTCTTTTTTGTAGTTCTATAAGTGGTTTGCAGAACTGGAGTCGGTGATGAAATCTGAGGTTTGTTCATTGTCATTTTTTAATGATGGATACTTATTTTTTTTTCCTTTGCTGACAGAAAAGGTTTTTTCTGATGTTGTGGCTTCTTGCACATTTGGTTCATTCACAGACGGAGGAAAAGTATCGGCTATATGAGAGCACATTAGAGGAGCGTGTCAAGACATGTGATGGTATCCTTAAGCAAGTAGGCTGTCAAAACTTTTTTGGTTGGTTTCTATTGAAAAGATGTAACAAACAGATAGATACTTACCCATTTTAGTTTTAATCGTTTAATGTACATCTGTGCAGGTTGATGACACATTGAACTTATTTGAAGATCTACAGTCTTTGCACTCGAGTGTTGCTACAAAGACAAAAACATTGCATGATGCCTGCGACCAGCTTGTATGTGTTCTTTGCTCTAGTTATTTGTGTTGGAATTGATCCTGTAGCTGCAACATGATGCATTAATAATGAAACATCCATTGTAAAGAACACTATTCTCTGTGACTTGTATGAATAATTGATCATGAAGCTGCAACATGATGCATTAGCCATATGAAAATTTCATGAGTATGTCAGATATATTTCATAATTCATGCATTTTTTAATGCATGATATGTGCTGACTTATTAGGCCATGAAAAAAGATTTTTTTGTCTTGCTTGTTAGCTTAGATCTCGATTCATGATCCCCTCTTTAGTACTGCATGTATGGGAAATTTCTTATGCTTGCTTCTTTCTGCACGTAGCCTTGTAATTGTAAGTATTGTGCGTAAAATGTCAGAAGCAATCTTGCATTAATATAGAAAATAAATTATTTGGAAGTGAAACTTATCTGCTAGTATTAATGTATTAATGTTTAGCTGATACTAAATGCAATATTCAGCGGCAAAATCTTTTTCTTTTCCATCTTTCTGATCCCACTCTATATTTTACTTAATCTTTTTCTGACTGAGCTTTATTTCTAATGATGATGCAGTTGGTTGAGAAACAAAGGCTCATTGAGTTTGCAGAGGCACTCCGAAGTAGACTCAACTACTTTGATGAATTGGAAAATGTAAGGTTCGGCAACTATAGCATCATACATATAACCTTTGGCTCTACTTCATCAACCTGTTCAATGGCTTCTGTAGCTCACACCAAAGTACTATGTTGAATTTAAGGAATTATTATATCACACTCTGTTACATTAGGTTAAAGTTTACCAAATCAATAAACAAGCTTACACATTGACATCTTTGTTAATTATTGCAACCTAATGTTGGTTCATGCAACACATGAACTGTTATTATGTTGTTTTGGTAATCTATTGTTTAATTTCTATGGAGGCTCTAAACTGTAGGCCTTAAATACTTTGTTGAAATCTCGTGGTTCATATTTCTATTGTTTATGTGTTAGTGATATGTGTTCTCTGGTCCTGCTGTTTGGTGCTTTTCCGAAAGTTCCAAAGCTGCAAGCCTGCAAGATCTAGAGCATGTTTGATCGATACGAGTTTCCACTGTATAGCATGGGGTGCTATGAATCGCATGGCTTCTCATAGTTAAAGCTTGATAATATCACTTTATTTGAAGGCAAGGGAATACAGGCACCTAAACTGCAGCATGTGAAGTTCCAAACATATCCTGCCTGCATTTCTCCAAGTGAAAAGTCTAGGCCCTAGCCCTATATCAAGCTAGTTGCATTATTTGATATGAACATGATCTTCTGGATCAAAATTTGATCATGAAGATGAAAGGGATTCCTAATAAAACTATTATAGATGGTGTGCTACTGTTACATGGACACATGAGTATACTATGCTTGGAAAATTCTTCAACTGGTTTACAACTTCTGATCATATACCTTGTGTGGCACAAATTGGCACCTGCGTCCCAAAGGCACAAATCTTTAGATTCGAAAACTACTGGATTGATCAGCCTGGCTTTACAGACCTGGTCAAGCAAGTTTGGAACTCAGATATCAGAGCAGACAACTCAGCAACAAAACTATCAGCCAAATTCAAGCTACTTTGCAGAGTCCTCAAAAGATGGGGGAAAAGTCTATCTAAATTAAATAACACCATCAAAGAATGCAACACGGTGCTGCTTACACTAGATGCACTTGAAGAAAACTGACCGCTGCAGCCACAAGAAGCCAACTTTCGCAAAATCCTCAAGACCCACATCCTCAAACTTCTCTAATTCCAGAAGGACTATCAGCGTAAGCGATACACAGTAAGATGGAGTAAATTTGGCGATGAGAACACCTCCTTCTTCCATGCTGCAGCAACAGAAAGATACCGACTCAACACCATCACTAGCATTGACACCACAGATGGAAGAACCATAACCTCACATCAAGAAAAAGCTGCATACATCTGGGAAGAATACAAAAGCAGAATTGGACACACTGAAAGCCCCTCCATTCTCTATGATCTAACACAATTGCTACAACACCATGATCTGACACATCTCTCACACCCATTCACAAAAGAAGAAATAGATGGAATAGTGAACACATGCCCAATGATAAGGCTCCAGGACCAGACGGTTTCAATGGCAGATTCATTAAGAAATGTTGGGACATCATCAACCAGGACATCTACTAGACTTCTTTGATCATAGGGTGGACCTTGAAGCAATCAACAATTCTTTCATCACCCTCATACCCAAGGTTAATAACCCCCCAACAGTCAATGATTTCAGACCTATTGCTCTCATCAACCGTGTCATCAAGATAATAACCAAGCTAATGGGCAACAGACTTCAAATTTCAATTATACCTCTGGTTCATAAAAACCAATACGGATTCATCAAGACAAGAACTATCTGCCTGGCCTGGGCATTTGAGTACATCCATCAATGCCAGCAAACCAAACAAGAACTCCTCATTCTGAAACTGGACTTTGCAAAAGCTTTTGACACCATAGAGCACAGTACCATCCTTACAGTGATGCAACAGACACCTGGTTACATTGGACTGAGCACATCATGAACACAGCCACAACTTCAATCCTCCTCAATGGAGTCCCAGGAAAACAAATGCACCAAAAAAGAGGGGTCAGACAGGGAGACCCCTCTCTCCCCTTCTGTTTGTCCTAGCTGCAGAACTCCTCCAATGCATAGTCAATAAAGCACATGATCAAGGGCTCCTCAGCATGCCCATTCCATCCAGAGATGATGCGGGCTTCCCCATTATTCAATACGCAGATGACACTATAATGATAATGAGAGCCTCCCAAAGAGAGCTTTGGTGCCTTAAAGGCCTGCTTGAATCTTTCTCCCAATCCACTGGCCTTCGAGTAAACTACCACAAATCCTGCATGATCCCCCTAAACCTGGAACCAGAAAAAGAAGCACACCTGGCAAACATGTTTGGCTGCCAAATTGGAACAATGCCTTTTACCTATCTCGGCCTACCGATGGGCTCTACCAAATCGAGAGTTGAGCACTATGGCCCAATCATGAACCAAACTGAAAGAAGACTCACCTTAATCTCCTCCATGCTAACTCAGGCTGGGAAACTACAACTGGTCAACTCAGTCATCTCATCACTACCAACCTATGCCATGTGTACCCTCCAGGTACCAGTGGCTGTCCTGGAAATCATGACAGAGCAAGAAGACACACCTTGTGGAGAAAATCAGAGGCCAATGGCAGGTCCCAATCCCCGGTGGCATGGAAAAAGTGTACAAGACCAAAAAAGAAAGGAGGCCTTGGCATCATTAATCTGAGAGCACAAAACATGGGCCTACAGCTCAAGCACCTGGACAAGTTCTTCAACAAGAGAGATATCTCCTGGGTGCATCTAATCTGGAACCCTTATTATACAAATGTCAAACTTCCCCAGGCCTCAAAAAGCAAAGGGGTCCTTCTGGTGGAAGGATGTGCTCAAACTTGTGGATATCTTCAGAGGCATAGCATCCTGCACCTTAGGGAATGGCACTACTTGTCTATTCTAGAGTGACATCTGGAATGGCCACCTCCTGCAACAGCAGTACCCAAGACTCTACAGCTTTGCAAAGAACAAAAACATCACAGCAGCCGAGTTCATCCTGACTGAACAGCAAGTCTCTATTCCACCTCCCAATGTCAGCAGAGGCATACCAGGAGTTTTCAGATCTTGAACAGCTTCTATAGCATTTGACTTTTGAAGACCAACAGCAAACACAAGACAAATGGACCTACCAATGGGCTGGGAAAGGCTACTCATCCTCCAAATTTTATCACTTCACTTTCCAACACCTGCAACCTCCCAGGCCCTTCAGTTGACTTTGGGAAGCTCGCTGCAACAACAAGCTCAAAGTCTTCACCTGGCTCCTGCTGATGGACAGACTGAATACTAGGAACATTCTTAAGAGAAAGAGGCACAAGCCGCCTGACAACAACTATGAATGCATTCTCTGTGACAACCATCAAGAGGAAACAGCATACCACCTCTTCCTAACTTGCCCTTTCAGTCAGGTTTGCTGGCAACACCTTGGCATACAATGGAACACATCAAGTCAATTCTTTGACATGCTGATGCAAGCAAAACAGGACTACACAAACAACTTCTTCATGGAGATTTTTATCATGGCCACTTGGCACATATGGAAACAACGAAACGACAAGATTTTCAATCGTAATACTCCAACCTTCAACAGCTGGAAACAAAATTTCATTACAGAGGCGGACTTGCAGGCACACAGAATGCCCCACGGCAAACAGCAAGATTTCAATGCTGTCATCAACTTGTATAGATAGCTTCTCTTCCCATTTTCTCTCTGATGAGCACCTAGAAGTTTTTCTTTTCGCCTCAGCAGGGGTTTCCCCTGCTGTACATTCTCAAAAAAAAAAAACTATAGTAATAACAGAAGGCCATCGAGATGTAGTACTTCCAATATTTCCACCTTTTATTTTATGAAATTTGAATCCTTGGAAAATGCTTTGCCTATGTTCGCATAATCCAGTTCATCTGAACTATATCTATTTCCATTTTACAGGTCTCAAGCACCTTTTATTCTCAAAATATGAATATCGGAAACGAGCAGTTTCTACCACTGTTGAAACGCCTTGATGATTGTATCTCGTAAGTAGAAGTGCAAGCAATGCTTTGTTGTTGATCAGTGCTAATGTTTCTGCTGCTAATGCTATCTCCTCTATTGCGACATGTAGATATGTCGAAAGCAATCCACAATATGCTGAATCTGCTGTTTACTTGGTCAAGTTTCGTCAACTCCAGGTAACTGGCTTCTAGTAATCCAATAATTAACATTCATAGGTATAACCAATTAGAGGACATAACCTGATTATCTGGTCTTTTTGTATCAGTCTCGTGCATTAGGTATGATCCGGTCGCATGTCCTGTCAATACTTAAAAGTGCTTCTTCCCAGGTAATGCTCAGTTTCATTTTCTGGTAGTAAATATGAAGTAAACAGATAGCTGTATACCGCTTGGTCGAATGTTGCAGGTTCAAGCTGCAATTCGAGGCAGCAATTCTGGCAAAACTGTTGTCACAGAGGGCTTGGAGGCATCTCTTATATATGTACGCTTCAAGGCGGCAGCCAGTGAGGTATAGTTTTTTATTATCTTATTTACAGATTGCATGATAATCCAATGATGCTCGTTAACGATATGATATTTTTTAGTCTCTTATAACATGTGGCATGACTGTTCTAATATAATTGCTATATATTTTTAACCAGCTAAAACCCATATTAGGTGACATTGAAAGTAGATCTTCCAGGAAGGAGTACACCCAGATTCTTTCTGAGTGTCACAGCTTGTTTTGTGAGCAGAGGTTGTATCTGGTAGGTTATAAGGGCATATCCCTTGCACTCCATTTTCACCTTAAAATTTTGATTGGTCCTCAAGTCTTAATTCTTCGATATGACTGCTAGGTACAAGGCACAGTGCAGCAACGAATCTCAGAATACGCAAAAACAGAGGCTTTGCCTTCTTTAACAAGGTCTGGTTGTGCCTATCTGATGGAGGTAACCACAATATTGCTAACTTTTATTTTGGAGAAAGTTAACATCAAACTGATGTTTAAAATTGAACCATGCAATTGTGGTTGATTGGTAGTATTAGAAAACACTATCATACAAAATTAGATAAGAAATTCAGGGCTTACTTGAACTGGCAGGTTTGAATTGTATTGCTCAAGTAGAGATGTTCATTGGGTCTATTTAAGAAAAATGCTCACTACATACTATTATTGAGTATCATGTAGTTATATTTTATGGTCTGCGGAGCATTAAGCATATTTATTTTTATTTCCTTTTTTCTATTGTTGATTGTTCCTTCAATTGTTTGAAGAAACATATTTACCAGTTTTAGTGTTGCTTGTCAGGCATGCCAGTTTGAGCACCAGCTTTTTGCTCACTTCTTCCCATCATCTGCTGCAGATGTTTCAAGTATGGCTCCTTTAATGGACCCACTGTAAGTTACTCTCTGTCCTCATGGTACGTTGTTGCAATATTTCGATGTTTTTCTTCTTCTTGAAAATGCTGGAGAGCTGCGCTTCATTATATTAAGAAGAAATTGGGACGAGAACCCGTTACAACACACACCACACCCCCACTGTCACTGTAAAGGATTACATTCGCGCCTGTGAAAGCAAATAAGCGACTTAAACACACACACGCTAATCTCCTGAGGGAGCAGTCAAGAGGGATAACCCTCGAGCTCCTGCCAAAGACCATAACCGACGCTCCTCTCCAGCTAAAATAAGAGCTGTAGCCAAACTTGGAGAGACACCCTCAAACACACATATGTTTCGATGGTTCCAAATATTCCAAGCGCCCAATATGATGAGAGTATTGATCCCTTCCTTAGCCAATCCACTTGTTGTGTCACTTATCCTTTCCCACCAATCGTCAAAAGAATAATCATCTGGTTGAGGTGCTAGTAGGCTAGTAGCTCAAGGCCGACCTGTCGAAGGAGATAAAACCAAAATTGCCTTGCAAACACACAAGTAAAGGAGATGATCAAGGCAATATTTTGATGTGCAGCCATGCTGGTTGTCGGTGTGTGAGTACACCTCCAAATGGGGGCCTGTCCAGGCTCCCTTAGGATAGGCTCGGGGAAGAACGGATTTGCTCGCGCGTTAGCGTAGATGATTCAAGTGAGTAAGAACACGGAGAGTTATCCAGGTTCGGGCCGCACCGGGTGCGTAATACCCTACGTCCTGCTGGTGTGTGTATTTTTTGATCTCCCCTCTTTACACTGCAGTCTCTCCTCCTTTTATAGGATAAGGAGAAGAGCACCGTATAAATACCCGGGGGTACCCGGACACCCGGTGGGGGTCCGGTCCTTCCCGAGATGCCCCGACACGATCCCGACTAAATCCGTTGCGGTCTCTCCTCCTTGGTTCGTGTTCCGAATCTCTTCCACCCTATTGGTCGAGAGCCCTCCCGGCACCGTAGCCGCGCGGCTTCCCGAGACGCGGCGCACGGGGAAGACGCGCGCACGTCCCGTCGGGCTGCGGCGTTGCCACGAGCACTCGAGTGCCGCATTAACTCCGGGTGGTTGGGGCGTCGGAGGAAACTACCGCGAGCTTCGTTCTCCCCCGACGCTCCCGCTCCTCCGGCTTTCGCGGGCCTCGTGGACTTCGTGGCTTCGTGGGCTTCCCGCCCTGCGGCCTCCGTCTTCGTTTGTGGGCCGGAAGCAGTCCACGCGCGGTTAGGGGGACCCCGATCCCCCTACACCGACACTGGTGAACTTATTTTTTAGCTGAGGTGAATAATTTGCAAATCCACCTAGTGAAATTCACTATTTTGGTTTGAGAAACATAGGAGTTATGTTTGGCAGAAAATAACCCAACATGAGATCCTAAACTTGAGTTTACAGTTGTATACGAGTTATATAATTTCATATTTAAAGTGCTAATTGAAATGGTATCATGGTATCTGTCAGACTCGGAGTTCTCTTAAATATGACTCTTGTCCAAACAATCCATTGATGCTAGGAAACTAACTTCGCCAATATCTATCCATTGGGAAACTAGCATTCGAAAATGTGATTAACGTTGTTATTTGATTCATGGGTCGATGGGGGTTAACTCATCAAATCTTCTATGTATGGGCAACTGGAAATTTCTACTTGACCAGTAGATCAAGTTCGGTAACTGGTTGGCTAGACGCGAGCGTGTCAACATATCAGGGCTGGACAGGTAACTCGCTACCTGTAGTAACAAGCTACAATAAGAAAGTAGAGATGGAGAGACGAGAGTAACTGCTGCTCAGCTTGAGCAGGCTAATGGCCTGATACAAGTAGAAGGGAGTGACTTAAGGGGCGTGAGACCCAATTTCTGCACCACCACTGCTTGTCACTGCTATCCAATCTCTTCTCTTCTAGTCTTGCTACAGTGCCAGCTACTCCCCTTCTCTATAAGCCAGTTCCTTCCATGCCTCCTTATTTGGTTGTGTACGTTCTTGTAGGACTAGAATTATACTTGTATAGCTCTTGTATGATCTGATCATCTGAATACTCGTTATAAATTAACTATAAATGTAATACGACTGGATATTTTGATTCAGGTGCACATACTTGTATGATACTCTGAGGCCTAGACTGATATATGAAGGAAACATTGATTCTCTCTGTGAACTTGTTGACATTCTGAAAGTTGAAGTGCTAGGAGAACAACTGATTAGACGAGGTGAATCAGTAGCCGGTCTCCGTCCAATATTGCAAAGAATTCTTGCTGATGTTCATGAGCGGTTAGCATTCTGTGCTCGGACTCATATTCGTGAAGAGGTAGTATCCCAGTCCCATATGTTCTTATATTGATAGATAGTCCATATGACCAGTGCCAGTAATTTTATTTTTTGACGTGCTCATAATTTTGTTTTGTATTCATTTATAGTACAAACATTATTCCTCAATATTCATGCTGAACCTGTGTACAATTGTGTTGACTTTGTGCTTGAAACTGCAATATCCTAGTGTGACACATGAGAACCTGAAACATGGTAATAGCAAGGGTAACAAACTATACAGTAATCATGTCAGCCGATTGGTTATTGTTCTATTTTTTTAATGAAACTGGAGGGTCAAGAGACCCTGCAAGTTATTGTTCTTGTTATCTCTGCAAACATGATTAGTTGATTGCAGATATGGTACACATGACAATAGGTTTATGCACTGGGCAGTATGCATATTAATTAGCACTGTCCAAAGAAAATAAATGGAGATGCTTTTGAAGGCTGTGTTTTGGGCAAGTTTAAGACATCTGTAATGACACTCCAGCATATGTGCTTACATGGCATGCCAGTCAAACTTGGGGGCCCTTAAACATGACTGGAAAGTGTCTGAATAGTGGATGCTATTTGAAGCTTAAATCTGTCTGAGGATCAAATTTGTGATATTCCGAGCATTTGATTGGTATAAATGTTGGTAGTGGGATGGATAGACTGTGTTGCCCTTCAGTGGATAGTGGAATAAGTGTGTGAAAAGTGCATATAAGACACATACAGAAACATGTATCACTTGGTGATGTTCTCTTCTTTAATGATGGTAATATGTTTTGTTTGCAGTTTTACCCACTCCTTGTATCTCAGATAGTAGTAAAATAGTTCGCTATATTTGATTTAGGGCTTTGAGACGCAACAGTACTTATTGCTGCACTTGTTACAGATTGCAAACTTCCGTCCTTCTGATGAAGATCTGGATTATCCTGGAAAGCTTGAGCGGTCCACGGATACAACTTCAACTGATGATGTTAGTTTGCTTCTCACTCAGTTGGAACTGACTCTTTCCATGTTCAGTCTTAACTCTTAACTGTTGGAATATTAAATACATACATGGAAATTTTGCTAAAAGACATACTTCCTCTCTCATTTCTCATATGTGCCACTGTTGATTTTTTAGGTAGCACGTAATTTTTATTGCTAGTGTAGATTCTGGTTTATTCAGCATGGTGGGGGTAACTAGGTTTTTTTTTTGGAACCCATAGGTCGGTGACAATTCAGATATATTTGTAACATGGTATAGACCATTGGAGAAAACAGTTTCGTGCCTATCGAAGCTGTATCGCTGCTTGGAACCTTCCGTCTTCACCGGATTGGCCCAGGTATAAGGCTATTTGACTTGCTAAATATTTGCTTTATGGGTTGGTTCTTTTTTCATTCAACTTAACAAGAGATATATTGCTCTGATTGCAACCAGGATGCTGTAGAAGTTTGCTCAACATCACTTCAGGTTTGTATACAGTTCTCCACCCAACTTTTGTTATTCTCTATTGGATCAAGGGAGTACATATTTGCAGTTTTTATGCTTTGATGTATCATTTTTAGTTTATTTTCTGAGAAACACTATTGATATTGTGAACAGAGTGCAAGCAAGGTCATCTCAAAGAAAGCAACCCCAATGGATGGCCAACTTTTTCTGATTAAGCACCTATTAATTTTAAGGGAACAGGTAGCCATCTATTAGTTATCCTGTCTAGAAAATTTCATCTTACTCATCAATTCATCTCGCGACTCATATGGCAATTCACATGTTTTCAGATTGCTCCATTCGACATTGAGTTCTCTGTTACTCATAAAGAGCTGGATTTCTCCCATTTGCTGGTATTTTCAACTTTGTTTCTTTCAAATTGAGCATGTTAATACAATGTCTGAATTGCTGGATTGTTTTGCATGGGTAGAATACTTTCGACCCTTATGATCGCAAGAGTGGAATACATTAACATTCTAGATATATATACACTGGAACCTTTTGTTTATACTAACACTAATTTTTACTATTAATTGATTTGCTCCATCCTTCTTTATTGTTAAGTATTATTTTAGTTTCTTCAGCCATTGTACTTCAGCTGGAGCAGATAGTTTCTGAGCTAATGACAGCAAATTAATCCTTTTTACAGGATCACCTTAGAAGGATTCTCAGGGGCCAGGTCTCACTGTTTGATTGGTCAAGGTCATCATCACTAGCTAGGACCTTCTCTCCCCGTGTTTTGGAGAACCAGATTGATGCCAGAAAAGTAACTAACTTAATCTGATGCTTTTTTACGGTTTGACCCCAAATTCGAACTTACATTAGTTTATCTTAGATTCAGAAATTTGTTGGTTAATATTATGAAGAAAGGTGTATATATGTGCGTATTTTCACATCCACACAGTTCTGTGCACAAACACATATGTCAGTGAAAATAGGAAAAATAAGATAAGTTGTGACACTTGCTTAACATATAATGCAGGGGATGGTTATCTGATACGGTTGACTCTTTTCTAGCTCATATATTCTCAGTTTTTTAAAAAACATTTGGCTATTTTTTGCTATTGCTCATTTATTTCAGGAATTGGAGAAAAGTCTCAAGGTTACATGTGAAGAGTTTATAATGTCCATCACTAAACTAGTAGTGGATCCAATGCTTTCTTTTGTTACCAAGGTAATAAAGTCTCACTTTCTGTAGACTTGTTTCGTTAGAGTTTGGGGCTTTCCTTTTGTGTTTATGATTTTATGTAATACCTATTAGTTTGCCTTCAACTGTTATGCACTGTTACTTTCACATTATCTCATGTAGTGCCTGGAAATTCTCACTATCACCCCATGCAAAGTTTGCATTACCATATCATGCAAGCCTATTAGTAATCAGCAGTAGGAGCAGTTCGATTAATGAACAAAATCTCCGTTGAATGACATGGCCCATGCAATGCAGTGATATCCTATATTTATTGTGCAGGCTACAATGCCCCACTGACCTGCACATTATTCTTCTGTAACAACCATTGTTTGTCCTGGGTTTTGTGTGACTATCACATATACTTCTAGAAAGTCCAGAGTGGTGTGTACCTTTTTTGTTTAATACCAATATTAAGTGGAGTATTATCTATTATGCAAGCTACTGAACTAGTGGTGTACACTTTTTTCAGTCCCTTAATATATAATGACACTCACTCTTCTGCACGTTCAAGAAAATATGACTGAACTATTACAGTGTCGGGCTATTGTAGTGACTACTAAGATGTAACTCCCGGTGTTGGAGAAAAAAAGATGTAACTCCCATGTTTCACTTCTGTCTAGTGAAGTCTAACGTGGTAATGATATGGGTTTGTGACAGGTAACTGCTGTCAAAGTTGCATTGTCCTCTGGTAGCCAGGGTCAGAAGTTGGATTCTGTTCTAGCGAAACCCCTTAAGACTCAAGCATTTGCTTCTCCTGATAAAGTTGCAGAGCTGGTGCAAAAGGTGCACTTAAAACTTCAGTCTATCATGCAAGAAACTGTTTATTTTTTCTCTCCTCCCAGTGTCATACAAAACTTCTTGGTTCTTAAACAGGTTGCCACCGCTATTCCACAAGATTTGCCCAAACTAATGGCCAAGATGAGGTTGTATTTGCAGAATCCATCTACACGAATGATCTTATTCAAACCTATAAAGTAAGGATATCCATCTCATTTGTTTTTCCCTCTTGTAGCTTAGTACAAGACTGAAGTTTAATTCAACCCTGATCAGCATAATTCTTATTTTTCTATGTCCATAATTCAGCGCAAAAATATTTAACACGAATATATTTTAAAATGTCACTTATGATCTGAATCATCTTTATTTAATATCAAAATGAAACATGTGAGCTCCAAATTAAGGTGAAACTGCACATCTGGAAAAGAAAGAAACCCAGACTGCTATCAAAATAACCAACTGGAAAGCTAACCTTTCTTAAATTATCTGGCGGTGCTAAGTATCTAGAAAACACTTTATTCCATATGTTGCCTTAAAATTATACATCTCTTTCGTTCCAGGACAAACATAGTCGAGGCTCACATACAATTGCAGTCCCTTCTGAAGTCAGAATACTCTGCTGAAGAAATGCAATCCATCGGTATGCTGCCTATACCTGATTTGCAGTCTCAGCTTGACAGTCTTTTGTGGCATGTATACAGTTGCAAGCCCTGCCTATAGTTCTTTGAGATAGTACTGCAGTTTGAGTTAACCAAAAGTAAAGGTGCCCCTTATGAACCTCTAACGGGCTGCTGTTGTAAATCGTTGTTGTTTTACACTTAAATGGAATAATAGAACTATATAAGCTATATCAAGTCATAATCTGCATCCTTTATGTTACGAAGTGCTGCTCATAACCATGAACTAGTTAGTAGTAAAACAAAGAGCAAAAAATGCCTATTTTAAATAACGTTACGCTCAGTTTTGTGCCGGTGACTTACCTGTAGTACTATGCCGGACCGCGATTCCACCGCTGGGACGATGTGCCTGGCAATGGCCTCGCGAATAAGTTCTATCTTCGTCCTCATCTGTCCATGGCTGCTTCAGTAATACCTGGCGAAGCGCGCGAGCGTTCTCCAGGATGTAGAGCACGAGTTCGAGGGAAGCAAGGTCTGCGTCGAAGCCGGTGAGGTCGAAGGCCTCCAGCCTGTCATGTGGGAGCCTCGGGTGGTGCCTGAAGGGTGCGGCGCCTGGACCAGCTGCATTGTGCAGTCTACTGGTCGCGTCCAAAGCCGGTACAGCGTCGAGAAACCCGTGCAGAAAGAGGAAATCGTCCCTTCCGTCTGGGTCTGTTCAGTGTATGGTCCGCTGGCCTAGCGATGGAATTTCCTTCCCCCGCTGCTGCTGTTTGGAGGATGAACACTCATCAACCAGTTTTAACAGCTCGAGGCGTGGGAATGCTCCAGCGGTGCCATGTGGTCTCGGTGCAAGGTCGAAGCTCGCACTTGTCACGGCGATAGCGGGTGCCTTGGACCCAAGGAACACGGCAAGGATTTTGAGTTTGAGCAGGTCACGAGGCGGCGACACCCTGACTACAAGTTACAACGCTCGAGTTCGAGGCTCTGATAGCTTGTGGCAGGAGGCGCTCCAGGTCCTCGCTACTGACGCCCACCAGGCTTGCCAAATTGATTAGCCCAGGCAGCGTGTGGTGGTGGCCGAGGACGAAGGTCCCCTGCCTAAAGCAGAGGTGCTCCAATGCGGCGGCGGCAGGTTCCAGTGGATAACAGCGAGCAGGGAAAGTAGTAGCAGAGCCTGCCGGGATTTGTAACAGCATTTGCCATCTTCCTGACAGTTCATCTGAGTGCCCGACAGTTTTCCTTAGTGTAATATCTATCTTTTGTGGCAGTTCTAGTATATTACCCACAACATCATTCCCAACAAACTCATTTCCCACAGTTTTTGTTGACACATAACCAAATAACTAAAAACTGTTAGGCTACTTCTTAAAAAACTGTTTGGGAAAGATTGCTCGTAGTTCATTCGGTCGAGATCGAGAGGAAATGGCGTACGTGGATGACAGATGGACGCATTATGATCGGATTGGACGTGGTGTTGTGACTTTTGTGGTGTTCATTCCTACTTGGCTCGCATGGAGATATTTCAGGTTGGGGGGATACGGAGAGGGACAAGCTGGGAGCATCCACACAAGGACCACCTGCATGCCTCAAGGCCACCGGGCAGCAGGACGAAACAAAAAAAAAAAAAAGCCGGATGACTGCTAAATGGATGCTGCTGCAGACCTTTTAGTGGGCCGTTGCAAATTTATCCATGAGAAAAGTGTAGGATTTGCTCCAGACCAAAAGGCCATTGGTCCCACTTTGTACTGAAAGTAGGATTTTACATCCTGGTGCAACGCTCAACATGTTGGTCGAAATGACAGGCAAAGTTGCAACATATATATCGAGGTAAGGAGTTCTTTTTGAGATATGAGCAGTTCTTACTGGTGACCAAAGCCCTTACGAACCTCTACTGAGCTGCTACTGATGCGCTGAAATGGCATTATAGAATAGTCATAGCTAGTGGACACCCTTTATGACTATGAATGAAAAGTGCTGCCGTGTTCCATTTTCCTCCTGGGACTTACAATAATGAATGTCATTTGGTGATTTTGTGTATGTTGTACTACACAAGTGATTCGCTAAACACTGGAGATTGATAGTTTTGTGCTGCTAACACACCTCTTGTGAAACTTTTAAGACTGACGACGGTGGTGGCACACCACCTGTTTCTTCTGCGTGTTTGTGAGTTGCACCAAGGTACTCGCAAACTTGTACCATGATGCGATCAACTCAAGCCCGAAATTTAGAGTGAGAGAGGTGTTCCACGGTTGGTGTTCGTTCGTGTCACGTGATGCTTCCATCTCTTCGATCGAGACGACACGGGTGGGTGTGGGTGGGTGGGTGCTTTGCCTGGTGGGCTGCAGCCGATTGGCATCTGATGCTGGTTGGTACTAGCAGAATCCGCTTCCCAGTCACCGCCGGCATGAATCGCGGTACGGGCGCAACGGCAACGCCTTGTGATCTACTACTGCTCCGCGACAGGCGCCCATCATCACCCGTGGCGACCGCGCTTCAGGGAGAACAATCTCGGCACGGGCTCAGGGCCCAGTCCTACGTGTAACCGGCCCCCGTTCTTGTCACTTTTCAACGCATTTTCAGGGTGGGGCACATTGGGTTTAATTTGCTCCCCGGGCAGTTGCTGTCGGACCGAGCTGGCCTGGGTGATAGGACGCATCGTATGGCTCGATCAATCGGTTTCGGGATCGATGCATTCATCCCCGTCGCCTCTGGCAACAACAAAATTGCTACGGGCACCCGGGTCTCTAGCACGGACCCGCTTGACAGTGACTCGACGTTAGAGTTTTCTCTCTTGCTTGCCCTCCATGTCGAGAGAAATTAACGGTGTGCCTCGTCTCCCACTCACCGGGACTGGTGGCAGAGTGGCATATATGGCTGACAGATGGGCGTGTTCCTAAAGAGGCGCCAGGTCAGTGGGCATTGGCTTTGTATACTGCCCCTAAAGTGGCACCAGTATACTGCACTGCAGTTGTTTATAAGGATTGGATAGTGTTGTGACCTTTGTGGTGTTCATACGTACTTGGCTCGCGTGGCAGAGATATTTCAGGTCGGGGTATGGAGAGGGACAAGCTGGGGAGCATCCACACAGGACCACCTGCGTAGCACCAGGCAGCAGCGGTAGGATGAAACGAAATAGCCGCATGACTGCGGCTAGATGGAAGCTGTTGGAGACCTTTTTCTGGCGAGTTGCGAAAATTTTCCCATGAGAAAAGTGTAGGGGATTCACTTTGCGTATCTATTCAATGGTTACAATCTCGAGGCAAGAAGATATTTCCAGATATTTTCCGTTACGTGTGTGAATTTATGTACTTGCAGAAGCGAAGCGCGCTATTGATTTCCAGTGGCGAATTGTGTCCCGCGATCCAGATTAGTGACTATTTCTTGAAGGTCCGCCACTAATACACACAGATGACGTAGGCTAGTAAAAATCGCTTTTGTAGTACTCACG
The DNA here is from genome assembly GCA_031894775.1 of Chloris gayana. Lineage (NCBI taxonomy): Eukaryota > Viridiplantae > Streptophyta > Magnoliopsida > Poales > Poaceae > Chloris > Chloris gayana. Next base: position 38,040 of record JAUNZO010004753.1, read on the forward strand.
AGTTATTTGATAAAAGTGACCAGAAAATGATGCAGCAGGGAGACGCGCATGTAATTATATGGTGAACAAAGTCAGGTTGCTGCAACATTGACTAGAAAGGCTCCACTTGGAAGCACGAGGATCCTGAGCTTGTGTCTACTGTTAAGCACATAGTGCCTGCACAAAAGAAAAGAACGTAAAGAAAAAGAGAAAAAGTTGTCTGGTGCCACATTTTTTTTACATAGTTTGGTCTGCCTTGTTGACGTCAAATTTTTTTCTACTCTCTATTATATACAAGTCACCTTGAAGTCTAAGGCTCCGTTCGTTTCCTGCCTCTAAAATTTAAGCATTGTCACATCAAAGAGAATCTTACTATTTATAAATATTTCGATTAATTTAATGATAAAACCCTATTGACAGATTGATGCTAATTTTCGAGATGAATCTAATGAGCTTAATTAATTTATGTTTTGCTAAAGTGACGCTACAGTAGCCGTCTTCTAATCATGACTTAATTAACCTCATTAGATTCGTCTCAGTAAATTAGTCTAAGGTCCTGTAATTTATTTTATAATTAAACTTTATTTAATACTCTTAAATAGTAAGATTCTTTTTGATGTGACAACTCTAAAGTTTAGACTCAGAAAACGAACACAGCCTAAGCGCATATATGTAGCATGTTGTTCTCATCGTTTGTGTTTAGAAAGTACACAAAGATTCTCCACGCACTTTGTAGACCTTTAATTTGCTAGCTAGTGCTAGTGCTAGTAGCTCTTTTTGCCTACAAGAATAGTTGTTGCAGCACCAAACGCACAAGCAGATCAAGACCGTAACAATTTTAGATGAGAATGAGATCTCGAGGCCTATACTTGGAACATGGTAAATTTAATAAGTACAATAATTTTACAGACCGGTAGGATTCATACCAAATAACGCATCCGAAGTAATTCTGTAGTTTTTAGTGGCACTGGACTATTGAGATCCTGATGGCGGACAGCCACAGTATTTTTCTAACCCCAAGCTGAACATGGCAAGGGTAAAAATCACTAAGTCCGTACAATCACCAAACTTCATCAACAGGACTAGTTAGAACTAGCATGTGCCAGGGTACTACCATCTTTCTGACCTACATTGACCATTGTACTTGAAATAATGTACTAATAGGACAAGATGTGTTTTCCCATCATTGCACCCTTCCTGCATAGCAAGATAGTAGGCACGAACGATTTATGATTTGATGGCCCAATAGCAATATTTAACGTCAAGGATTATTCCTTTTTTTTTAGACAAGTCAAGGATTGTTCCTTAATGAGTTTTCCTTTTATTACAAAAAATGCCTCCTCATTTCTTACTGTGCAGTATCATTTCATATTATTAACATAATTCCCCAAGACGACACAAGCTTCTCGAAAAATCGCTTTCGTAAGTATATATTGGTATACACTCACGAACAATGGGAGACACTCCGAGTTTATATGTTACATCAAAAGTCACTGATGCTTGCCAGCTTGTTGCATACATACAACCAAATGGACGCAGGGGGATGATGAATAATTGAGATAATGCTCCTCGATTAGTAACAAGTGTACGAGTACACTCCATATGTTGAAATGAAGAGTGTGTAGTAGAGAAGTATGGGGTAATAGTATCTATTTATAGTTGCCTTGAAAAGGCCTCACAATTATTGAGATTCCTTGTGTACTTTGACATGAGTGGGCAACAGCTTACAGATTGACAAAATATCACGTCGTGCACAAATTGTTTTGGGGGAAGTCGTGCACAAATGTTAATTAGAAAACCCGTTCCGAAAAATAAAAGATAAGAAGCCTGGCATCTATAGGTCATATTACATAGAATTTGATTTGCTAGTGTGAGTGTGTGACCCCCTGCCCCCTTTTTTTGACATAGATGTTTCCTCCTCAAATGTTTGTGTGAAAATTTGCGAAAAACTCTGGTTCCTTCCGGTAGTAACATATTTTAATTTTGGATTCCCTCAAATTATTTCTGTACTGACAAATGTTTTCCCATGCACACTGGTCCCACCCCCAAAAAGATTCTTCTTCTATTTGGTCATGTGGTCTTAAAATCTTTTGTGGACATCAAGTGGTTTTAAATACCCATCACTCCTCTCCCCTTCACCACTCTCCTACACACTTATTGGTAGCTTCCATTGCTCTGCAGCTCAGAGAGGAGGTGAAGTGAGCACCCTCATCCCCTCCCTGCTCCTCACCGCCATGCTCCCGAGAAGGCAGAGCATCTTCCACCTTGGGGAGGAGGGTGGCGCCGGCTTGCACCACCGCGGCGCCCTCGTCGGCGCCGCCATGACTGCCGGCGGCGTCCGGCGTGCACGCGAGCGCGAGCGCCTCCTGGTGGGCCTCCAGATCCTGGTGCATCACCACCACAACCACGGCCGCCACGGTCATCACGCTCACGCGGCGAACGTAGTCTTGAAGCCGATGGTGAGGCCGCGCGCCGCCGCCGTGTCGTGCAGCTTCCTCAAGTCCTGCTCCCTCTGCAGGCTGGAGCTCAGCCCCAACAAGGACGTCTACATGTATAGGTAAAACAAAACTTGATTAATTAGCAACCAGCTGATATATAAACACATACATGTGTCAGATTACACGTGTGCGTTCACTGGAATTGTTCGTTAATAATCCAGTGCGTGCTCGCGTGTGTGTTCTTCAAGCAGAGGTGATCAGGGGTTCTGCAGCGAGGAGTGCCGGTGGCAGCAGATCCTGGTGGACGAGGCGCGCGAGCGCGACGTGGCGGCGGGCATCAAGGAGCGCCAGCGGCGAGGGCAGGCTCGCCACCACACGCCCGTGGTCCGCGGCAGGCCGGCGCCCAGGAAGACGCTTGCCGTAGCCTAGAGCCAAATCCAACGGATATAACCGGCCGGAGGCTCAAAGCATGACGCACATGATGCGAGTAGCAGTACTACGTACTAATGAACCAATAATAACCATGTCTCCTCACAACCGGAAGAGGAAGATGAGTGCCAGAGACAAACGAATAATCAATCGAGAAGTTGGTATCATGGTGCGAAGGCGTCGAGTAAAAGGAGGAATTCACAGAAGCAAGCGCTGTAGCCTTGAACTGAAGGGTGTAACCTGCTTTTTTGCTACCACACATCCGATTGCAGTGTCTTGGAATGAAAGCGAAGGGCTTAATAATTGCTAATAGGTATCTTCCTCATGTTTACGTGTCCTGGAACTGGAATCGTTAGTTAGGTTTCAGTTGTGTCCAACGTGTGACCGGCCGGCCGGAACAGATTCTCCGAACACCAGTAGTAGCTCAGAAGGACGCCCCATCGAATTCGATGCCTGCTGGCGGCGAAGCTGGCTGAAGGAATTTGGGAACTCCAAAGACAAGTGCCGTGGCATCTTCACCTTGTGCACAGGATTTTCTCGCAAAACCCACTTGTGCAGTTGTCGTCCCAGCACACGAATATGTAGGCTCAAAAGCCGACGCGTATGGAATCGCCCGTGCTGTTGTCCCAGCACGCGAATATGTAGGCTCAAAAGCCGACGCGTATGGAATCTCCAACTTGTGCTTCATCATCAGTCATCACAAACTAAAATGATTCCGTGTTCAGATTCTGTGGGCTCCGGGTTAGTTAGGATTGGCCTCGAATCTTCTCGTTTGGTAGAGAGCCAGAGCCTCGTAGCCAGATTTCAGTTGGGAGAGGCCCATCCAGTTTCTTGGCCCAGTGAAGGTATAGTCCTACAGATACGAAGGCCCACAGAAGCCTATGAATAAACACTCGTGTAAGGCCCATGTCGAAGCTAAGCCAACGTGACCCACACGAAATCGAACCCGTTTATCACTCCTACTCGGACGCGCCGCAGACTCGCTCGCCGCGACCGCGCCTATAAACCACTCGCGCCTGCGCATCACCGGCAACCGCCACGCCTCCCCCTGTAAACCCTAGCATTCTACAACTTGCGTTGCAAGCTTCAACGATGGCCGCGCGCGCTTTTCTCTCGTCCCGGCTGGCCGGCCTGGTGGCGGCGAGGAACTGCGGCGGCGGCAGGACGTACGCCGCCGCGGCGGAGGCGGCTGTGAGTAGAGAGCCCGTGAGCGTGGCCGCCATCAAGGCGAGGCTACCGGCGGCGGAGAAGGCGCCGGTGAAGGAGGACTGGTCGTGGATGAGGGACCCCAAGACGGGGTGCTGGATGCCGGAGAACCACATCGACGACGTCGACGCCGCCGACCTACGCGCGCGCCTCATCTTCTCTAAGAACCAGTAGATGGGTTGGCAAGCTTCTGCGAGATCGTAAGGGTGATCGGATTGGCAAATTGTGATGATTCGGTCCATTGTTTATGCAATGCATGTACGAGGAAATCGATAGGATGTCAATTTACTTTTTTTAGTTTTGACACATGCAAGTCATTTTATGGGGAATAAAACTGGCTGACGCGATTCGAATGTTCACGATCTTTATACTCAGGTTCTGCATGTAATTAAAGCGTTGCTGGACAGAAGAAAAAAATTCCCTCTGAAGTCTGCTAGGAATCAGAGGGCTGCTTTCAAGAGCCACGGTGAATGCAGCGCTTCTAACTTGTCCTCCAAGAACCACGAAAGGCAGAACGACTTGTAACTGTAGTGCAAAATGATTCTCGCACATGTTTGGTAAAAAAAATATTTGGAACGAATAGTCATTGCTTGAAAAGCTTATCTCACAAAAAAAAACGATGCTAAAAGTAGTACTCAACCAAAAACAATCCAAACGAACAATTCCAGCCTTCCATTCACGAATAGAGGCGCTTCGTTAATGTAATAAGATTGTGACCGTAGCCTTCAACTGCAAAAGGTAAGACTGGCCGCATTTCCATTATCTAAAAAAACAGCCTTGCAACAAAGAAAGGCAATGAGCCTGAAATCAGTTGTAAAATGCATGATCATAACATAAGTCATTTGGATACCATAAGCTCCAAGAAGTAAAATGCATGATCATAACATAACGGAATCATTTGGACACTAATCTCCGATGAAAAAGCACTTTCACAACTTCATCATGTGTTTCAAGGCAGTGTCTTCCACCATACAATGTTGTGATTCTTAATTCTAAAATCTCATTCAGTTGTAACATGAACTACAAGTCAGCACCGGAACTGAAAACAAATGAAGATACAAGTGATCGGATCAACTAAATTAGAAATTTTCTAAGTTGTCAAGCAGTTATACAAGCTATAAATAACTCTGCCGAATAAGCGAACCAGGTTAACACATAACTCTGGCCTCTATTCTATTCTCAACAATGCCATCAATCATGCCAAAAAAATAAGAAAGTTTGCAATAAACAAAGATAATAGGTTAAACAGTTTGTGGTTTAGATGTCAGATTCATGAATCCATTGCCTACTCTTCCATTCGTCAGTGGCTTCTTATATTTTGCAACACTACAATGGGGACAGATGTATTCTAACCCATCAGTCTTCGCGTAGTCCTGAAACCACAGCAGTAAGATAAATGAATCTAAAACAGTTTGTCAAACCTTTTCTATAACTTTTTTTAAGGAAAGAGACAATAGGTCAAACAGTTTGTCAAACCTTGAAACTGCCCAGCCCTTGCCGTGTGTCACAACCAAAATGGGCCCATTCCCCACACGACCCACAGTTCACCCAATCACCTGGAGCGCTACTGCAAATACATGAAGAATCATTTTAGACTCTAGCGATAGGAAGAAAGGTACACAGTTGATATGCTAAAAAAAACAATATCCACAAACCTGTGGCAAAGCAAGCAAAACTCTCCATCAACATCATCGTGCGCAAGTTCATATTCCAGCAAGTATGTCTCATAATGCCTCTTTAGCGTGTTCCCAACACCCTGAAGGCAAAAGTGCCCATGATTACAGCACATTTATTTATTATTATATTGAAATGAGAATCAGATTGCCTGATATTCTAGAGGTGAATACAACTGACACCATGTACATAATGGCTAAATGCCTAAATCAGTGCCAAAACCAAAGCATGGTTTTGACCACCAACGAAGGTAGGAAATCTGTATGGTAACATCAGAATCACAAAAGCATGGTAGCACAGAAAATAACATATTCGGTAAACTATCAACAAAAAATCATGTACAAAATATCTGTAGAGTAAACATGGTGTGGCTTTTTATTAAGACGAAATAGGTACCCAAATCTGTATGGGCGAGGATTTGAGCCTTTATGGCGAGGGTGCACATCCACACCCTCGAAACAACTGACCTAGCTCTCAGTTCCTAGTTCCTATGTAGACCCTCAAAACATACCGTCATTTTGTTTTAGGCTCAGCTCCTAGTTCCTATGTTGTAAAATAAAAAGACGTACAAACATACCGTCATTTTGTTTGTGATGGTATGGTTGCGCATCTTTGAAAAAAACTTGACCTTTCCAGTTTATGCCATTGCCAACATAAAAGCCACCTCGTGATACCACCTGAAGCATTAACAATAAGCAAAATGATTACATGAGCAATGTTTTTTTTGTGACCATGTTTTCTGGGTGCCAACTGAAGCTTTCAGAGTACGGTAGTTCAACTTAATACAAATCTGAAATTTGTTTGTTTCTTTAGGTGGCATACTATTTGTTCCTGATATGCCCCAGTCCAAGGTCTATGATGTGGTTCACCATGTTACTAGATGTTTCTTTATTGATTACGGAAGTTTTTGCTTTGGCAGCTATTGGTTTATGTCAGTTCATATAAGCCAGAATTGAAACTTCCGGGAGGGGAATGGTTATCCATTGTTTTTAAAAAAAAAAAACCATTCCATTGCTGATGCATGAGAACAGAACAGCATAATTACCTCTTTGTATAAATTATATAAGTCAAGGCGCTTTGAATTCAGGATTGCATCAGGAAAATCAGCTATTCCACCTTGAGGTATGAGTCGAGTGTGGCCCCTCTGGAGTAGGAATTGCATGACATCTTTCAAGAAGTCTTCCTGCAAAAGGTGAAGCGAATTGAGGTGACTAATTTGTTGGGAGATGTTTCAGGACAGAAAGAAAAACTTAGTCCAAGAACTGTACTTCAGAGCAATCTTGTATAGGCAACCGATTGCACCCATGTTTCTTCATTGGCAGAGGATTCAATGGAATCGATGGTTGAGCACGCGATTGTCTAGATGATGACTTTCTGTGACCTGAGGCAACAGATACCACCCTATGCTTTATTGGTGGAGGGGCTGCCATGATAGGCTTGGCTTGACTTAAATCATGAACAATGGACAGAGGGAGACCAATAAAAGGATGCAGTTTTCGATTGGGAGAGTGAGGAAGGGGTCTCATTGTTGCAGGCTTTAACAATGGCTTCAATGATGATTGCAAAGACCCTTCTTCAGCCAGATGCTTCTTGTCCTCTCCGACACCATTTGTACCAAAAGAAATTTGTTTTGGCTCCAGACTTCCCTTCATTCTATCCTTAGTAAGTGATGCCGACCATCTTGGTAGATGAGCGTATGGACCATTGTCAATAGTTTTATCTTTGCACTGATTTGAGCAAAAGAAAAGAAGCCGGTCTGCATCTTCCCTATCAAATGACGACACTGGTGTACCATTCACACAAGCAATTCCCAGTACAACCAAGCTTCTGTAAGATATCTCAATCGCTAGATGCTTTAAAACCTATCCAGTTAAAAAAAAACTCACTGAGTGTAATAAGATCCACTTATACATAGCCATACGGCGAAATTACAATCAAATGCAAACCAGGGAACAAAAGGTTAAACCACCATATGGTTCAGATACCTCGACATTTCGTAACAGAATATTTGCTCTAGAGAAAAAATAGTCGTGGAATAGAAAGAAGACAAAGCTGACAGATTTAAGTAGATTCACTAAGTCCAGAGTTCAGATGCAGAGAAGAACAACGGTTTACCGCAGAGCTCTAGATAACAAATATAACTAGAACATAAAACAAATCAGAATTTTAACAAACAGAACAAAATACCTAAAAGCCTCCTCATAGCACTGCCAGACCAAATGAAAGTACACAATTGAACATTTCTGTATCCAAATCAAAGAAACAACTCTACACCTTAAGTATTTAAAAAAGTTCAGGATGGATTGATGTGTTTTCCACCTTGTTAGAGGCAAAACAACAATTTTGGAGACATCAGGAATATAAACAAACAGCAGAAGTAATATTAATTAAACATTCTTTTTTTTTGGTGTGTGTGTGTGTGTGTGTGTGGGGGGGGGGGGGTGAAATGGAAAATTGAATAATTTCTCAGTCACATAAACATTACCGATCTACTTAAAGCATCTTTGCAAGGTTTGAAAAAAAAACCTGTGACGCCCACTTAGGCAGGGTCATCCAAACTTCGAAAGTAGGAGCTCCACAAGCCATGCACATGGAAGTCAAAGGCTCAGGTGCTGCCCGCTTATTGTCCTCAATTTTTGAAAGGGCTCGAACTAACTGGCTCTTCTCAATAATTTCATTTTTGATGTGACTCGAGAGAAGCTGCATATGTTATGAGGCAACTTATGATTTCTTTTTTCACATTATGCTCAAGTCTAAGAAATGCTCAGATTGTATGAGTTACCTGATCATCAAAACATGTTTGGGCGCTACCAGAAACAAGAAGTGACACATGTGACGAACAGAGAGTTGTGATATCACAACGCATTGTAACAACTCCGTGTGGAAGAGTTTCAGCTTCAAGAGGTGGAGGAGGAGCACTGGAAAGAGAAGATGGATGAGCATTTCCTCTAATACAATAAAAATTTCCGGCAAAAAATGAGATTCACAACAGATCGGCAGCATCTAAAATATCAAAAGTGATAGATCAGTGGATACAGCCTAAAATAATGGCATATCTACATACCAGGTAATCAATTGATATATTTAATTTCGATTTAGTTAAATTAATGTTCCAATAGAAGACCATTACTACATTAGCCACTGTTTAGTTAACAGCATCATAGGAATCACAAGTTGAACATATCAATATATATTGCTTCATTCAATATGCCATCAGGTTGAGCAAGTAAAGCATTCCCAGATCAAAGTTAACAAGAATTTGATACAGAAAAACCATCAAATACTAAAGCATGAGTTTGATACAGAAAAACCATCCTGAGAAATAAAAGCCAAAGACTACATTGCAAAAGTGATCCATGCCCAAGTTATAGTGGCAGAATTTATGAGATATGTTGCTTAATATAAAATGCATGGTACAGTTCAGGATACCTGACTCGGTTCTGAAGTTTACTCCCACGAATCTGATTAGAAAAAAGATAATCAATATGAAGGTCCTATAAAATATATTAAAATTCAAATAGAGCATTCAACAAATGAAGTCAACAGATATGCAAATGAAGATGATTCGGTGTTTCTACATATTGAATAAATTTAGAACGTATATCCAACAAATAACCTAACAAGTGATAAGAAACCAGTGGACTGCCACCCCATCCGCATTATGTGCGACAACCAGTTTGGTGTTGTCTAGGGATCAACTTGCACAAGGCATTGCCTTGTCCATTTTAGTTAAACTACTTATCTATTCATTACTCATCTTCTGGGGTCAAGATGCAGAAGAGAAAACAAGAAGCAAAAGGGTTTCCATTGCTGAGTGATGGGACTATACCTCAATATTCAGCAGAGCATTTAAACCATCCTCTAGTGAGCCTAACAAAAATGCATCCTGCAATTGAACAATTGAAATTCATAAATTCATCGATTGGAACAGTTAAAACATCAATGGTATCAGAAAGATGAGGCATAATTCCTAAGCATACCAGGGTGCATGGCACTCCACAGACCAGAAATTTCATGTTCACATCTTCATCATATACTTTTATGGCTGAAGAGGCTTCGGAGCAACCATCTTGCTCACCCATTTCATTCACAGGAAGGATGATATTTACCTTTGGAGCATTCCCTAGAAGACGAGGGCCAAGCTTAACACTTTGCACATGGTTATTTCTTACACAGTATAGTCGAAAAGAGGCATGTGCAAGTTGAAATGCATCCACGCATGGCTGCAGGAACTAGAATAAGAAATACTCAATACATTAGGTGTGAAACAAAATGAATATGTGCAGAGTTCGATCTCCAATCATGATTCTGATTTGATACCTTTGAATAACAGACATTAAAGCATTGCGAAAATGAGATGCTGCATAAGATGAGAATGAATTCCTCCAATATATTACATATGGTATCCCCTGCATGGAAGAATGGCAACATTATATTTTCCAAAAAATTGAACCAAAATCTCAAGCACCTAACAATAACCACTACAAAAGTGCAGAATTGGTAATATTTGTCAGGTTCAATGTCAGGAATTTGGTCTAAAAGAATAATAAACAACGCAAGGAAGTTCCAAAACGAAAATCTCTAAATCGAGGCCAATGCACCACAAGAACAAACTTGGAAAGAGGTAAAAGAAATTACTGAGAAACAAGATACCTTTGAATGAAGTGACTGGGCAAGCTTTTCCCCTATGGGAACTTCCAGATAAACCTGTGGCAATGTTCACAAATTAAACTATTAGTTATATAGGTGAAGAAAATGAGAAACCACATTAAGAAAAATAAAATAGATAACTATCAGTTAGTCTAGTCATATACATGATTAAAGATAAACAATATGCAACCATTCAATTATTCATATCAATCGAACCTAAACAATCTAAATTGAAACTCAGCAACATTAAGTTATAATACTAACAAGTACTCTGAAATGTGTACCATTCTAACAGGGGCAATTAATCAGCTTTGGCACCCCAACTGTAGAAATCATATCAGAACTAAACTAATAAAACTCAGCATCTGCATTTTTTTTTATTAGAGCCAGAGCTCAAGAAATAGCTCCACAAGGGTAAGTTTCCAAGTTTCTCACTAGTGTTTAGCCTAACTCCTAGTGTTTTATTTGTAGTATGCTTTAGCACCACATAATGCTGTTATAGGCATGTTTAGCATGGGACATAGGCCATAGCAGCTACAATACAACTGCAAACAAGGACTGCTAGCGTAGCGTTCATCATTTCGGAAAAGGAAAGTGTACAGATTGTCTTGCAGAGCTTCCTGTTAGAACTAACAATATAGCAATTGCATCAACAAATACAGTATTAGAAGTAACCTAGAAACATTGGGTGTGTGTGGCGTGTGTTGTTCTTGTCCCCTTAATTAATTAAGGGCAGCTAAAATGCGTTTTCGAGAGAAAAAATACAACATTATAAGTCTACTAAGAAAGGTTTGGAGCTTACTATGGCCGGAAATGGTGGGCTGATGAGTGCGCCAAATGCTTGTGGGTCAGATAAATCAGTATCGCCCCACACAAGCGTACCAATCTCCTTCTCATTCTCTAGTTGCTGGCCCTGAACATACAACAAGTTGGGCTGAACCGCAAGCTGCGCCTCTCTAAATTGCTCTACTGTGGGATTGATCAGTGTGTGCACCTGCGTTCCCAAGCATCCATTCGTGAGAACTCAAACGCAAGTAACTTCGTCTCGGTAAACAGCAAAATCAAACTTACCTCCAGCCTCCCGGACGAGATGAGCTCTGGGAACGGATACGACAGCCGCACCCTCTTCGCCTCAGATCCGAGCCGAGCTGGAGTCCGCTGCTTCTCGGCAAACTTCCCGCACAGCACGGCAAGGAGCGTAGAGTTCTGCCGCGAGGCGCTCTGGACTTGAGACATGGCTGGACAGATAACTCCTCCCGTTCAGTTCATGCCACCCCTCAACCCTGCAACAGATGGAACCTATCAGTTCACCCCAAATCCAATAAAAACACCTCATGAACCACAACCAAACCTAATCAACCGAGCACAGGCGCATATAGCAGCATACAAATCGGATCCAAGCGCTCGAAAATCCGCTATCCCTGGGCCGCAGGGACGCCGGGGACGGCACGAGCGGACGCAGATGGGGTTCGATTTGGGCGAGAAGGGAAGCGTAAAACGGTGGAGCAAGAGGACACGGAACCCTGATCTAGCTGCGGCAACAGCAACACCACAAATCCCCCTTCAGCAACGCTGATATAGAAGGCAATGCGAGGACGCCGCTGGTGCGGTAGTGATTGGTGAATCGCGTGCCCAGCCTCCCGTCCAATCCAACCCAAGTCAAACACGCATCGCACCGATTCTCCGAACAGAAGAAAATAAAATGAAATCCAACCAAAATTAAGCCGGTAAATACCACCCACCCTACCCGTGTTAAATCTTCGCGGAATAGGAATCCAAAAACAGAGGAGACTAGTCAGTGGAGCAGAAGACTAGAGACGAACCGCTCGGATTGTGGATGCGGATTCTTGTCGACGCGGATCAGCCTCTGCGCATCGATTGCTGGATGCCGTTCCCACTTTTCTGCGCCTCCTTTTCTGGGCTTGGCGGCGACGAAGGTGCATCATAATTACTAGTGAGAAGAAAGGACAAAGAAACAAGAGGCGATTAAACTAGATTTTCGAGTTAGAATGAACGGAAGAAAAAAACAGAGATAGAGAAAGGATTGGTTGGATGAGCGATGGATACCTGCTACCGCCGCCGCTTTCGGAGCTCGGGCACGTTGGAATCTCATTTTTCTCCCCGGGACTTTTGCCCAGTCGAATCTGCTGGATGGCTAGTATTTGGTTTCAAGATCCGTGAATCTCTTTTCTTTTCTCGCCTGCGACCTGAAATGTGGGGTTGTGCTTGTGAACGCGGAGCCGGGCTCCATGAACCGGTGACGTGGAGTGTATTGTTTTTATTTTTCTTAGTTCCGGTTTATTGTTAGACAACCTTTTTAGCCTCACCGGAAGTATAAGAAAGGGATAAGTATGTGCTTATTATTGAAAAATGTTGTAATTTTATATTTGCTATCAGGGTCTCACTAATAGAAAAAAATGACAAATATTAGATCATAAGTTTTTGTTGCGATGACATAGAAAAATATTCTAATATAAAAATCATATTTGTCTCTTGCACGTAAATCAAAAACGTATTTAACTATATTAATACAAATGTTACCGTTCAACCAGGTCGACATACAACTCATACTCGACCACCTCGTTTGAAAATAAATTTGGTGTGCCAGTGCCGCATACCGGACATTTACGAACCCGAGTCGGATCCTTGTCACGTGTAAATCCTACGAAAGGAATAGATTGGCTCTGAAATTGTTGCTCGTCGTCCCACAGTCTCGGCTACGACGGCTCGGCTGAAACAATACGAGCAAACAACAGACTAAACAATGTGTCGTAGTTCCTAGTTTCTATGAGAGACGACGCTCTCATCAACTGCGCTCCTATCGACACCGATGTGGTTGACTCTTCCAATCCGATGTTGCAATCCAATGTTATCCATGAAGAAGAAGCAGGCAATGAGGTGGTGCACGAGGAACACCGGAATTGCACTCGCCCACAATTTGTGGATTGCGGCCGATGAGGAGGGCCCTAACATTGTCACCCTCCATAGTGGAAACGAGGAGAAGACCTTCCCGAAGTGTCCATAATTTGAGGAGGCGATCAATCGAGCATCTATCGTCATCATCCGTGGCCAAGTTGAGGAATTGCCGACCATTGACGCCCACGCATCGGTCATCATCGACCGCGGCTCGGCAAGGGGTTGGCATCACCGCCAACGAAAGGAGCGACGTGGATTGCAGCTAGGGGAGGACACATGAGGCCACCATCGCAACCGTTCGAAGCAGTGCATGCTCGATCTAAACATGGATTGATTGTGAAAGAGCAAAACGGAGACAATGGGTCCGAAGGGAGACGAGTTGAGCTAATACTTCGGGAGCCACCATGTCATAGCGGAGCTAATGTCGACCCTGGGATACCGAGCAACGATTTTAAAGCCAACCTATTTCTCTCGTAGGATTTCCACGTGACAAGGATCTCGCATGGGGTCGCAAATGTGCGGTGCGGGGCTGTGCCGCACCAAATTGTTTTCCACCCCGTTTACCATATACTACTATAAGTGCTTCTCACTCTATTCCTTTTTTGAAAATAAATGCCTCTCACACCACCCCTCCGCGTGCATTTCCCACAAGTCTTATTTGTTTCCAACTTACTAGACCCCTCATTTCTCACAAGTCTTATTGTTTCCAACTTACTATACCCCTGCTTTCACCCTCATCGATGAGACTCCCATCATTGTGTGTGTCTCCATTGCCACTTGGTTTGTCGCCATTCATGCTTCTTTCATGGTTTGTCCCACCATTGTGTTAGCCTCTTTTACTCCTCTCCCCCTCCAATTCTCGAATGCTTACTTTGTCAATTGACTTTTGAGCTTTGGATCTTAGAAAATTTTATTGCAGTTTAGATAATTCATCTAGGGATAATTTAGTCCATATTTGGAAAAACTGATCTACACAATCAGGACATTTCCGTATTTATCATGTAATAAGAAAAAAGTTCGTGCTAATGAAGACCATAATCTAGTCTGGGTCGGAGGAGAAAAACAAATGTACAGGGGTTAAATAACATGTGCAGAGCAAATTTTCCACTTCATGGAGTCATGGTTTCTAGCCCTCAACTGCAAGAGACGACCACCAGTACCAGCCGTTCCAAATGCCAGGTCTTAATATTGTTTTCGGTCTCATTGGATTCTATGAATCCATCTCGAGAGTGTAAAGTCTCAAAACCTTGCAAATTCCCACTCCATGCGTATACCGAAACGACGTTCTAGTTTTCCAAATTAAATTACGGCTATTTAATCTGACTTGGGTAGTCCTGCAAACTCCCGAAGCCACTGCAGAGAGATCGATCGCCTTCTCGATTCATCGAACGGAATGGCGGCCGGTTCCTCTAGCTCCGGCGGCGGCGCCGACCTCACCGGCCTCGTCGACGAGTTCTACTTCTCGGCCCTCGCCCACGGCCGAAATGACGCCGACGCAATCGGCGACGACGAGCTCTTCCCCATCTCCGACGAGAAGTACGCCGCGGAGCTGCAGCTGCAGGAAGTGATCCTGTCCGCCGCCATCGCGGCCACGGCGCGCTCCTCCTCCTCGTTCTCGCCATATCGCAGCAGCGGCTCATCCGCCAGCATCAACCACGCGGTAGCTGAAGCATCGTTGGTGCCATTCCTCGGCAACGGCAAAGGTAAGTGCGCCGCGTCCTCGTCCTCCTCGTCCCTGGCCGTCGACGCGCTCGTGTTCTGCAAGATCTGCATGGACGCCGTGCCGCCGGGCGACGCGCACCGCGCCAGCCGCGGCTGCGCGCACGCCTTCTGCGGCGGGTGCCTGGCGCGCTACCTCGGCGCCAAGATCCAGGACAGGATCGCCGACGTGCGGTGCCCGGAGGAGCGGTGCGGCGCCGCTCTGGACCCGGAGCTCTGCCAGGGCCTGATCCCGGCGGAGGTCTTCGAGCGCTGGGGCGCCGCGCTGTGCGAGTCCATGGTGCTCGGGGCCAAGAAGACCTACTGCCCCTTCAAGGACTGCTCGGCGATGATGGTGGTGGAGGACGACGTCAATGCCGGCGTCGTCGTCGAGGAGGCGGAGTGCCCCAGCTGCAGGCGGCTCTTCTGCGCGCGGTGCGGCGTGGCGCCGTGGCACGCCAACGTGGCCTGCGCCGACTTCAGGAAGCTCGGGAAGGCTACTGACAGCCGCAGGGAGGACATGTTGCTGCTGCAGATGGCCAGAGGCAACAAATGGCAGCGGTGCCCCAAGTGCGACTTCTTCGTGGAGAAACGCGATGGCTGCCTGCACATTACATGCAGGTGCGTATAAAGTGGTCACCGGCCGTTTCCTGCCCATCACATGACGTTTCAAAACGTCGTGCCAGACTGAATTGTTTCTTTCTTGCTTATACATCTTTTCGTGTCCCTGCACTCCATTGGAGTTTTCTTTTCAACAAAGAAACAATGTTTATACTTTTTGTGGATTTTATTTGCAGGTGTGGCTTCCAGTTTTGCTACGGATGTGGCGGCAAGTGGGGGATAACTCATTCTACTTGCAGTACGGCGTGAGATGTGATGGACATGGACAGGGGAAGCTATTTGAGATGGATGGAAATAAATCACGAACTACCAGTTGTGTTCGTGCATTCCTCAGTTATTGAGGATCACCTCTTTGGATGTCTGAGAATTTTGGTTAAGTTTAATGCCATGCGATGTAATATCCCGAAACATATCTAGGACAATTGTGTTATTTGGGAAGACTAAATAGTCGAGTAAGTTGGAATTCTCAAAAAGTTCTCCTTTTTTAAAAAAACCAAAATGTTCTCCTTGCTAAAAGCTGATCGAGAATGTAGATGTTTGGTGGAGCTAGTGGAAAACAACTCCATTTTACTAATTCATTTGATTTGGTCATTTGGGCATCAGGTGAATTTTGTCTTTATGAGAAATGTGTATGGTTTTCTCTATCATTTGAGTTTGGAGGAAAATAAACCAAGTCCGGGTGAGTAATCATGTGTGTCCGTGTTCACGAGTGTATGAATTGTGTTTTGTAAAATAAAAGAGATCATGGCTTCACTCTGTCAACATCGAAAATTTAGATGTTTGGTGGCTAGTTGAAAGCAACTCCATTTACTAATGCTTTTGATTTGATCATTTGTACATCAGATGAATTTTGTCTTGATGAGAAATGTGATGGTTTTCTATATCATTCGTGTTTGGAGAAAATGAAGTCCTTCACAGGGGGTGAGTTATCATGTGTGTTCATGTTCACGAGTGCATGAATTGTGTTTTGTAAAATAAAAGAGATCATTGCTTCACTCTGTCATTATTGATATATATGTGAGATTAAAAAGAATATATAATGGATGTTTATGGAAAGAGTTACAGAAATCATCAAACGGTGATGATACTGTTATGGTATGAACGTGATGATCAAATTGAAAAACTCTTGCACGTGTGAAATGTGGACTCCGGTTTGTGAGTGGACACATCCGTTCGTGGACTTGGACTTGTCTCTTAACAGACACGTCTAAAAAAGGAAGAATAATAGCGGTTTATTGGGCTAAAAGTTTCATTAGAGGGTACAATGTATAAGAAATGTTTTAAAATCTATTACAAAACTAGAAATCATGATCTTAATATATTTAAACAATCTTTGATTGTTTAATCAGTTAGACTATACTCATTTCTGTAATTTAGTTAACAAACTATTTTTCTGTACTAGTGATGACCAATATGTACTAATATTTCCTTGGATCTAAGGTATCCATTACATATGTGGCATACCCCTAGCTAGGTCCCGGATTGGGCTATCTATTATGGCGCCTGTTAGTTTTAGTTCATGGAACTTTCGGTCGACGTCCTCAGCCATTGAATTCTCATCCAATGCTTCTTGGAGGCTGTCATATTCAATCTCGTTATCGGATGCAGGAAATAGACTCATTAAGCATTAGTGAATCCTATATATACATGAGATATTTTTTTCTATATGAAATACATGAGATAATTTTTTTAATTTGTGTTATATTTCACATGACCCTACAAATTTATACAAATTTATATAAAATAAATACATAAAACTAGTGAAAGCGCATTACCTTCGCGGACCTGTTAACCGCGCCTGCGTTGACAGAACGCTTTCAGTAGTTTGAAGAGTGCCAAATATGATCCGTTTTCATAGAGAAGGAAATGTGATCTATTATCTCCCAATTTACTCCTTATACATGTTAAAATACTAAACATTGAAAAGCAAATTTTCTATGAATAGTTAGGAATACGAGCAGAAACTTTCCAAATGGGAAATGGATCACATATACTAGATTATTTTAGAAAGGAGAAAGTCCAAATTACTCCCCTCAAGTATAACCAAAGTCTGAATAACTCCCTAAACTATTGTTTGGTTCATTTTAATTCTAAAATAATTTAGTTCATTTTACCCTTAATATGATTTATCTTTTTTGTTTCTTCACACATAAGTGGTGTATTAAGGTAAAATTTATAGGGTGCTAGAACACTTTGTCATGTTAGAAAAATACATCATGATTTTTTTATCAGTATTTTGATAGATAATGAAATTTAATAGTGTATTGATATGGTAATACAAAAGTGTATGAAAATAATTACAAAAATTCAAAAATATAATTTTGGACTTGCAATGTGATACCAGCTACCATCCCATGAAATTTTAACTAAATATTCTACTTGTACATAAAGAAACAAAAAAGATAAGTTCAATTAAAATGTGAATTGAACTAAATAAACTATTTTGGTGGGTAAACTGGACTAAACAATAGTTTAAAAGGGTTATCCAAACTTTGGTTATATTTGAGGAGAGTAATTTGAACTTTGTCCTTTTAGATATGAAATTACTACTCGAGTTTTGCTCCAAAGTTCCAAAATTCCATAGATAAGTACTAAGTTTCCAAATAAATGAAACTAGGATTTAATTAATCTTTTAGCACTTGACGCTCCTTTCCATGGAAGCTACTAGCGCCCTTTCAGTTCCAACCAGCCCCACCAGATACGAACAGACTCCCCTGATCCTGCTCGTCATTTTTCCAGCAAAAAATAAATAAATAATAAAGAGAAGACGGGGAGACTCGGAGAGAGAGAGAGTCAGGGAGAGCACGTTGCCCCGCCACAGTTTACCACGATTCCCCTTTCGGCGCCGACGCCAATGGCCGAAACCGCGCCGGGGCAGCAAGCCATCTGCAGCATTTGCATGGAGCCAATGGCGCCCAGGGAGGCCCACCGCGGCGGCGCTGCCTGCGCCCACGCCTTCTGCCGCGCGTGCCTGACGGGCCACGTCCGCGCCAAGGTCGAGTCCATCACCGGCGGCGCCGTCGTGCGGTGCCCCGACGCGTCCTGCGCGGCCGCGCTCGACCCAGAGCTCTGCCGCGCGGCGCTCCCCGCCGACGTGTTCGAGCGGTGGTGCGCCGCGCTCTGCGAGGCCCTGTTCGCCGGCGCGCGCCGCACCTACTGCCCGTTCCAGGACTGCTCCGAGCTGATGGTGGCCGACGACGACGGCGGCGTCGTCGTCACGCAGTCGGAGTGCCAGGTGTGCCGGCGCCTCTTCTGCGCGCGGTGCGGCGTTGCGCCGTGGCACATCGGGGTGACCTGCGACGAGTACGGCAGGCTACGGGAGGGCGACAGGGGCCGGGAGGACATGATGCTGCTCGAGATGGCCGCCGGGAAGAAGTGGAAGCGGTGTCCCAGCTGCCAGTTCTTCGTGGAGAAAACTGAAGGCTGCCAGCGCATTACATGCAGGTGGGTTTATTTAGTAAAGTTCAGCAAAAATTGATGTTGTGAATGTGGTTTATTTAGTTTTTTTTCCATTCTGGATTGTGAAGGACCGATGGTTATGGAATTTTGCAGGTGCGGATTCCAGTTCTGCTATGTGTGTGGCGCGAGCTTGATGAGCGGATCTCATTCTTGTTGCTGAGTGCGCAACGATGCTGTCTCCGGGATTACAAGGCCAGAGATGCGTTTGCAATAGCAGACTACTAGCGATCATCTTATTTGTATGAAAATGAGGCTGATTGTATCTAAAATGGCCATGCGTTGCATGGCAAACATGTTCTGGCTAAACATGAACAATTAGGCGTCTGTATGTTCTTCGTCTGCTTTTCCCCGTGTAGTCGCTAAACATGATCAATTAGCACAACGAATTAACCTCTTCAATTAGGGGTGAAGCTAGGCTGAGGCTTTATGCGAATGTATTCTCGTGTGTCTCATCACAATGGCAAGCTCCAAGAATTTTCTTCAAGAAGACATTTCCCCCTAACCTTCACTTGAACTTTAGTGTATTTTAGGCTGTGATAATATTTTAGGTTTTCATTCTAAAGCATTACATTCCAGATTCAAATGTGGATTATTTTTTTGCGAATTAAATATGGATTCTAATTGTTTCCAAAACAACATGGATATCCCAAATTGTTTTTTTTTAATGAAAGGAGAAAGTTTAAATTACTCCCCTCAAGTATAGACAAACTCTGGATAACCCCCTTAACAACTGTTGGTTCAATTTAACCCTAAAATAGTGCAATTTGGTTCATTTTACCCCGCTAACATAATGTATCTTTTTTGTTTCTTCCCACATAAGTGGAGTCTTAAGGTAAAATTTTATAGGGTGCTAAAACACTTTGTAACGCATGCTAAAAAATATATCATAATTTTTTAATCATTATTTGGATAGATAGTGAAATTTAATAGTATATTGGTATGTTAATACAAAAGTGTATGAAAATAATGACAAAAATTCAAAATTATGAGTTTGTACATGCAATGTGATACCAACTAGCACCCCATAAAATTTTAACCAAATATTTCACTTGTGCATGGAGAAACAAAAAAGATGAGTTTAATTAAGAAGTTTATTGAACTAAATAAACTATTTTAGTGGGTAAACTGAGCAAAACAATAGTTTAGAGGATCCAGACTTTGACTATACTTAAGGGGAGTAAAGACTTTGTCCTCTATGAAAATCCAACACTAGATGGTGTTTTCAGAAAAGATGTTACTCGAACTATAATTAAAAAAGGCAAGACGATGAATCCGTTTTTCCAAAGATAAAAGATGAAGGATAAATTAAGGATAATTGTTTGTTTCATGGTGCTAAAGAGGCTAAAGAAGTTAAAAGATTAAAGTTTAGCTTCAAGAAAACGGACTATAGGCTAAAAGAGGCTAAAGTTTAGCCTTTGAGAATAAAAGATGGGGCAAAAGAGGGGCTAAACTTTAGTCCAAAAGAGACACTAAACTTTACCCTCAAAACTTTAGCATGCTAAACGAAACGAACGGTCTCTAAGATGAACATATGCCTCTATACTCACAACAGAAGCGTTTTGGGATTTGATATATACATTCGGTCACGCAAACAGCCTTCTTTCTCGGTTTGTCCACAATAACTCAATTATCGCGAGGAAGACACAAGACGGAATTGCGTCATTAAGAGAGATTAGTGTGGCAGGGGATATGATTCCTTCTATTGTACCCTTTTTGTGGTTGAATGAGTTACAAATTGAAATATAACAAATTTAGAGTATGAAAAATCATGGCACCGCATTGTATCAAGGGAACGTATGCACCCCTTGGAAAACCACAGCACACTTAATCATTTTTTACAAATTCCTCCTTTCACCTGTTCCTATGCACCCCTTGAATCAAGATCATGTGGTCCAGATTGAAGTTCTCATAGTTTTCACACAAATCTGATTCTCATAGTATACGTTCCCTTATATCAATCGATATCTATGATCTAAAAGCGCGACACCTTTTTCTATTATATTCCAAAGCATGTATGGTAATAACATATATAAAGCGCAGTACATCATATTCTGGATGATCAGATTACATAAAAAAAACCATGTACAAATTTGGAGTGAATGATAGAGTTCCTTGCAGGATTTTTTGGAAAGATTAGTTTGGAGTCATGGTAAAAAATGCTCCGGCAGCATTTATCATCTCCCCCTTCCCATCGAGGCGTCAACACGCCGTGGACGAAAAGAGGACGCCCTTTCGCATCCCAACAGAAATCCAAAGAATCTACTGATCGATTGATGACTGGGCATGTGATCCTGCCAAAGAAGCCGCACAGATCATTTTCCTGTTCCAAGTCATTTTCCCCGCAAAGGAAAGACCCGTCACCTCCCCACCCCCGCCCACATTTTCGGAGGCACGCCGCGCACGCACGCAAATGGCGGGAGCCGACGGAGCGGCGCGGCTGCGGCAGCCCAACCAGACCTGCGGCATCTGCATCGAGCCCATGGCGCCCACGGACGCCCACCGCGGCGGCGCCGGTTGCGCGCACGCCTTCTGCCGCGCGTGCCTCGCCGGCCACGTCCGAGCCAAGGTCGAGTCCGGCGGCGGCGGCGGCGTGCGGTGCCCCGACGCGTCCTGCGTCGCCGCGCTTGACCCGGAGCTCTGCCGCGCGGTGCTCCCCGCCGACGTGTTCGAGCGGTGGTGCGCCGCTCTCTGCGAGGCCATGTTCCTCGGCGCGCGCCGCACGTACTGCCCGTTCCCGGACTGCTCCGAGATGATGGTGGCGGAGGACGACGACGGCGGCGAGGGCTGCGTCACGCAGTCCGAGTGCCAGGGGTGCCGGCGGCTGTTCTGCGCGCGGTGCCTGGTGCCGTGGCACAACGGCGTCTCCTGCGACGAGTTCCAGCGGCTCGGCGAGGGGAGCGCGGCCGGGAGGACCTGCTGCTGGTGGAGGCCGCGCGGGAGGGGAAGTGGAAGCGGTGCCCGCGGTGCAGGTTCTATGTCGAGTTGGCACAGGGTTGCCTGCACATCACCTGCAGGTAAAAAAGCATCTTTTGGACAGATTTGAGATCGTGTTCTGGGATCTTTATGTATAAAACGACGCAAAATCTAACTAACCAAGTTGATTGGTTAGTGTTGTTACTTGGATCGGCCACTGGCATTTCTTGTACATGCCCGTAATTTGGTTCTATTGCAGGTGTGGATTTGAATTCTGCTATGGATGCGGCAAGAGATGGGAGCTGATACATGACGGCTGTCCTGGGGCATGACGTAAGTATGGATTGTGCCACTTGTGATCTTTTTCCTCTTCTCTGATTCAGATAATGTCGTCCGTCATGTTGTGTATGGTTACTCTAGCCTGGTCTTTATTAACAAGTAGTAGTATGTGTGGTCTGATAATATAATGGGAACGCCGACGAACCGGCAAGTAATGGCAATGGTGGTCAACGAGTTTTGGGTTAAGGTTGCCATGCAGGTTGAAGACGGTGAACAATAGCTGAATGATTGTGGATCGTTGGATTCAAAATCGATGGCTACTGTTCATCGACCGAAAGTATCCACATTTTCGGTCAATTGAAACTTGTGATTCAGTCGACGAACCAGCAAGGAGCGACAATGGCCGCTGATGGGTTTGGGACTTAGGGCTGCTCGGTTCTGAGGGGAAGAGGTTTATTGTTGCCAGACTTAAAAGGGGTTTAGGGGTGGTAGGCAGAGCCGACGATGGTGGTGGTAGAGACGTCGGAGGCGCTCCTCGTGGACGGTGGGAGATGGCGGTTGGGCCAGGCCAGGGAGGGGGAGGTTGATTTGGCTGGGTTAGCGTTGCGGGGGAATCGATTGCGGACCCGACGGCGGTGTCGGCGATGAGGACACCGCCGAGGGTGGCCGAAGGAGGGTGGTACGTGATGCAGAAAACACCTTCTTGTATAGAATAGAAGAGAGGGAAAACAATGTGTTCTCATCGTTTGGTAGAAGAAAGAGTGGCAACCGTCAGATCCGGATCATAGGTTCATGTACATCGACTGAATAGCCCTCAGTTTTTAGGTGATTGTAAATTAGATCCTCCCATAACATAATCCTTGATCTAATTTGATCTAAGCTATTACCATACTTGAAAATTGGCGATTCTTGTTGGTCGGGAAAAATCTGACTTTGGACAAACAACTTGACTATTGAAGTCTTATATCAGTCAATAATAAGCTGAGTTAAACTGATGTTGTGTACAAATGCTGAAGAAATAGACAGTCAATTTTCCCAGTATTTTACATTCACTTTAATTAGGAGCATTTCTCTTGTCACTAAAATCCCATGTTTCTTTTCTATTCAGTGATTACTTTCATATTTGAGCTGAACCCGAACTCACTATTATTTGAAGCTGAGAACGCTGCTCGCGTAATATATACTGCTCTAACCTTTTGGTGCTAGCATTCCACATTGTGGTCGGTTGATTACCATGTCACAATGACTTTGCCAGCCAACATGTTTTATCTGAACCTGATGGTTGTTCTTGGTAGCAGCAAGTTTACACTTTATACGTTGCAGAAAATTAATGAAATTAATTATTTACGTTAAAGCCAGCTTGGTACTAACAGTTTGCGTCTGACAGCACTAATTCGATCGAATTGCTGCAGGCTTTGCTTTGAATTCTGCTATGAATGCGGCAAGTAATGGAGCAGAAAGGGTTGTGGGGAGTGAAATACTGCTAACTACTACTAGTACTAGTTTAGTCTGTCTGGCCTCTGATGTGAGCCATGAATCTGAGATCTTTAAGGAGCTCGTGCTCTAGCCAGTCTGCCAGTCTCCTCTGGACCATCGTGCAAGGTTCTACTGGTGCATTGGGAAGGCCTTGATTTGCCATCAATGTCCTAATTAAACGTACAGTTTCTGTTATTCTTTGGTCTAAGCTAATCTTTGCAGCCCTTGAAATTCTGTGGCGCGTTGATCTTCTCTTAAAAATGGAAATTTTGTGTGCATATGCATTGCATGAACGATTAGTCCCCACCGTAAAACTGTCAGTTGGGAGCTTCATTGTCTTGTGTTTAAGTACTGAAGGGAAAAGTATTCAGGTTTATGATCGTTGTGGTTTTCGGTCTCAACCATGTCAGCTAAGGTCAGCCACCACAATATCCTGAAGATTCACCGCTTCATTGGCGTTAGTACTTGTCGGTGTAGGGGGATTGGGGGTCCCCCTAACCGCGTACGGGCTACTTTCGGCCCACCAACGAAGCCATGAGGCCCGCGAAGCCATGAAGTCTACGAGGCCACGGAGTCCACGAAGCCACGAAGCCCACGAGTCCCGCGGAAGCCGGAGGAGTGGGAGCGCCGGAGGGAGGACGAAGTTTCGCGGTGCTTTCCTCCGGCGCCCCGACTACCCGGGGTTAATGCGGTACTCGAGTGCCGCCGGCAGCGCCGCAGCCCGACGGGACGTGCGCGCGTCTTGTCCGTGTGCCGCGTCTCGGGAAGCCACGCGGCTACGGTGCCGGGAGGGCTCCTGGCCAATGAGAAGGGAGAGATTGGGAACGCGAACCGAGGGACCGAGACCGCAACGGATTTGTGTCGGGATCGTGTCGGAATGTTCCGGGAGGGACCGGACCCCCACGGGTGCCGGGTACCCCTCCGGGTACCCGTACGGTGCTCTCCTCCTGGCCCTATAAAGGGAGGAGGTACCCCCATGTAATAGCGGTCGGCTCTTTCGAATACTCACACACCGGGACGTAAGGTATTACGCACCCGGTGCGGCTCTGAACCTGGATAACTCTCGGTGTCCTTCCTCACTTGAATCATCCACGCTAACGCGCGAGCAAATCCGTTCTTCCCCGAACCTATCCTAAGGGAGCCTTCACGAGGCCCCCATTTGGAGGTGTACTCACGCACCGACATTTGGCGCGCCGGGAAGGGGGAAGGACGTAGATCTCGCTTCGCGCCGCGAAATCTTGCTTACACCATGCGGAGGTCCGCGAGCACGCCGCGGAGCGGAGGATAGCGTCTCCGGCCGAGGCGTCCACCGGGCGCCGTCGCCGCGACCGTCGTCATGCGGGCTGCTCGCCCACGACAATCGTCCGGCGCATCGGCGGCCGAGCGTGCTGCGAGAGGGCCGGCGCGGCGCCGACCGCCACGCCCAAGCCGTCACACCGCTCGCGTCCGAGCGTGCCACGCGCGCCGCCTCTTCCGAGAAGAAGAGGGGATGACCCCTAACCGCCGTGAAGACCATGCTCAACAACCCGCCGGCGGGATTGGCGAGGGAGAGCAAGCAAGGGAGTGGCTCACCGGAGTGGGTAAACTCCTGGATACGGCGCGAGCCGGGCGCCACGCAGGACCGTCGCGCCGGCCCGCGGCGGCCGCCGGCCGGCGACGACCGCCGCGCCAACCGCGCCAAGGACGCGCGCCCGCCGGCGGCTTCGCTCTCCGTCCACTCCCCGCGAGGCGAGGGGGCACCGCGACTGCGCAACGACCTCGGCGGACGCCGCCGCGAGGGGAGGATGCACGCGTCGGCATCGAGCGCTCGCGCGGCGCGGGACGCGAACGTGAACGCACCTCCGCCCACAACCTCGACGGCCGGAGGCGGAGACGTCCCCGGAGCGCCACCCCAGCGTAAGAGAAAGGAGCTCGACCCCTCGTTCCTCGGGGGCTGCGCGGCCCTCTCAAAGCGCTCGCGCGACGTCACGTGGCCCGGCAAGTTCCGCCGGACCTTCCGAGAAAGGTACGACGGCACCTGCTCCCCGACGAGTTCTTACGGATCTACTCCACCGCCGTCAAAGCCGGCGGCGGCTCGGAGGACATCATGGCCAACTACTTCCACCGGCCCTCAAGGACTCGGCTCGGTCATGGTTCATGAACACGGCGCCCGAGTCTATCGGCTCTGGAAGAGCTCGTGCCGGGAGTTCATGGCCAACTTCCAAGGAACGGCGAAGCGTCGGGAAGCGGATCGACCTGGACCGCATCGTCCGGAAGCGGGCGAGACGCTGCGGCGTTCATGCGGCGCTTCGGTCAAGTCCGCAACACCATCCCGCGCATCGACCCCTCCCGGGTGCTCTCCGCCTTACGCCACGGCGTTCGAGACAAGGATATCCTGGGCGAGCGGGCGTACACCGGCCGGAGACGGTCACGGACCTCTTCCGGTTGGCCGACGGATGCGCCCGTCGCCGAGAAGCCCAAGCGTGGCACGACCCGCCGGCGAAGTCCAACCGGGTACCTCCTCTTCCAAGTCCGGGGGCACCCTCTCCAAGAAGCGAGAAGAAGAACCTCGCGCGCAAGCGTAAGGCGGAAGAAGTGGCCGCGGGCGGAGGCCCGTCCCCGGGGGCGCGACGCCCACCTCCCGCGGGTGCGGCAAGTCGCCGGCTAAAACCCGGGAACCTTCGCGTGCTACTTCCACCGCACCAACGACCACGACCGGTCGGAGTGCCGCTACATCCGAGGCGAGCATCAAGCGGCGCGACGAGCGGCGGGCGGCCGAGAAGGCCGAAAAGGAGAAAGAGGAGGAGAAAGAGGAAGTCGAGGCATACCGGAGCGCGGACGACTCCATCGCCGTGATCGGTGGGGGCTCGTCGAGCTTCGCGTCCAAAGGCGAGGCCAAGCGTTTCCGCCGCGAGGTCCTCGCAATCACCGAGGGCAAGGCCACGGCTCCCCTGTCGAAGTGGGCGGATGTTCCCATCACCTTCGACAAGAGCGACATGGTGGGCCCGGACAACACCAAGGGGAAGATCTCCCTGGTCGTGTCGCCCACCATCCGCAACAAGAGGGTGGGGCGCACCCTCATCGATGGAGGCGCGAGCCTCAACCTCATCACACCGAAAGTCTATGACTCCCTGCGGTGGGCGCGCGCCGAGCTGCGGCCCTCGCGTCCGTTCGTCGGCGTGCTCCGGGTAGCTCCCGCCCTTTGGGTAGGATTGAGCTCCCGGTCACCTTCGGCACCCGAGACAATTTCCGCACGGAGAAGCTCCTCTTCGACGTCGCGGACATCGGCCTCCCCTACAACGCCATCATTGGGAGGCCGGCATCAACCGGTTCATGGCTATCCCGCATCACGCATTCCTCACGGCCGAAGATGCCGGGCCCGAAGGGCGTCATCGTGGAGAGGGCGGACGCCGTCAAGGCGATGGCCTGCCTCGAGGACATCTTGGCGGCCGAAATGGCGGCGAGAGGAGGACACCGGCATGAAGAGAACACGCGACAATCCGGAGAAGCCCGCGGCGCAATCCGGCCCCAAGCGGGCAAAACTTTCGACTCCTGGAGAGGTGTCTACCAAGAAGATCTCGCTCGGGGGCTCGGAGGACAAGACCACCACCATCGGTGGTGACCTCGACCCGAAATAGGAACTCGCGCTCATCACCTTCCTCCGGGCAAACAGCGACATCTTTGCACTGGCACCCTTCGGACATGCCGGGCATACCTAGGAGGGTGATTGAGCACCAACTCAAGGTCAACCCCGCCACAAGACCCGTGAAGCAACGGGCGAGGCGCCAAGCCCACGAGCGCGAGGACTTCATCCGGGCCGAAGTCAAGAGGCTTTTAGAGGCCAAGTTCATCCGGGAAGTCACGCACCCGACGTGGCTCGCCAATCCGGTGGTTGTGCCCAAGAGTAACGGCAAGATGCGGATGTGCGTGGACTACACCGACACGAACAAGGCTTGCCCGAAGGATCCGTTCCCGTTGCCTCGGATAGATTCCGTAGTAGATTCCACGGCAGGCTGCGACACTGCTTTGCATGTTAGATGCGTACTCCGGGTACCACCAAATCTGTATGGCTAAGGAGGATGAGGAGAAGGCTGCTTTCATGACTCCCGCGAGGAGCTTTGCTACGTGAGTATGCCTTTCGGCCTCAAAACGCGGGCCCCACGTTCCAACGGGCCATGCGCTTAACCCTGGACTCGCAAATCGGGAGGAACGTGGAGGCGTACGTCGACGACTTGGTCATTAAGAGCCGCAAGGCACCGTCTCTCTGTTCGACTTAGAGGAGACTTTCTCCAACTCGCGCCGCAATCGGGTGAAGCTCAATCCGGAGAAGTGCGTCTTTGGCGTACCGGCGAGGAAGCTACTCGGCTTCACGATCTCGCACCGCGGGATCGAAGCAAACCCGGAGAAGATCCGGGCCATCGAAGAAATCCGCCCTCGAGGCGGCTCAAGGACGTGCAACGCCTGGCCGGGAGCATGGCGGCCCTTGGCCGATTCATTTCACGCCTAGGCGAACGCGCTCTCCCGCTGTTCAAGGCGATGAAGAGGACGGACAAATTCGAGTGGACCGGGAAGGCGACGAAGCTTTACAAGACCTCAAGCGCTACCGTCCTCCGCGCCCGTCTTAGTCGCCCGGAACCGGGTGAGCCGCTGCTCCCGTACATAGCGGCTAACCCGCGAGGTGGTCGGTGCGGCCCTGGTGGTCGAGCGGGCTGGAGCGGAGCACCTCGCGGTTCTCGACGAACCAGCAAGCGCGGGTGCCTTGACGGCTCTAAGGCGGCGGACCAACCGGACCGGGGGCTCCACCGCGACCAGCTCGCCGGTCGTTGGAGCACCCGGGTGCTGCGGACGCTCTCGCTCACGACGGGGCGCGCGATGCGGCCGCTCCGGCCTGCCGGGTGGGGCACCGGGCGGGCCCCGGCACGACAAGCTGCTGCGGACGGCGTGGCTCTCCGGCTCGCCGGGGGCTCCGGCTCCGACCTTGCCGCATGATTTGGGCGAAGCCGGGACCACGACCGGAAAGACAAGGATGGAGGCGCGATCCCACCCCGCCGGGGGCTCCGGCTCCGACCATGTCTCGCATCGAGGGCGGGCGGGATCCGCACCAACCACGCCGACGACGACACTACACCGACATTGCATCACCGGGCGCTTTGGCCCCGACTACCACGACGAGCGAGAGCGAGCTAGGGCTGCACCCTCGGAGGCCGAGCCACGCACTCGGCGCATCCGGCGCCGGTGTATTTCGTCGGCGAGGTTTTGCGAGACGCCAAGACCCGGTACCCACGGTACGAGAAGATGCTCTACACGGTGCTCATCGCGTCCGGAAGGCTGCGACACTACTTTCAAGGTCACCCTGTCCGGGTGGTAACCACGGCACCGGCGGAGACCATCTTGCGCAACGGGGAAGCGGCCAGGGCGAGTGGCCAAGTGGGCCGTGGAGCTAGGCGAGTTCGACTTGTCCTTCCTCGGCACACACATCATCAAGAGCCGGGCACTTGCCGAGTTCATCGCCGAGTGGACACCCACCCCGAGAGATCGAGCGGGAAGAGCTTAGCACCGGGTGCGGCCGTACGATGCACACGGCAACTGCGGACGTTGTTCTTCGACGGTTCCCTCACCCTCAACGGCGCGGGAGCGAGGGTGCTGCTGCTGTCACCAACCGGCGACGAGCTACGCTACGCGGTCCGGCTACACTTCCGGTGCACCAACAACATGGCGAGAATACGAAGCTCTCCTGGCGGGGTTGCGGATTGCGGCGGACCTCGGGGTCACGCGCCTTCTCGCCAAGGGAGATTCGCAACTCGTCGTCAACCGGGT
Organism: Chloris gayana; assembly: GCA_031894775.1. Lineage (NCBI taxonomy): Eukaryota > Viridiplantae > Streptophyta > Magnoliopsida > Poales > Poaceae > Chloris > Chloris gayana. The sequence continues at coordinate 67,574 of JAUNZO010004753.1, forward strand.
ATCCAAGGAGTACCAATGCAACGACCCGCGAGATGGCTGCATACCTTGCGGCGGTTAGGCGGATGGAAAAGAAGTTCAACGGCCTCGAGGTGCTTCACGTACCTCGGGCGACAATCACATTGCCGACGAGCTATCCCGGGTGGCATCCACTCGAGCTCCAACCCCACCGGGACGTTCATGGAGATCCTGTCATCCCCTACGGCCTCGACGCCGACCGAGCTCCGGACGGCAACAACAAAGCGCAAGCGCACCCGCGGGATCTGCGGCACACGCGAGAATAGCGAAGAAGTGCTTGCCAACGAACCGCGGGACACCTGCTGGATGGACGACATCCTCGGGTACTGCGGGACGACATCCTTCCGGAAGACGACACGGACGCGGAACGCCTAGCCCGCCAAGCCAAGCGATACGCCGTTGTCGACGACGAGGCTGTACAAGCGCGGTGCCAATGGTGTTCTGCGAAGTGCGTAAAGATGGAAGAAGGCAACGACATACTCGTTGAGATCCACGAGGGCGAGTGCGGCAGCCACCACGCTCCCCGCACGCTGGTCGGGAAAGCCTTTCGGCGGGGTTACTGCTGGCCGACGGCCCTCCGAGGACGCCACCGGGCTGGTGCAACAATGCAAGGCATGCCGGTTTCACGCCAAGCGGACGCACCTGCCCGCTCAAGCCCTTCAAACAATTCCCTTATCCTGGCCGTTCGCGGTGTGGGGTTTGGACATTGTAGGGCCGTTTCCGGCTGCCCGGGTGGGTACGGGTGGCTATACGTGGCCATCGACAAGTTCACAAAGTGGGTGGAAGGCTGAAGCGGTGACAAAGATAGACCAAAACTCGGCGGTCAAATTCATGAAAAATGTCATTTCAAGATTCGGAGTGCCACGGCGGATCATCACCGACAACGGGACTCGGTTCACGAGCCACGCATTCGCGAGCATCTGCGACTCCCTCGGCACCCGGATCCGCTTTGCCTCAAGAGCCCACCCACGGAGTAACGGCCAAGTCGAACGCGCCAACGGAGAAATCCTCAAGGGTTTAAAAACAAGATCATTTGACCCGTTGAAGAAGAAGGGCTCCAAGTGGGTAGCGAGATCCAACTCTGTGCTCCGGTCCCTGCGCACCACGGCGAGTCGAGCCACGGGCGAAACGCCTTTTTCCTCGTGTACGGTGCGGAGGCGGTGCTACCCACGGAGATCCGGTTCAATAGCCCCGAGTCGCCGCATTCGACGAAGGCGACCAAAACACCGGCGGCACGACGACATCGACCTCCTTGAGGAGGCAAGACGCCGAGTACTACTGCGAAGCGCGAGGTACCTCCGGGGCTTGCGCCGCTACCACCAACGGCGCGTGCGTCCCCGGGAGTTGCAAACGGGAGACCTCGTCCTCCGACGGGCTCGGACGCGTGAAGGCAAGGACAAGCTAACTCCCATGTGGGAAGGGCCCTTCCTCGTCACCGCCGTCGGTCGCCGGGATCCGTGCGTACGGAGTCGGAGGATGGGTACCGGAACCAAGCGCTTGGAACATTGAGCACCTAAAGAAATTCTACCCTTAGAATATTACGCAGCCAATGCTCCGGATAGTACCGGAAGTCCTATCGCCACGGCCACGATCGCCAAGGCACTTGTACTAACGTGTTTCGAACAAAAGCGGCGCCTAGTCGCTTCCTTTCTTACCTCTCGCGGGATTGCCGTCATGCATATCGAAGTCCTCGTGCCCCTCCCCGTTGGGTAATGAAGGTCTCCGGCTTAGTCGGAAGCCGGAAGGCTGCGTCCGATTGAGAATCGTGCGCCTCGAGTCGCGCTAAAAGCGTCAGCTGCGAAGTGCCGAACGGCCTACGACTACACGGCGCACGCGGGCATTCGCACGGAACAAACGGAACGGCGGGTTTAAACTATCCATTCACAATGATAAGTTAAGCTTGAATTACTTGCTGTACGTACGGGGACATAGGTTTGACAAAAAAAACACGACAACACAAAAGGGGGCACAAGCGCCGGGAAACCGCACGCGAGGCGGAGGAAGACGGCACTTAGCCGCGTTTGAAGCTCTCCGCGAAGGCGCGCGCGACGGCGTGAGCTTGCGCCTTAGCCGTGGCATGCTCGCCCGCGGGGACATCGCCGTTCACCACGGCTAGCGGCGGGAACCCGGGCACAAGGACCGGGGCGTTCGCCGGCACCTCCTCCGGGGCCGCGGCTATGGTTTGCCGCCCCTCATCCTCCGGGACCTCCGCCACCGGGTATTCGGGCTGCTCGAGAGAGTCAACCACCCCCGCATGGCGTACGCATACCCACTCGGGCCGCGGTCAAGAGGCTCGGAAGACGAGGCGGACCCGCACGGAATAATGCCGACGAAACGGCCGGTGCACCTCGGCGGCGATCTCCGTTTGCGTCCGCGCCGCCGTGGCCGGCTCGGTCGCCCGCTCGCTCGGCTCAACACGGCTGAAGCTCGGACTCCTCGAGGCGGGACTGCGCCTCCGCGAGTTGCCGCCGGAGGTCATCACCGTCGAGCTGCGGCGGAAGAGCCACGACCCGACTTCTTCGGCCGGGCCTCCAACCGCTCGGCTTGCCGGCGGTACTCATCCGGCTCTTCTCCATCGCCTTCGGCTCGACGGCGAAGGCCTTCGGGCCTCTGCGAGAGCCTCCTCGCGGACGCGATGCGCTAGCCCGTCGGCGAGACCACGGACCTGCTCCTCGGCCCGAGCGAGACGGGCCGCCTCCGTCTCCAAGGCTTCCCTGTGGACGGCGGCCTCGTCCTCACGAAGCCGGACCTGCTCCTCCCGGGAAGCCGGGGCGCCCTCGCGCCCCCGAAGGGCCGCCTCTGGGCAACCAAGGAATCACCGGCGCGCTGCACCCGCGCCTCGGCCGCTCCGACGGCCCGCTCCCGTTCGCCCGGCGCGGCCTCCCGAAGGGCAAGCGCGGCGGCCCGCTCCTTCGGCTCCTCCTCGCGGGCCGCCGCGGTCACCTCCCCGGCGGGTTACGGCCGCTTCGCGGAGGTCCATGTGGGCCTCCGCCTCCTCCAGCTGCGCGCCGCGAGGCTGCACGGCGCGCTCCCGCTCCGGGACACTTTGGAGACGACTCACGCTTTGCGCCTCGCGGGCCTTCGCGTCACGCGGCTTCTCGGCGGCACGGTCGCCGATCCCGGCAGCTTGGTCCAGCTCATGCTGAACTTCTTCCATACGGCGCCGATATTGCTCGCTGGGCCGGCTTCACCGCCGTCTCCGGGGACCGCCGCGCCTCCGCCACTTCCGCCTCGCGCTCGGCCGGCGCGGCCTCCCGGTCCTCCGGGGACGCGTCCGCCTCCTCCACGGCCGCCTTCATGGCAAGAAGCGACCGGGTGGCCTCCCCGATCACGTCACCAATCCCGTGGCGACCCGTGCTGCCGGAGCGACCCGGAGGGACCCGCTCCGGCCGCGTCCAGCGCGCCCGCGGTCCCTACCGGCGGCGGCGGTCGACGATGTGTCTCCACCGGCCACCGTGCCCGGCTCCGACCGGACGCGCGGAGGGGAGTCATTCCCCTCCGAGCACTATAGGGCTGGCGGCGGCGGCACCGGCCGCGGGGTGGAAGAGCGTGGCGGACGCCGGCGGCGCCGATCGGGAAGGCACCGGCACGTCCACGGCGGGAGAAGGCGACACCGGCCGAAGTCGGCACCGGCGAGGTACCCGCGGTCTCCTCTCCGGCGGGGCGCCCGCATCCTCCTCGCCGGCGGAGGCACCCGCTGCCTTCTCCTCGGTGGCATCCGCAGCCACCTCCTCGGGAGCACCCGCGGCCTCCTCTCCGGCGGCACCCGCGGCCACCTCCGCGGGACCGTCGGCAACTCCTTCCTCGGGGGCACCGGCGGCCACCTCTTCGGGGCGTCCGTCGCCCCTCCCGTGTCATCCTCCGCCCCGGCCACGGAGCCGCGCCGGCCGCCTTGGGATCCAAAGGGACCAAGTCGGGTCCGGCTCGATCCGGACGATCCTGCAGACAATGCAAATCGGAACGCACCTCGCAACCATCGGCCCACGATGAGACAGAGTGCACCATACCAAGCACACCTACCGTCACGTGTCCACCCGGCCGTTTGCACCGGTGCGGCTACGAGGAGACCTCTCTGCGGGGCGGCAACCGTCAGCGACGCCGGCGAAGCCTGCCGGGCCCGCTTTCGTGGTGCGGAGGCGGGCCGGAAGAGTCGGAGGAGGAAGGTGACGGGGACCTTTTCCCCTTGCCTTTGTCTCGCGCGCTCGGAGTAGGCCTCGCAGGCGCCGGAGCTGCCACCCGGAGCCCGGAGGCACCTCCGGGGGCAACCGTCGCACCCGGGTCGGAGGAAGGTGCGACCCGGGTACCCGGAGGCCGGGGCGGGAGTCGGGCTCGCGTTGAGAAACCCGAGCGGCCCCGGTCGGGGCATGCTCGTCGAGAACGGCGCGCTTGTTCGCCGACCGATGGAGGGGCTCGGCACCCTCCGGGTACGTGAAGGAGGCGGGCCACTTCTTCCCGGTCAACGTCGAGTAGGCGAACGCGCCGCGGCCTCGGGCAGGTCGGAGCCCGCCCCGTGCGCGTGCGGCCGGCGAGGTTGAAGTCCCGGTACGGCCACGACGGGGCCGATCTCCGGCGAAGGGCGCGATGTTGCGCTCGAGGAAGTCGTGCACCACCCCGCGCGAAGTCGGACCGGCCGCGGCGGCGCCGCGATCCGGTCGACCACGGGCATCATGCCCTCGGGAAGTCGGGGCACGGCGTCCCCGGACGGGCAAGTGCTGGGCGGGGACCGGCGGGACGCGGAGGCGGCGAAGATCCTTCTCGTACGGCACCGTGAACCAAGCCCTCTTCCACGCCTCCACCTTGCTGCGGGCGAGTACTCTATGTACCCACTGTCGGGCCGGGCGGTCGGCCGGGCGCACCCGATCACCTCCGAGGCATTGGTGAGCGTCATCTTGAAATAGCGGCGGAAGATGGGGAAGCACGGCGGCACCCCACAAATCCCTCGCGAGAGATGAGCGAACACGGCCGGCGCCGCGACCGCGTTCGGCGTGAGGTGCGCCATGCGGATCCCATATTCCCGAAGCACCTCCGGGAAGAAATCGGAGAAGGCGGGGGAACGGCGCCGGCGACGACGAAGGTCACGAAGTGGAGGATCTCCAGCCCTCCGGTCGGCGGCGGCAAAGGCCCCCGACGCGAACGGCCCTATCACCGTCCACCGGAAGGAAGGGCGAAAGCCGCGACATGTCAACCCCGGCGTCGCGCAGCTGCGCCACGCGGCGGGCGTCCGCCGACGGCGAGCGCGCGCGAGAGCTGCTGCGGCGGGGGAGGATCTTCCGCGGCCCATCTTGACGGCGCGCGACGACGGTGACGGAAGCGGCGGCGCGGATCGGCGAAGAAGGAGGCGAAGGGGAACGCAGCGGCGAGAGAGAAGGCGAGAAGACGGGAGGCGAGGGACGAAGTGGGAGACGTGCCCCGAGCAGCCGGCCCTCCCACTACTTGAGCGCAGGCGCCGGGCGGGCCACGGCACGCGAACCAAAGCGACGCGACGCCTCGGGGCGGTCGTGCCCCGGTAGCCAAGCGGTTTCGCCCTTCGAAAGCCGCGCCCGGAGCTACCCAAGCCTCACGGGGCACCGACGGGTGGCCCCAATCCTCGCTCCGACCCCGCGGGTCGGCGGCCGGGGCCGGGGGCTCTGTCGGTGTAGGGGGATTGGGGGTCCCCCTAACCGCGTACGGGCTACTTTCGGCCCACCAACGAAGCCATGAGGCCCGCGAAGCCATGAAGTCTACGAGGCCACGGAGTCCACGAAGCCACGAAGCCCACGAGTCCCGCGGAAGCCGGAGGAGTGGGAGCGCCGGAGGGAGGACGAAGTTTCGCGGTGCTTTCCTGCGGCGCCCCAGCTACCCGGGGTTAATGCGGTACTCGAGTGCCGGCGGCAGCGCCGCGGCCCGACGGGACGTGCGCGCGTCTTGTCCGTGTGCCGCGTCTCGGGAAGCCACGCGGCTACGGTGCCAGGGAGGGCTCCTGGCCAATGAGAAGGAGAGATTGGGAACGCGAACCGAGGGACCGAGACCGCAACGGATTTGTGTCGGGATCGTGTCGGAATGTTCCGGGAGGGACCGGACCCCCACCGGGTGCCGGGTACCCCTCCGGGTACCCGTACGGTGCTCTCCTCCTGGCCCTATAAAGGGAGGAGGTACCCCCATGTAATAGCGGTCGGCTCTTTCGAATACTCACACACCGGGACGTAAGGTATTACG
>JAUNZO010004754.1:0-156382 GCA_031894775.1 Chloris gayana
GTGGGGTCGAGTTACTACATGTCGTCCCAAGCGGGGTCGGGGCCGCCGTGCATTACCCCGTCGCATGCGGGCCGCTTTGGGCGCTCCGGTCATGCGGCGTACGGTCGGTCTTGATTGGTAGCGCCGGAGTCAATGCCACGCTCGTCACCGTGGCAGCTCGTCCTGTCGCATGGCGGTCTCCATCCGTCACTCCCGTTCATCATGGCTCCGGCAGAGATGGTGTTGGCGCCTCCGTCTTGTCGTCGAGCCGGGGTGTCGGCGACGCGTGAAGATGAGACAAGAGGAGGCTGCGCTGATCTCACCCGATCCCTGTGGATTGGTGAGTTCCCGAGGCGGAGTTATGGCGATCCCTCGTTCACTCGTGAGGCTTCATGAGGAAGCCATTTGCCCCCGAGTCGAGCGAGGCGGGGACCGCCGAGCCCGTCCGAGTCCCCGGACGGGAGAGGCGAGGACCGCCGGGCCCGCCTCGAATCCCGAGCTCGGGCGAGGCGGAAGTGGTGCACCTGCCCGACCCGGAGTCGGGCGAGGCGGAGGCCGCGGGCCCGGCTTTCGTAGCCCTCACAGGCCCGGGCGGACACTCGTTGGTCAGCCGGAGACGGACTACGAGCTATTGTCTCGTCAATCGCTTGGCCTCCGTCCCGTCACGAGCCATCATGGGCTTGGTAATGATCACGCTGCTCTGCAGCCTAGGCTAGCGCTAGCGTGCGGCGCTCGCGGAACGGGACGAGGAGGGTACTGCGCCGGTCACATCACGTCCTGTTGGTGAGACGAGTTCCCGGGCGCTGCAATTGCGCCTACCGGCCCGCCGTAACTCCTCCCCCATCCGGTGGGTGAGGTCGCTTCTCCGCGAAGCAAAGGCAAACGCGGCGGGATTGCGGTCCCACCCGACGCCGAGTCGGGCGAGGCGGAGATCGTGGGCCCGCCCGACCCAGGGTCGGGCGAGGCGGAGATTCATGGGCCCGTCCGACCCGGGGTCGGGCGAGGCGGAGATTCATGGAACCACCCGCCCGGGCTCGGGCGAGGCGGAAGTCGTGGACCCCGCCCGACTCGGGGCTCGGGCGAGGCGGAGGTTTCGGGCCCCACTTCGTATCCTTTATGCGTACAAGACGAAGCCGTTAGCCAGCTATTAAGTACCATGATTAGGGTTCCCTAATCTAGGTACCCGACGCAGAGCCCCTGAGCCTTGGCGGTGGCCGGGGGCAAAGGGTCGCCGTCGAGGCTTTTTCTCGACAAACCCTCGGGTTTTCCTGTGTATTTGTTTTCCGGTGGGTGCGCGCGAGCGCACCCGCCGGTGTAGCTTCGAGCCTCGGGGCAAGTAGAATACTTGCGCCGAGGGTTAACAATTTTGAGCGTTTTATCATTTATTTGCGAAAGCGAGCCCCCGAGTCTTCGCTTGTTGCTCGGATCCGCCCGAGGGCTCGCTTCGTCTTTTTATTTCGTTCACACCCACGCGTCTTTGCGGTAAGACGAGGCGTGCGGTGAGCGGCCACGTCATTCCTCGATGGTTCGATGCGTGGCGCTCGTTTAAGCTCCAAACGGGAATGTCCGAGTGATGGCCTCGGCGTGCCCTTAGCGGGGATCCGATGGAGACTAGCGGGAGTCGGCCTCATTCATATCCGAGTGCCTGTCTTTTGTGATCTCCGACCCCTTTCGATCGGGGTCGGCGGGCTCGTTGCCCTCCCTTCGCGGGATTCAAGACCACGGCTTTTTCAACTCGGACTCGGACGCCGTCGATAGATGCCCATTGTGCTACGGTGCACGGGTGTTGATCGCTAAGGATCCCTCTCTAACAACCCCTCACTTAATTTTGTCCGGGGCGGGCGTCCGAACCCTTTCGCGAGGCCGCCCTTCGAACCCCCGGGTCGGAAACCGGGCGTCGGGCGTTTCATCCCCTAGCCTTATCTACCTGCGGGCCTCATGGGATTCCAAGCCCAATCGGCCCGTCATCGGGCGCCGTCGAAGCGCAACGGTTCGCCTCCCATGATGGCGCGCATCTCGCGGCGGTTCGCCGTAGATGCGGAACTTGCGTTCGCATTATGGCTGCGCGTCGGCGCGTGCGGCGGCCTCTTCGGTCCCCGCACCCGGTTAAATCGCGGAACGAGTAGAGGTGCGGGAGTCGAAGTGCCGTGGGGGCGGTTGACATGACCGCTATTTAAAGGGAAAAAGGGGGGGGAACGCATCCGGTTACCTCTCTCTCGCCTCGCGCTCGCAAAAACCCATCCCCTTCCTTTGTTCTCGCGTGCTCCGTCGACTCGCCTTGCCGCATCCGCCGCTCGTCGCCCTCCTCACTTCTCCCCAATCCACCGTCGCGCATCCGATCCGAGCCTCGCCATGGCGGATTGGATTCCGTCCCGCTGCATCTGTCGGGTCCCTTGAGGCCCTTGTCGCGCGCGGACTCCCGATGCCGCGCACCGACGCCATGGAGTGGCCGGTGCCGGGAATGAGGCCCTGCCGGCACCGCCGGACGGCTACGTCGTCTCCTTCCGCCACTTCCACGAGCGCGGCTTGGGAATGCCGCCTCACCCTTTCTTCCGCGGCATCCTCCACCATTACGGGTTGGAACTGCAGCACCTCAACCCCAACTCCATCCAGGCACCTCGCCGCCTTCGTGGCGCTCGTGCGAGGGCTTCCGGGGATCGCCCCCACTTCGAAGCTATTCAAGCACTTCTTCGATTGCCGCTTGGTGACGAAGAAGGACGCGGCCGGGAACCCTCGCGCCGTCCCCATCGGCGGCGCCGGCTTCCGATCGCGGGGCGGCCGGTCCAGAGAAGTACATCTCCATCGCCCTCACCGACTCCAACAAGGGCCGGCACGAGCGGTGGTTCTACCTCGGGAACACCGCCGCCTCACCCCTCCCCGAGTTCACCGGCAACCTCATCAATGCCGCGCCGGAGAAGTGGCACTTCGGGGTGCCCGGCGACGAGAAGAGGGGGATCGCCGCGCCGTTGGACGCGGTGGAGGCGTCGACCGAGCCGGCGTGACCGGCGTTGGGGTCATTGGCTCCTACCACCTGCGCGCCGGCTCGCACCGCCGCAGCCCGGCATCGGATGATGTCGGAGATGGGAAGTGACTTCACCCGGGAGGGAACCTGCATGGTGAACCACGGGCGGACCCTCGGATTTCGCTCCGGGAGTTGAAGGCCCGACTCGCGGAGGCGATGTCGAAGACGGCCGCCGCGTGGGATCGGTTTGATTGGCCGGTCCCCAATCACCCACCAATGCTCCCGAACAGGGGCGATTGTGTTTGTAAGTTTTTAATTCTGCCTTCGGTTGAGTCGGTTTTAAGTTCCGACCTCTCTTACTTTTCTACTTTCGCGACTGTCGCCCCCACTTGTTTCCGTGTGGCGAGAGGTTTGCAATTCATTCCTTCCCCCGCCCCATTGCCCGAGGATGCCGACGTCCGGGCCATCAATCGGGCGCGCGCCGAGGAGCAAAAAGCTCGAAAGGACGCCAAGAAGGCCCGGAAGGCGGCGCGGCAACGACGGAAGGCGGAGAAGGAGCGCCGGCGCCGTTCGGGCCGGATCGTCCTCTCCGAGAGCAGCGAGCACCGACTCCGACGACAACGACCGGGGTGACGACGAGGAGCTCGCCGACATGTCCCCCCATCGACGAGCTCGCCGAGGAGGAGGACATCGAGCGGGGGCCCGACTCGGCCGGCCCTCTGCGAAGTGGACCCCGCCGGACGACGTCGGCACGTCGCTCGCCGGCCCGAGCCGAGAAGGAGCGCCGGGCTCCCCGCAGGCCGAGGCGCATGCCGGCGCCGCAGCCGCCGACTTTGGCGCCCTCCACCACCACAACGCCGACCGCCCCGGCCGCCGTGCCCGGGTCGCGGCCCCGATCTCCGCGGTCGTCACCACGCCGCCCTCGCCGCCCGCACACCAGGTCCCCGCGGCGACGACCATGGCGGGCGATGATGGCCTCGGCCGCCGCGGTGACGTCGACCGTGGTGACCGCAGTGCCGGCAGCGGTGGCGGGAGGGCTCGCCTCGACGACGATGGCAGCGATGGCCTCCGCGGCCCCGTCGGCGTCCGTTCGTGCGCCGCGTGATCGCGCCCGCCGGCGGCTCTCGCTCCGGCGGTGGCCGCAAGCCTCGTCGGGTCCGAGTACGGCCACGCCGGCCTCCATGGCCTCTTCATCTGCGGCGCCAAAGCCGGCGACGGCGCCGAGTCTTTCGGTAACGTCGGCCCCCGCGACAGCGGCGGCCGCCGAGTGCCCGCGGGCGGCACTTGGCAAGAGGCGCGTGAGGGTCTCGGGTCGGCGGTCAGCCTGCCACCCAAACGACAACCGTACCGGTAAGTGTTGCTTCCTTCTGTCTTTCTTTCTTCTTTCTCGTCTTTCGGTTTGTTGATTCGCGCATCCCGCAGGGTCCGTTGGCCGGGGCTCGGCAGCGGCGGCCCTGGGGTCGGAGGCCCTCGCTGCGCCATCCCCGGCGGCCCTCGGCCGGCAAGCACCAAGGCGGGGGTCGGCCGAGACGGCGGCGCCAACGATGGCCATGGTGACGGCGGCTACCAACTCCGCGCTGTTTCCGCCGCAAGAACCTCCGCCGAGCTCCTCCGCCACGCCGCACCGGCCGGCGCCGGAGCCGGGGGTCGTGCACGTTGTGGGACCCCAAGGGCCGACGCACACTTTTGACGAGCCGGCGGAGCAGCACAATTTGGGGCGCGTTCCGCCACGATCGCGGTCGGCCGCCAACGTCTTGGACGCGGCGCTCCATCTCGTCGAGCCGCCGGCGGAGCCGGCCGAGGTGAGCGCGTGTTCATTCCTTCGTGCAATATCGGTCTCTTTTTGCTTCGCTCATGATTTTCTCCTCCTTTTCGAGACCCTGGATATGATGAACCGGGCCAAGCATGCCCGCATCCGCTTCCAAGAAAGGGAACGGGCCCGCCTTGATTGGGAGGCGCGAGCGCCACGGAGCAGAGCCCTCGGAGCCGTCCGAGAGGCCGAGGACGCGAAGAAGGAGAGGGCCGAGGCGGCCGGGTGGCGGCCGAGGCCAATGATGCGCGCAGGGCGGCCGAGTCCCGCCCGGCCGAAGCCACCAAGAGGGCCGAGGCGGCGGAAGAAAGGGCCAAGAAGGCCGAGTCCGATGCCGCGAACGCCCGCCGGTGGCCGAGTCCCGCCGGCCGAGGTCCAGGCGGCGATGGTGAGGGCGTTGAAGGCCGAGGAGGACGCGGCGAGCGCGCGCGAGGCGACGGACACCGAGCGCAAGCTCAAGGAGGCCGCCTCCCAATCGGTCTCCAAGCTCACTTCCCAACTCTCGACGTTGGAGAGTGAGATTAATCGTAAGTTTCTCTTTTTTTTTTTTTTTTTTATTGGTGTCATGTCTCATGATTTCTTCTCCCTTTTCATTTTCGTAGCTCAAGATGGACTCGGACGGGCTGCGGCAGGAAGAAGTTCGGCTCGACCGAATCCGCATCGGTGCCGAGTTCCTCTCGCAATGAGCTGGAGGTGCCACGACCGCCCGGGACCACCAATTTGGAGCCGCGCCTTCTCTCCATCACCAATCGTTTTGGTGCTCTGCGGCGTGAGAGTTTTGAAGCCGGGGTCCCGTGGACTCGGTACTGGAGCAGACACACTTCGAGGACAACCTCGACCTCGACACGCTTGCAAGGCTGGGCATGGTGCCCGCTTCTCCGAGCAGGAGATCGAGGACATGAAGAGGAAAGCCGCGCCGATCGCCGCCAAGCTTGCCGAGCTCTCGCCTCGCACGCCTTCCCGCCGCGCCGTCGCCGCATGACGAGTAGATAATGTAATGTGTTAGTTGAGTCGGCCGAGTGGCCGGTGAGTCGAGTCGGCCAGGTGGCCAAGATGTGAAGAAGAACTCGCTTATTTTGTGAACAAGTTATCCGTTTTAATTTCGTTCAAAATTTCTCACATGTTCCCCTTTGTGGCTTCCTTCTCATTCGGACCGTCTAGTAGCCTAGGATTCCTCATTCGATTGATCGGTGACTTAGGCCGCTCTTAGCCGCCGGGCGTCGAGTCCCGAGTCGGCCGCTCGGATCGGCCGAGTGGTCGTTGGCGTTCCGGTCCCGTCCGAGTTGGACTTGCACTATGGGATTAAACTTCGTTCGAAATTTTAAACTCTTGCCCTTTCGTGACTCCTTTCTCTTCGGACCGCCTAGTTGCTTTAGATTTTTCATTCGGTTGACCGACAACTCGGGCCGCTCCTAGCTGTAGAGGCGTCGAGTCCCGAGCCGACCAGTCGGACCGGCCGAGCCATCGTCGGCGCTTAGGTTCCGTCCGAGTCGGGCCCGCATCGAGGGATTTTCGTGTGAGTTCCGCAGCCGTGGGCACAACCGGGACCCGCACACGGCCTCCTTTGCACACCCGCCGGGTGTTCGGCGGCCGGCAAATTTGGACTTTATTCGTCATTTGTCGAAAACAACAAGAAAGAGAGAAAGGTTTTCTCTTTATTTCATTTGCATAAATAACCGAAACAACAAGCTAAGGGTAAAAGCGACGTAGCTGCTCGATGTTCCATGCGTTGGTGAGCACGTTTCCGTTGGCGTCCTTGAGCTTGTACGTGCCGGGTCGGAGCACCCTCGGCTACCGTGTAGGGCCCTTCCCATGGCGGAGTTAGCTTGTGCCGGCCTTGATTCCCCTGGAGAAGTCGAAGGACGAGGTCGCCGGGCTCGAAGGCGCGCTTCTTGATCTTGCGGTCGTGGTAACGGCGGAGTGCTTGCTGGTATCCGGCTGAGTGCAGCAGTGTAGCTTCCCTTGTTTCGTCGATTTGGTCCAGCCGCATCTTCGAGATAACGCTTATTGAGTTCCGGATCGAAAACTTGTACGCGCGGAGCTCCATAATCCAGATCCGTGGGTAGCACGGCCTCGCCCCGTACACCATGAAGAAGGGAGTGTGACCCGTGGCTCGACCGGGCGTCGTCCTCGGGCTCCACAACACCGCACCGAGCTCTTTCGCCCATTTCCCGGCAAATGTTCCGAGTTTGCTGAATATCCGGGGTTTCAGTCCTTGGAGGACCATGCCATTTGCGCGCTCACACCTGCCCGTTCGTTTGGGGGTGTGAGACGGCGGGACCGATCAACTCGGATGCCCGGTGGTCGCAAAAGTTTAGGAACTTTTTCCCGTAAACTGCGTACCGTTGTCGGTGATGATTGTGTTTGGGACTCCAAACCGATGCACTATGTCGATGAAGAATTTTACGGCCTGGTCCGAGTCGATTTTGCCTATCGGCCTCGCCTCAATCCACTTGGAGAACTTGTCCACGGCGACAAGCAAGTGGGTGTAGCCTCCTCGGTGCCTTTTTGAACGGGCCGACCAGGTCTAGGCCCCACACGGCAAACGGCCATGTTATGGGGATGGTTTGCGGGGCCCGGGCCGGCTGGTGTGTTTTACGTGCATAATGCCGACACCCTTCGCAGTGCGCACGACTTGTTCGGCGTCGGCGATCGCGGTCGGCCAATAGAAGCCATGTCGGAAAGCGTTGCCAACGAGACTTCGTGGTGCGGCGTGATGTCCGCACGTTCCACCATGGATGTCCTGAAGCAGCCGCTACCCTCATCGAGAGGGATGCAGCGTTGGAGGACGCCGGTGTGCCCCTTTTTGTATAACTCATCGCCGATCACGACAAAGGTTTTGGCGCGTCGGGCGAGTCGGCGCGCTTCCATGACGTCGGGAGGCAATTTTTGCCGCAACGGATAGTCGAGGTAGGGCTGCCGCCGCTCATCTCGCCGACTTGGGCGCAGCCCCGAGTCCCCTTCGGGGTCGGGAGTCGAATCGACCGGACCCGCCGTGTCGTCGTTGGCGCCAAGCTCGGCGACCAGGACCTCCGCGGCCTCGATCGGAGTTGGCTCTTGTTCTCCCTTTGCAGGGTCGGCCGCCGTTGGCTCCTTGATAGACGGCCCATCCCGGTCGCAAGCAAAAACGCCTTCCGGTGTTGGCAGCCGATTGGATCCCATCTTGGCCAATGAGTCGGCCGTTTCATTGTCCCGCCGAAGGACATGTTTGACTTGGAATCCATCGAACTTTTTCTTCAAGACGGCGGATCTCACCGCAATAAGCCGCCATCTTCGGGTTGGTGCAAGTCGACTCGTTCATCACCCGATCCACGACGAGCTGGGAATCGCCGAAGGCTTCGAGCCTACGGATCCCCGCATCAATCGCTGCCTTCATGCCGTTGGAGCAAGGCTTCGTACTCGGCCACATTGTGAGAGGCCGGAAAGTTGAGTCGGATGACGTATTGCATGCATGCACCTCTCGGCGAGATGAGCTGCCATCCGCTCCCAGCACCCCTCTTTGTGAGGGAGCCGTCAAAGTACAGCCGCCAATGATCCGTTTCGCCCGGAACCACGAGCAACCGGGTCTCTCGTCCACTCGGCTATGAAATCTACCGGAGTGTGTGATTTTATGGCGGATGGGTGCGTGTATTCTATACCCCGGTCCATTAATTCTAGCGCCCACTTCGAGATTTTTATCGCTACCTCCGGATTACCCAAAATTTCAGCAAGCGGGAAGGAGGAGACGATCAGTCACCGGATGAGAGTCGAAATAGTGCCGAAGCTTGCGCCGAGTGACGATCGGCGCGTACAACACCTTCCGGATTTTCGGCCACCTCGTCTTGCGGTCGGAGAGGACTTCGCCGACGTAGTAGACCGGCCGTTGCACCTTGAGCGCCCTTCCCGGCTCGTCACGCTCCACCACCAACGCCGTACTCACCACCCGATTTGTTGCCGCTACGTAGAGCAGCAAAGGCTCCTTCTCGACCGGCGAAGTCAAGATCGGCGCGCTTGAAAGTTTGACTTTGAGGCGGTCGAGGGCCTCTTGCGCCTCGGCTGTCCGGACAAAGTTGTCCGACTTCTTGAGCGGACGATAAAGTGGCAGCCCCTTTTCTCCGAGTCGGGAGATGAAACGGCTTAGCGCCGCGAGGCAGCCGATGAGTTTTTGCACGCCCTTTACGTTTTTATCGGCCCCATCTTCGCGATGGCTTCGATTTTCTCGGGATTGGCTTCGATGCCACGTTGCGAGACGCCGTATCCCAAGAGCATCCCCTTCGGGACCCCAAAGACACATTTCTCGGGGTTGAGCTTGACTCCGTTGACTCTCGACCCGCTGGAACACGGCTTCGAGGTTGGCGACTAGATCGTCGGTCCGAGTGGACTTGACTACGATGTCATCCACATATGCCCGCACAATGCGTCCGATGAGGTCACCGAAGCATTTGGTCATGCAGCGTTGGTATGTGGCTCCCGCATTTTTTAACCCGAACGGCATAGTGATGTAACAATGACGTGCCGAAGGGTGTGATGAACGCGGTGGCCTCTTGATCACCAATCCTTAGCGGAATTTGATGATAACCCGAATAGGCATCTAGGAAACACAGGGTTTCGCACCCCGCGGTCCGATCAACTATCCGGTCTATGCGTGGCAAGGGAAACGGATCCTTCGGGCACGCCTTGTTGAGACTCGTGTAGTCAACACACATTCTCCATTTTCCGGTTTTCTTCCTTACAAGTACAGGGTTGGCAACCCATTCGGGATGGTACACCTCTTTGATGAAGCCGGCGGCAAGGAGCTTTGCTAACTCCTCACCAATTGCCCGGCGTTTCTCCTCGTCGAAGCGGCGGAGTCGTTGCTTGACCGGTTTCGATCCCGGCTTGATGTTGAGGGAGTGCTCGGCGATGTTCCTTGGGATTCCCGGCATATCCGAGGGCTTCCACGCAAAGATGTCCTTGTTGGCGCGTAGGAACTCGACGAGCGCGCTTTCCTATTTGTCGGAGAGCGCGGATCCGATGATGACCTTCTTCCCCTCGGGGTCGGCGGGGTCGAGGGCACCATCTTGGTGTCTTTGGCCGGCTCGAAAGAGCCGACCGCCTTCTTTGGGGTCGGCGTGTCCTCCGACTCCGCAGTCGCGACCTGTGGGAAGTCGGACTTGTTGATGAGCGCCGCCGCCGCTCGCAGCACTCCACCTCGCACTCGTAAGCACGCTGAACCGACGTGTTCACGGTGATGATCCCCTTCGGACCCGGCATCTTGAGCTTTAGGTAGATGTAGTTGGGAACGGCCATGAACTTCGCGTAACATGGTCGCCCGAGGATGGCGTGGTACGCGCCGGGAAGTCCACCACGTTGAAGGTGAGAGTCTCGGTGCGGTAGTTGATCGGCGTGCCGAAGGTGACGGGCAAGTCGATTTGTCCAAGCGGCACAGCCGTCTTTCCGGTACGACCCCGTGGAAGGGCTCGCCCGATGGCCGGATCCGAGAGCGGCCGATCCCCATGGCATCAAGAGTCTCTCGCATACAAAACATTCAGACCACTACCCCCATCCATCGGCACCTTAGTCGGTCGTTTGTTGGAGACGATGGGGTCGACGACGAGCGGGTAACGTCCGGGTCGGGGAACGCGCTCGGGGTGGTCGCTGCGGTCGAACGTGATTGCCGCCTCGGACCACTTGAGGTAGGTCGGGGTCGCAGGTTCGGCGGCGTAGACCTCGCGCCGCTCCCGCTTCCGGTGCCGCCCGGAGGAGCCGGTCCCACCGCCCCGAAGATCATGAGGCAGCCGGTGGTTTGCGGGAAACCGCCATCCGCGTCCTTGTCGTCGCCGTCGTCGTTCTTGGGGCTGGGGTTCTTGGGGTCGAACTTCCTCGCCTTCGTACCCGGGAACTTGAGCATCAGCCCGCAGTCCTTGAGGGCGTGGTTGACGGGTCGGCCGTGGTTGGGACACGGCGCCTCCGAAGCATCTTCTCGAAGTGCTGGCCCTTGTTGCCGTCGTCGGCAGTCGGCTTCTTCGGCTTGCGCTCGGCGGCGGCGACGAGGTTTGTGTCGCGGCGGCACCGGTCGCCGCTCTTTTCTCGCTTCGCTTCTTGTCGTGCGGGGCGGACGGGCCCGCACCGGAACTCTCGTTCCGTTTTGCCTTGCCCTTGGCTCGATGAAGGAGGGCATCCACGGCGTCTTCTCCGGAGGCGTGGCTGGTTGCCACGTCGAGTAGCTCCTTGACGGTGCGCGGGTTGTTGCGGCCGAGTTCGTGCACCGGCCCTCGTTGTTGGTGCCGGCGATGAACGCCGAGATCACCTCTGCGTCGGCGAGGTTGGGGAGCGTGTTGCACTTGCGGGAGAAGCGTTTGACGTAGTCCCTCAAGGACTCGTCCGCCGCCGGCGGCGAGTCCCGAGGTCCCACGGGTTCCCGGGCGCGTGTACGTGCCCCGGAAGTTGCCGATGAAGGCCTCCTCCGAGTCCCACCAATCGTGGATCGAGCCCTCCGGGAGGTGCTCGAGCCACATCCCGGCCGAATCGGCCAAGAAGAGTGGTAAGTTGCGGATGATGAACCGCTCGTCGGTGGCGCCGCCGGCTTGGCATGCCGGCGGTAATCCTCCGGCCATAATGCGGGGTTCGTCTCCCCGTTGTATTTGGTGATGCTGCTCGGGGGCCGGAATCGCCGGGGCACCGGAACCCGCCGAATGGCAGGCCCAAAGGCCTTGGGCCCCGTCATAACCGGAGGTTTATCCTCCTCCGGATCGAATCGCCCTCCGCGCCGGGGGCGTACCCGTGGTCCTCGGCTTCGCGCCTTGGAGCGCGGTTTTGTTCCCGGCGCCGGGCGGTCGGGTATCGCGTGCGTCGCGCGACTCGCCCATCCGCCGCCGAACCGACGGCGAGTTCCGGTTCCGCTTTGCTCGGCGGTTGGGTGGGCCGAATCCTTCGGTCCCCGGGCCGGCTTGGCGTGTGGTAGGAGGCACCGGCCTCTTTCCGCCGCGCGGCGGAGCTCTGCTCACGCTCGGCCTCGTTGGACGGCCGCCAAGTCCGGGAGGTCTCCGACCTCCTCTTGGATCCTCCGCTGGTCCTCATTGACCGGTTGCGGAAGCGCGCGCATCGGTGTCGCGGCCGCAGCCACGTTCCGGCCGGGCCTCTCGTACACGGGAACGAGGTGGTTTGCCTCGTCCGGGATCTTTCTTTGGGCTTCGCGCCCACGCCGGCGAGCGAGTTCGCGCTGCGCTCGGCGCCGCGTTACCTCGCACTCGAGGCGTTCGCGCTCCTCCTTCAATCGCCGCTCGGTCTCCGCGACCTCGCGTCGGCGTCGGAGCAGCTGCTCTAGGTCGTCCTCCTCCCGGGGCTCGGGGCTTCCCGGAGGGGTTTGTCGTCGTGGCACCGCGGCGTGCGGCTGTGCGTTCCCGGCACCGCCGGCGTTTACCGCCGCGGACGGCGGCGCTGCCTCGGCCGGGAGCCCGGCGGCTGCCGGGGCCGCACGGCCCATGTCGTTGATGCCGTCGGTGTCGCCGGTGTCCCCGTCTTCCACCATCATGCACTCCCGCGAGGGGTGGTGGCTGGCGGTATCGGACCCACCGCCGAGTCCGCCATGCCCGCGAGCTCCGCGCCGGCGGACACGGCGGGAAAGTGGTGTAGAGACCGGGAGGTCGGCGGGAGAACGCGCGACGAGCTCCCGGCTCCGGCCACGATGAACTCCGGGCTCCCGAAGGTCACGAGGGCGCCTCGAGTCCGGCCGATGGTGTGGCTCGCCATCTTCAAGATCGTCGAACGCGTCGAGGTCCCCTACCGGCGCGCCAACCGTCGGTGTTGTGAAACCGGCCGACAAGTAAATTTGTGTTTTGAAGGGATCGACACTACCGCTCGGATGGGCTTTGGATGATTTAGGAGAGCGTGGTTTATACTGGTTCGGGCAATCGAAGCCCTACGTCCGCTTCGAGGATTGTTGGTGTTTCGTCTTGTGAAAAGAGCTACAAAAGATGCGTGGGAGGAGGGTTGCTCCAAGCCTCGTGTGCAATGTCCTCTAGGACGTGTGTATGACGAGTTCGATTAGCTCGATCCGTGGAGTCTGTCTCTCTTCTTGCGTGTGCGTGGGGTCCCTTTTATAGTCCAAGGGCCAGGCTACTTACAGGTGGGGTCGAGTTACTACATGTCGTCCCAAGCGGGGTTGGGGCCGCCGTGCATTACCCTGCTCGCATGCGGGCCGCTTTGGGCGCTCCGGTCGTGCGGCGTACGGTCGGTCTTGATTGGTAGCGCCGGAGTCAATGCCACGCTCGTCACCGTGGCAGCCGTCCTGTCGCATGGCGGTCTCCATCCGTCACTCCCGTTCATCATGGCTCCGGCAGAGATGGTGTTGGCGCCTCCGTCTTGTCGTCGAGCCGGGGTGTCGTGCGACGCGTGAAGATGAGACAAGAGGAGCTGCGCCGATCTCACCCGATCCCCGTGGATTGGTGAGTTCCCGAGCGGAGTTATGGCGATCCCTCGTTCACCCGTGAGGCTTCATGAGGAAGCCATTTGCCCCCGAGTCGGGCGAGGCGGGGACCGCCGAGCCCGCCCGAGTCCCGGACGGGAGAGGCGAGGACCGCCGGGCCCGCCTCGAATCCCGAGCTCGGGCGAGGCGGAAGTGGTGCACCTGCCCGACCCGGAGTCGGGCGAGGCGGAGGCCGCGGGCCCGGCTTTCGTAGCCCTCACGAGCCCGGGCGGACACCGTTGGTCAGCCAGGACGGACTACGAGGCTATTGTCTCGTCAATCGCTTGGCCTCCGTCCCGGTCCACAGGCCATCATGGGCTTGGTAATGATCACGCTGCTCTGCAGCCTAGGCTAGCGCTAGCGTGCGGCGCTGCGGAACGGGACAGGAGGGTACTCGCGTCGGTCACATCACGTCCCGTTGGTGAGACGAGTTCCCGGGCGCTGCAATTGCGCCTACCGGCCCGCCGTAACTCCTCCCCCATCCGGTGGGTGAGGTCGCTTCTCCGCGAAGCAAAGGCAAACGCGGCAGGGATTGCGGTCCCACCCGACGCCGAGTCGGGCGAGGCGGAGATCGTGGCCCGCCCGACCCAGGGTCGGGCGAGGCGGAGATTCATGGGCCCGCCCGACCCGGGGTCGGGCGAGGCGGAGATTCATGGAACCACCCGCCCCGGGCTCGGGCGAGGCGGAAGTCGTGGACCTCGCCCGACTCGGGCTCGGGCGAGGCGGAGGTTTCGGGCCCCACTTCGTATCCTTTATGCGTACAAGACGAAGCTGTTAGCCAGCTATTAAGTACCATGATTAGGGTTCCCTAATCTAGGTACCCGACAGCCGGCTTCATACAATCCGATAATCTCTTCTTTGACGGCTTCATAATACCTAGGGTCAATCTTCCGAGCCCCCGCTTATATGGTCGATATCCGGGTTTAGTGGGCAACCGATGTTCAACAATCGATCGGCTGAGTCCGGGCATCTCGCTATAATCCCAAGCAAAACAATCCTTAAATTCTTCCAATAAGGCCACCAATTCATCTCTTACTTCTTTACACAATTTCTTGCTAATATATGTCGGCCGAGGCTTGTCTCCATCCCCTATATCCACTTCTTCTAATTCATCGGCCGACACAAAACCGTGGCCTAATTTCCCGTCTTCGGTTCATCAATCGGCCGACTCACCATGTCTTCGAGTGTGTATATCGATCGGCCGATTGTCCGTCAATTCTCCTGTGGGGCCCATCGGAGCAGCCGGGAGTACCGACCCCCGGTCACAATAACTCCATCATCCGTGATGTTTATGGCCTCCGCATCCCAATACGTGCCCGATAAACAAGGCAAGCTCTCTAGACCAGCAAACTCGAAATCGGCGGTTGCAATGGTTACGAGACTTATCGGCCCGCACGATTTCGACCTTGTTGCCGACCCATTGAATCAAACACTGGTGCATGGTTGAGGGGATGCAACAATTGGCATGAATCCGGTCTCTCCCTAACAAAGTTGTGTATGCACCTTTCCCGTCAATGATGAAAAAAGTGGTGGGTATGGTTTTGCTGCCCACGGTGATCTCCATTATTGCGGCCCCACGCACATCTTGGCTTCTCCCGCTGTAATCCTTGAGCGTCAGATTAGCCCTTATCATTTCTTCCGGCGTCTTCCCGAGCTTGCGGTATGTAGTAATCGGCATGACATTGACTGCCGCTCCTCCGTCGACCAACATTTTCCTCATCGGCGACCCATTGACATAGCCGCTAATGTATAATGCCTTGAGGTGCAAATGATCGGAGTTGACCGGCTTATCAAATACCGCTGATTCCGGCGTCCACGAGAATCTCCGAAGTTTCCCCAACTGGTTCTTCTTCGGCCGAATTTTCATCGGCCGATCCGACAATCCTGGGCATCGGTGACATCATATTCACCGCGGCTTCGGCCCGGACCACTGAGACTGCACTTTCGGCCTCCATTGCTTCTTGGGCTTGGGCTCATCATCTTGGTCATCTCCGTAATGGCGTCCACCCTTGATTTCCCGACAACGCATTCTTTGAAGCCTCCTCTTTTGGGTTTCTTTGAGCAAACCACCGGGGCACCATCGACCTTCGTTCTCGGTTTGATCACCTCTCGAATCTTCATGGTATTGGTAATCGAACTCTTCTTCATCATTGATTGGCCCCGATCGATCGTGAACGAGAGGTTCTCTTTGGCACTACGTATCTTCGTTCATCATACCCGTGATCGTAGTCGATTGCTCTTACGGGGGCCGATTGTCGAGATTCATAGTTGCGACCAATCGGCCGTCCCTGGTAATTTGACGACCCGACGTCACGATACTCTTCCCGGCCGGTGCACTGCGGACAGTTCTCGATAGATGGAAGCTTCATGTTTCGGTCCCAGCGATGCTGAAAGAAAGGACAATCCCGGTGTGGGTCAAAATCTTCTCGGCGGATCACGCTTTGCACTGTCTTGCGACTTTGATCGATAGATTCCTGTTCATGTGCCACTTGATCTCTTTCTTCCCTCTCCCTCTTCCTCTCATATCGGCGTATGAAACCAGCTGATCCACCACCGATGGTATTGATGTACATCGTATTAGTAGGGAAAGGGTGCCCATCAACTTTCATCTTCTTCTTCACATCAGCTGCTCGCAATATCCCACTTGTCAACTGCCTTCGGATCTCATCTCTCATAGCATAACAATCAACGGTGTTATGATGTGAATTTCCATGCCATTTGCACCACTTAGCCATTTTCTTCAACTCCTCGGCGTAGGAATCTTGTGATGAGGCGAAAGCTGAATTTTCTTTTCCCGCAGCGGCTGATCAAATATCTCGTCGGCCTTAGATAAATCAAAATCATATTTTCTCTCTTTAGGATTGACATGCGGAGAAAATATCGGCCGTTTGTTATTAGTCCACTCAACTGCATTAATTTCCTCTTCATCATCTTCACCGTCGAAATCAGCATAAGCTACCGATATCGCCGATTCCTGGTGAGTTGGAGATTCTCTTCTGGCCAACTGCCCTTCGTGTCAGCTGTGCCGGCCCATCAAACTCATGTGGGGTAAACTTTTCTTTGATGTTGGAGAATAACCCCGCATAAGCAATTTCGGCCAAGCTGTTGCTCTGTCGGGTTCGAGGTTGTAGCATCGTCCCCTCGAGTCCTGAACCTCTGTATATAATCAGCTACTGATTCCCCGGTTTTCTGTTTTACTGCCATTAAATCGGACAAACTAAGCTCGGTGATGCCCGTAAAAAGTACGAGTGAAACCTTTTCTCCAGATCGGCCCAACTTTGAATAGAACCGGGCGACAGCGAAGCAAACCATGAAAAGGCCGATCCGGACAATGACAGTGGGAATAACCTAACCCGCAAAGCCTCCTGAGTAGACGCCTCACCAAGGCTGTGCGTCATATCGGCTGATGTGCTCCATAGTCGATGTATTATCTTGCCCGGAAAATTTGGAAAACTCAGGAATTTTATATTTATTGGGTAAAGCCACGGAATCCATCCGGTCGGGGTAAGGTCGCCGATATAATGCACTCTTCTCTTTAGGCTTCAAATCGAATTGATCTCTCATCATATCGGCGATTTTAGCCATGAGGCTATTCATATCATTGGGTCCAGCGAGTTGCTGATCCGGTCCCCGTCATATAAGCTGTATTGGGCTGTCCCCCGAGTTGGGTGTATCAACCGGCCGTTCCCGGAAATCCCGGTGCTAGTAGCCGGGAATAATGTACTGCGGAGCGATTCCATAATTCATGGCCGATTGGATCGGCCGTCCGAGTCATGAATCCCTGTCCCCCAGCGGTTGGCTGTGGAATACCGAGATATCGGCCGTACTATAGTAGGTGAGTTCTCAATTCCACTCGGGCCGATATTTGGTACGTAGAAGAAATTGGGTTGCTTGTGCCATCCGTGGGACCGCTGCCACATTGGTTGCTGCCCCCAACTCAGAAGTCGGCTGTTGTACATCTTGTCTGTTGCCTTCTTCCGTTACCGACTTCTTGGGGCCACTTGTCATCCTCTTTGCCTGGCTGGGTTGCACTTGGTACTTGCATTTGCATTGTCCTTGCCAGGCCATAGGTGAGGTGGCATGCCGTACGGGGCTGAAACCCTTCCTGCGGTATGGTACTGCGGAGGCTAATTCCCTGATTCGACCGTACAGGAGTGCCGAAAGGCTGAGTGTATGCAGGTCCAGAATACCCTTCGATGAACAGCCTGCCATCAATTGTGTCCTTGATCAAATTCCCGATGGTGTTGGTCAACACGCACGATTGATTGATTAGGGCATGATGAACGGACGAGTTGACCATATCACCGAGTTGGTTGGCATCCGGCGAGTCTCCGGGCTTTGATTTGGTCTAGTTCTTCCGGATGCGAGAATCCGAGGGAAGTCTCCTTTTGTGGCCACTCTGCCACGTGTCATCTGTCGAGGGCTTGAAAGTACTTTTTCATTGCTTCGGCCAGGTATTCCTGGTACTGCAGCTTTTGTTCTGTTGTCATTTTTCCCCGGGCCGAAACCCCGTTATCATCGAAACTTCTCCATGCCCTTTGCCATCCGTCCTGAGAGGGACTGGAACGAAAATCGGCCGATTCTCAGCATCGACCATTGGTGTTCCGTCCTCCCCGACTGCCTGCATGTACGACATCTTGATCTTGGTTGCTTTAGTCCCACGGGCGTGCCAAAAAGTGTGTTGACGTCAAAAGTCGCCGACACACCGTCGTCCGGAGAGTCCACCGAAATTCCAGCTGACGCGAGAATCCTGTGCTCCCAACGGACCGGCTCAACTCGCCGATGTTCGTGTGCGCTGGTGCGTGCCGGATGGTTTTCCTGCAAACCAACAAAGACAATAAAAGAGTGTAAAATTCCAGGTCATCGGCCCGGATAGACCGATGTGCAGCCATGGCCGATCACGGCGTAAGATAGACAAAATCGGCCATGAACGAGAGAACAGCACGGCCCATCCATTTATGTATTAAATGTTAGGCAAACGAAGCTGTGGTACAAACGATACGAAATCGGCCGATGCTATAACATGCGATCGGTGACTAGCAGCCGATTTCGTCGGTAAACGACCAAATCATTAAGACTTTGCGGGGATGTGTTATCGAGTACAATGTAAACAGAGCAATTATTAATAGGATGTAATTAGTTTGGTAGCAAGAGGATAGTTTAATCATCAATCGGATCCGTGAATCGGCCGATCGGGTATGCGGCCGATTCTGCCATTGATTATATCGGTGAATTATTTAGATCTGTCCAAAGGTATAATGATGATCAATAAGATCATACTTAGTAACTCGGGTTCAAAAGCAGCTTTAACGGGTTTAGCATTAATTAAACATAAAACAGCTTAATGAACGTGATAAGCAATCGGCTAAACACTCCGAAAGAACGAGTAAGACAAATACAACCACACGGATCCCAAATCGACCGGTCGCTCCAACGGGACAAGTCAAGCGATGGCACGCGGGCTGGACCAGATCTAACGGCCGCGCACGCCCGGCCGATTCGGGACAAGCACAATCATAAACGTCTTAACTATGAAAGTAAGTCTACACCCTAGCCAATCGGCTGCATGCGCCTAGGACAAGTCAACTATCGCAAAGGCAAACACGGGACACGTCAAGCTGAATCTGCACGGTCGAATCGGCCAAGATGTAGAAGAATTCTCATAGCGGCTACGTGACTCGAACGACCGGATACGAGCCAATCGGCGCCGTGAGCAAAGGCTGGAACGGGGAGGCGGGACAAGTCAAACTACCTCCACCACGAGCCGGACCGGGTCAACTTGACTCATCCCGGCCGATACTCACTACGCCGATCGAAAACAGATCCGGTCGCCGGATAACTAGCAATTAAGCCATCTAATTACGAACAATGCGCCGAGAATTAGACAACATAATTACCTTGTCAAGCCAACGTGTCGTCGGCCGGAGCCCGAAGATCCCGCGCGAAAACGGTAAAGACTTGACGAGAAAATTAGGGTTTGGCGATGCGCCGAAAGTTGTATTGGATGTGAATCGAGTTTACATGTTACATCCGAGTATGTATTTATACTCGGCAAAAGAATCCTATTCGGACCCTCCTCGGGCCGATTTCCTAACCGACTAGAATCCTTTTTCCAAAACTAACTATTATTTCTAATTTTACAACGTGGGCCGGGCCCATCAATGTTGTGCTCTTCCGTTGGCGTCCGCGCACGATTCCCGGGAGAGACGCGCCTTTTACTCGCCCAAGCGGCCGTCGGCCTTACGCCCACCGGCCCTTTTTGACCTATAGTCGGCGACAATGGGTCCCTTGATCAAAAACCGGCGTCAACGGGAGTGGAGGCGAAGCATGGCGGGGAGGCTCAATTTGCGGCCAATCCAAGGGGGAAAAGAGGGCGACGGGAGCGTTGACTCACCGGGATGCTCGAGGGGGTCTCGGACGGGGCGGAGAGGGCTTGACGGTGCCGCGCGACGAAGAGGGGCGGCGGCGGACGTGGAACGACAGGGCGCCCTACGACGGTGACCACGCGACACCGCGTTCCCGTGCTACCATGGAGCAAGAGAGGCGGCGTGAGCACCGGACGATCGAGCAAACGAAGGGGAGGAGAGAACGGCTCATGGGCTCACCGGGGAGGCGTCGACGGCGACGAGCGACGACGGGGATGGCGACGGCTCCCAAGTTGCTTCGCCCCGCTCGTCCTCCACCCTGCGCGAAAAGCTCCGTGGTGAGCACCAACGGAACGGGCGAAGAACGCCGAGCAAGCCGACGGGCAAACGAAGCTTAGCGGGGGAACTCACCTCAAGGTGGGACAGTGGCGGAGCTAGGGTTTGGGGAGGAAGACGCCGCGCGGTAGGGGTTTAAATGGGGTGCGGAGGTCACGAGGGCGGCAGGGTGCTCGCTAGAAGCTGGAGGAGTTGGTGGCCGCGGGCCCGGGTGACGCAGGGGCGGCGCTAGGCGACGGGCGTCCGACGTGGCTCAGCTCACGGGCACGCGGGCGTACGGATGAGAGGAGGAAGAGAAACAGCAGGGGATGGGTTGGGCCGAGCTGAGCTGCTAGGGCTGGCTGGGCCGTGCGGGGAAAGAAGGGGAAAGAGCCGGGCTGCGCGAGGGAAGAAGAAAGAGGGTGGGTTGCTGCGGTGAATTCGGCCCACGTGCGCGAAATTCAAACTAAAGCGTTTTCGATTTTTGCTCTCTTTCCAAATCCAAGCAAACCTTAACCAAATTTAAATTTAAAAACGCAGAAATTTGAAGGGAACATTCTTCTTTTATTCAACTTTTACATGGGCTGCTACAGCCGCCCTTCCTGCCGGTACTCAAGTGAATTGGCCGGACCTACGTAGTCGCGTTTCGTGCGCACCACATTCCTGCCGGTCTCATGAAGCGCAAGTTGCAAGAATTCCTGAATTTAAAGCAAGGTACTGGAACCGTGCAAGAGTATGCACGGAAGTTCAACTACTTGGCTCAAGTATGCATCCTATCATGCCGACACGGATGACAAGAAAAAGGATTGCTTTCGTTCGGGGCCAAGCCCGAAGTTGCAAGATCGTTTGGCTCAAGTTACCACCGGCACGTTTAATGACTTGATGAGTGCCGCTATTGTGCAAGAAGATGCTATCCGTGCTCACCAATAGGACAAGAAAAGGAAGCGTGCCGTAGGAAATCCATCCGGCTCCGCTCCGCCTAAGTACAAGTTGGCTATCACTTCCCCGTCCGGACAGAAGTTTCGGGCCGTATTGCCGTCGACGGGGGATCACGCCAATTTGTGTTGCAGCAGCACCACCATTCTCACGGTGGAAATCAGCAGCACAACAATTCATCTCGCCCTCCACAACAGCAATACCAAGGTGCTAGACCCGGTCCTTAAAGTCCGTGCTTTAATTGTGGACGTCCGGGGCACTTTGCAAAGGATTGCCGTGTTCCGACACGTAACCCGGGCAACAACAACAACACCAACAATGGTTCCGAAAGTGGCAACAACAATCAAAACCGCAATGGCAATAATGGAAATGGGAACCGCAATCAATCTTCCACTCCGAATGTTAAGAATGGTCGAGTCAACTATACCACGGTCGAAGAGATTCAAGCGGGAGAACCGGTACTTTCAGGTACGTTTTCGGTCAACAATCACTCTACTTTGCTTCTTTTTTATTCCGGTGCAACTCATGATTTCGTTAGTCAAGCATGTGCAAAAACCTTACAACTCACTCCTACCGTTTTGGATATTCCCTACATCATCACATCACCCGGTGGAAAAATAAAAACAAACCTAGAGTTGAGGCAAGTACCACTAAACCTAGAGAGAAAAGTATACCCCTCCTCTCTCATAATTTTAGGTGGGCAAGGAATAGACATAATCCTAGGTATGAGATGGATGAAACTCCATAAAGTCGTGTTGCACATCGATTCCCGAGAAGTTCACCTAAACTCACCACTCCATGGTTCATCTATTCTCCGGTTACCCCATCCAAAGTTCTCCACCTCGAAAATCTACCATCTCGAGGGAAAAAGGATTGAGGATATCCCCGTGGTATGCGAGTTTCCCGATGTGTTCCCGGATGACTTATCGGGCATGCCTCCCGATCGGGATGTTGAGTTTAAAATTGAGCTCCAACCCGGTACGACACCAATTTCCCGTAGGCCGTACAAGATGGCTCCCAATGAGCAATTAAGTGAGCTTATGGATAAAGGATATATTCGCCCTAGTTCTTCTCCGTGGGGATGTCCCACTCTCTTTGTGAAAAAGAAGGACAAGATGCTACGTCTATGTGGGGATTATCGCCCTCTCAATGCGGTAACTATCAAGAATAAATACCCACTCCCTCGGATTGATATTCTCTTTGATCAATTAGTTGCTGCTAAGGCCTTCTCTAAGATTGATCTCCGATTCGGTTACCATCAAATCAAAATCCGAGGCGAAGATATTCCAAAAACCTCATTCTCTACGCGGTATGGTCTCTTTGAATATCTCGTCATGTCTTTTGGGCTTACAAATTCTCCGGCTCATTTCATGTACTTGATGAATTCGGTTTTTATGCCCGAGTTGGATAAGTTTGCCGTGGTCTTCATTGACGACATTCTTATTTATTCAAAGTCCGAAGAAGAGCATGCTGAACACCTTCGCATTGTTATCCAAGGAGATCATCAATTGTATGCCAAATTTAGCAAATGTGAATTTTGGTTGAAGCAAGTTCCTTTCTTGGGTCATATTATATCCGCGGAAGGTGTAGCCGTTGACCCGAGTAAAGTTGAAGAAGTGCTTACTTGGAAGTCCCCAAGATCGGTGAGACAAATTCGAAGTTTTCTCGATCTTGCCGGTTATTATCGGAAATTCATTCCCAATTTTTCAAGCATAGCCAAGCCTATGACAAAATTATTGGAGAAGGATGCTAAATTTAAATGGAGCCGTAATTGTGAAAAAGCCTTCCAAACTATCAAGAAGCATTTGACATCTGCTCCGGTGTTACCACAAGCCGACATCACCAAGCCGTTCGACGTGTATTGTGATGCGTCAAGCACCGGTCTAGGATGTGTGCTAATACAAGAAGGTCGTGTCATTGCCTATGCTTCCCGTCAACTTCACAAGCATGAACAACACTACCCCACCCATGATTTGGAGCTAGCCTCGGTTGTCCTTGCTTTAAAAACTTGGAGGCATTATCTACTTGGAAATCTTGTCAATCTCTACACCGATCATAAGAGTCTCAAATATATCTTCACCCAACAAGTGTTGAATATGAGGCAACGTCGATGGTTGGAATTAATCAAGGATTATGAGTTAGAAATTCATTATCATCCGGATAAAGCTAATGTGGTTGCCGACGCTTTGAGTCGCAAGGATCAATGCAATCATATTACCGGTTGTTCTATGGAAAATTCAGAAATTTCAGATTCTAGTGAACCAAGCTTTCGAGTTATTCCCTATGGCTCATTGTATAATCTAGCTCTTATTCCTACCCTCCGTGAGGAAATTAATGAGGCACAAAAGGGGGATGAAGGAATAGAATTTATTCGGCAAAAGATAGAAAGAGATGAGGCTACATGTTTCCGACAAGATGCCGATGGTGTATTGTGGTTCAACCAACGTCTCGTTGTTCGAAGAATATGGAATTACGATAGAAAATCATGGATGAGACACACTTATCTAAATATTCCATAGACCCCGGTAGCAACAAAATGTATCGCGGCCTAAGACAAAAGTTTTGGTGGACACACATGAAGCGTGAGATTGCACGGTATGTGGCCGAGTGCCATACTTGTCAACGAGTGAAAGCTGATCACTTGAGAAAAGCCGGATTATTGAACCCATTGAAAATTCCCGTTTGGAAGTGGGAGGACATTGCTATGGATTTTATCGTTGGATTGCCTCTCACATTAAAGAAGCATGATTCAATTTAGGTTATTGTAGATAGATTAACTAAATCCGCGCATTTCATCCCCGTCCATACTACCTACAATACCAAGAAGTATGCCGAGCTATACATTTCAAGAGTGCTATGTTTGCATGGAGTACCCAAAACCATTGTTTCCGATCGAGGTCTGCAATTTGTATCTCGCTTTTGGGAGCAATTGCATTCTTCTCTTGGTACCACCCTCATTAGAAGCTCCGCTTATCACCCTCAAACAGATGGACAAACCGAAAGATTGAATCAATATTTGGAGGATATCTTGAGAGCATGTGCTATAGAAAATCGAGGAAATTGGGATGACTGTCTTCCATTCGCCGAGTTCCCGTACAACAATAGCTATCAAGAGAGTTCGGGAATGTCACCATTTGAAGCATTGTATGGTCACTCTTGTCGTACACCTTTGAATTGGTCGGAAGCGGGTGAAAGAACTAATTTTGATCTCGATCTCGTCACTCAAGCCGAAGAAAAAGTCCGACAAATCCAAGCCAACATGAAAGCCGCACAATCTCGCCAAGTTAGTTACGCTAACAAGAGGAGACGCCCATTGGAATTTGAGAAGGGAGATCATGTCTATCTTTGTGTCTCTCCGAATAAGGGCGTATCTCGGTTTGGAATTAAAGGAAAGTTAGCACCCCGCTATGTCGGACCCTATCCGATTGTAGAAAAGCATAGCGCGGTTGCTTACCGATTGCAATTATCGGAAAGTCTTGCTCGTGTGCACAATGTGTTCCATGTCTCACAACTCAAGAAATGCTTGAAGCCTCCAATAGATGTGGTCATTTCCGACACCGAGCAACAAGAAGAAGATCTCTCCTACCCCGAATACCCCGTCCGGATTATCGATCAAAACGACCGGGTAACTCGCAATCGCACCATCACCTTGTATAAAGTGCAATGGAGTAATCACACCGAAGAAGAAGCAACGTAGAAACAAGAGGATTTCCTAGAGAAGATTTTTCCTGAATTTCTCGCGTCACACAAATCGGTAAATTCTCGCACTCCCTCTCCTTAATTAGTAGCGATTCTCGGGACGAGAATTTCTTTAAGGGGGAGAGCTGTGACATCCCATGTCACGATTAGGACTTAAGAACCTAATTAAAACCCTAATGACGTCACTAACGAAACCCTAATGCTAATCCTACAAAAGAAAAGCAAGAAAAAGAAAATGAGAAAAATAAAAGAAAAAGGGGAAACCTAGGGCTAACCCTAGCCCCTAGAAAAATGCAAAAATTATAAAAGTGCCACCTACATATTTTTGCACCATCTCATTGCTCATGCAAAATGATGATTTTACAGCATTTTTACAAAATGTTTGGACAAAGTTTCAAAAGCTCAAAAATTCAAATTCAAATTTGAAACTTGCCTGTTTATGATTTTTCTTTGAATATTTCAAAGCAGAATTAGAACTTCAACCAAAATAAGAAAATTAGAGCTTGTCATGCTGAAGCTCCCCATATTTTTGTTTTAATTTTTGGAGCACCAGAACCATCATTTTTGGCGAAAATTCAAAAACCAAGATTCGAATTCAAAAAGCGAGCTCGCCGGCGCCAGCTGCCGTCCGCCGGAGCGCGCGCACCGCCCCTCTGTTCTAATATAGACAGTGGCATTTTCGTAATTTCCGCGAACTTTGTTTCATTTTGAAAAATTAATATCTCCTGATTTAAAAGTCCAAAAATTGCAAACAAAACTTTTTTGGAAACTACAGGACTTGTACTTTCATAAAACTAACATGAACTCGTCAGATCTGGACATTTGCATATTTTTACAAAAATGACAAAGTCAATCGACAAAAACTCACTTAAGTCATAACTTTAAAAATACAGATCCAAATTTAATGCATTTATGGCATTCTCTGTATTTAATTTCTGGTCACTGAAAAATCTACATTTCATTGCATATATCTCAAGTTATTGCATTTATGGCATTCTCTGTATTTAATTTTTAATTAAATCTATATAAATTATTCTATCATAAAACTTGGTAGATCTATTCCTCATAGTCCTGTACACTTGCATAAAACCCCATGTTTAATTTTGAGCATGCTAAGTAATTATTTTGGCTGCCCTTAGATTAATTCAATAAAAGGTTAATTTCAGCACAAATAAAAATGGTTTATGTCCCTAGAAATTACATTTCTGCATGTTTATGTAAATTTCACTCTCCATAATGTTACTTAGTCTCCTATGGTAGGTTTAGTAAGAAGTTTCCATTAAATTCATGCATGTATTGATTTTAGTAAGCACGTGCTTGAATTAGGGTTACACCGTCATCGCATGTGATGATGAAATTTCACTCCCAACCCTAATTGTGTTTAACTCACATTTAAACTTTACTCATCATTTTAAATCTTAACACTCATGTTATGCCACGGCACTTACACCCATTCGGTCGCACTTTGCATTGCCTATGTTACATGTACAAGTGTAGTAAAAATTAACTCAATTAAAGAGAGAAGAAATGAAGTGCATGCCTACCATTAATTCCACGAACATGGCTCTATTAAATTATGCTTATGATATTCATACAAAACAGCATCCATGCATTACCATTATCATCGACCTTGTATCCATTTTACTTATGCATGCAACTCTCAATGCTTGTGAAACTAGTACTAACTTCGGTCACTCTCAAGGCAAGCCCCGGTGCATTCCTATTATTTTGAAATGTTTTACTTTTATCACTATATTAAGGATGATGAATGCGCATTTAAGTTCTAGGAGTTGGTTGGAAATCCACTTGCATAATTTCTCGATATGTCCTATGTAGAAATGTGTCATATCTCCGATAGAAATGCTATGCTATGCTTATGGAGTCAACGATAGAATGGGGATCTCACTTATGGCTTATGATTAAATTTGAACATGATGAATTGAATAAAATTGAGAACACCCCATTGTGGCTCCGCGAACAAGTTTGAGTTGTGTACCATTTGCATACCTTTCTTATGGGGATTGGCAAACCTACGTAGCTTGTAAATTGTAAAGTGAGCCCGATATCTCACCGACCCGAAGGTGATGTGTATGGCACGATGGTTGCACGGGTTGAGGACCGTTGGAGAGTGCACGGGTTAAGCCTTGGGCACGTTGCTGAACGGTCGCAAGGGGACGTGTACTCGGGGTCGGTGGCCCCGTATTTTGCTTTATGATGAACTCACGAACGGTGGCCATACGTGTTCTTAAATGATGTGTATGTTGTGCATTTGGATCTTTCCTGCAGGAATTAATAATTCGATAATTATCGTCGTTTTCTCTCGGTTAATGAGTACCACTTGATTCGAGCAGTTTACAATGTGTAGTAAGAGGAAAGAATGAGAAGCTTGCTGTTTTATATTGATATCAAATTGTATTGCAAACTCTTGTATTGCTTAGTATGCTCACTAAAGTTTCTTTATGCAACAACCCTATTAATTTGGCTAAATCATAAAAGTGCCAACCCAATTAGCCTAGGCGCCATTTTATGCAAAATGCCAAGTTAAACCGGTCAAACCCATGCATCTAGGTGTCGGTCATAGATGGTCATTTTGACGGGTAAGACTTACGGAGTATGCTAGATACTCGAGGCTTTGCCACTACATGTGTATTTTCAGGATTCCTGCAAGCCGGGTTTTGTGATTGTTGTGGTAAAGTTGTGTGGGATGGAGAGTAGCCCAAAGAGCGGACAATTAAATGGGTTCCTAGCTCTCCGACCCATGATGAGTGAGCCGTGACCTAGGCCGGCATGGTTCACATAAGCTATCTATGTATCATCGTGTTATGTAATCGTCTCCGCACTTTATTTCGAACAAAGATCATGGTTATGTAAACTTAAATTTTGAACCTAATGTATCTTTTATTCCAAACTCTATGTTGTAATCGAGACTTAATTATGTAAACTTGCAAATCGTGTATGTTTATTAATGTGATGCTATGTATGGTTGCTTCGTCAATCATCTCCCAAGGCGATCCGTACCACACTTAACTATCTTTCGGAATAGGGGTGTGACAGATAGTGAATGGGTGAGCCCGGTACATTGTGTACCTAAGAAATGCAGATTAACGGTGGTGCCCAATGAAAATAATGAGTTGATACCTCAAAGAACAATGACTGGTTGGAGAATGTGCATTGATTGTAGGAGCATAAATAAAGTGACCAAAAAAGATCATTCTCCTTTACCATTCATTGATGAAATGCTTGAAAGGTTAGCCAAGAATTCATATTTTTGCTATTTGGATGGACGTAGTGGTTTCTTTCATATTCCGAGTGAAACCGGAAGACCAACAAAAGACCACATTCACTTGTCCTTTTCGAACATATGTATATTGAAGAATACCATTTGGTCTCTGCAACACACCAACTATATTTCTAAGATGCATGAATGCAATATTTACTGAATTTATGGAAAAAAATCATGGATGTATTTATGGATGATTTCTCTGTTCATGGTACTGATTTTGATAATTGTCTAGCAAATCTACGGAAGGTTTTGAAACGATGTGGTGAATGTGATTTTGTGCTCAATTGGGAGAAATGTCACTTTATGGTCACGAAGGAATAGTTCTAAGACATGTTATATACAGCATAGGAATTGAGGTTGATAAGTAAAGGTGGCCACGATCGAGAATTACCACCACCGACCGATCTCAAGACACTCGAAGCTTTTTAGGACATGGAAACTTTTATCGTTGATTTGTGAAGAATTGTTCAAAGATTGCTAAGCCTCTCACAGAATTGTTGAAACAAGATACATAAATTATAATGGATGACGAGAGATTTTTTTGCTTTTAGGAGATTAAAAGAAGCTCTATGTTCTGCACGAATTATGCAACCACCTGATTGGAGTTTAGCGTTCTAAAAAATGTGCGACACAATTGACTATGCAGTGGGAGCAGTTCTTGGTCAACGGGAAGAAGTTAAAGTCCACGCTATCTATTATGCAAGTAAGACTTTAAATAAAGCTCAGATAAATTATACTACCACAGAAAAAGGAGATGTCGGATGTTATATTTGTCTTTCAGAAATTTAGATCATATATCTTAAATTCTAATGTGACAGTTTACACTGATC
Organism: Chloris gayana; assembly: GCA_031894775.1. Taxonomy (NCBI): domain Eukaryota; kingdom Viridiplantae; phylum Streptophyta; class Magnoliopsida; order Poales; family Poaceae; genus Chloris; species Chloris gayana. The sequence goes on from JAUNZO010004754.1 coordinate 28,605, forward strand.
ATGCTACTATAAGATATTTGGTTTTAAAGAAAGAGTCAAAGACTAGATTGCTAAGGTGGGGTTTTGATGCTCCAAGAATTTGATGTAGAAATTAGAGACAAAAGGAGAATTGAGAATTCGAGTAGCAGATCATTTATCTCATCTCGAGTCGAGCATCAAAGGAACCAATTACCGATGAGATGCGTGAAGAACAACTATATGCGGTGAATGATTGCAGGGAGAACTGGATTATGGACATAGTAAGAGGTTTCAATGGTGAGTTCAATATGATGAACAGAATACAAGAAAGAGAGTAAAAAGTGAAATGAGAAAGTTCATTTGAGTTGACCGATACTTATACATATATTGTGAGGATGGAGCTGTATGAAGATGAGTACTCGAGAAGAACGCGAAAACATTTTGGCAAAATGTCATTCCTCTGATCATGGAGGACATTATGGTTACTTTAGAACGTAAGCAAAGGTATGGGCTAGTGGATTTTATTGGCCAACAACGCATGATGATGCTAAAAGGAACGTTGCTAGATGTGCTCAATGCCGGAGAATTGGTAATGTGAATAGTAGGAATCATATGCCTCTCAAATATAATCAACAAGTCGATACCTTTGATGTTTGGAGCATGGGTTTTATGGGGCCTTTTGTTAATTCTCATGGATTTGAATACATACTAGTTGCGGTTGATTATGTCTCTAAATGGGTGGAAGCTATGTCATATCGATCCAATACTACAAGAGAATCAAAGGATATAATGCAAGACCAGATCTTTCCTAGATATGGAGTTCCAAGAGTTGTGATTACATATGGATGATCACATTTCACTGGACTTGACTTTACAAGATTCTTGGTCAAATCAGAAATTGAATAGATTGGCACGTCATATCATCCACAAACAAATGGACAAGCAGAGACATCAAACAAGCAGTTAAAAGGGATTCTACAAAGGATTATTACTAAAGAAGAAAAAGATTGGTCGACTAAGCTTAATAGAGCACTTTGGGCCTATAGAACAACATTCAAAACTCCAATAGGTATGACACTGTACCAATTTGTCTATGAAAAATCATGTCATTTACCGGTAGAATTGGAACATAAGGCATATTGGGTTATCAAAGAAATGCATTTGTATCTCGATGCTCCGGGAGTAAAAGGAAAGATGAAAATTAGTGAGTTAGAGGAAATGAGATTAAGAGCATATGAGAATGCAACAATACATAAAGAACGAACAAAGAGATGGGATGACAAGAAATTGCCGAAAAATGAATTCAATGATGGTGATCGAGTACTACTTCTCAATTCAAGATTTAGATTATTTGGCAAAGGCAAATTGCGAACCAAATGGGACGGACCTTATCTAGTCCACAAGGTATTTCCTTCAGGAGCTGTAAGTATAATGGATGGTAAGAAGAATAAATACACGGTGAATGGACAATGCCTAAAGGTATACTTTGAACCCGATACTTTTGAATTAAAATCGTTCGATATTTAGCATACTGCATAAAAGTTTGGGTGGTCGAGCATAACGACGTAAAACAAAAGCTTTGTTTTGTATTGTGTTGTGTGCTGTTTTCTGAGTCAAAACAGGTGCGAATACACTTCGTGCCGATCGGCACGCCGTTATACCGATCGACACGGAGTCACTTTTCCGCTTACGAGTCGTGCTAGACCATACCTTCAAAATATGCAGTTGAATTCCAAAAATAAGAGATAGGGTCCTAGTCCAATTGGATATCAGGGTACATCAATACAAGATATACATCGACAACAGGCATTGAAACATCCTACACCAATTCTCGACAGACGATGGAAGGCGACGCATCGGGCAGCAAGGATGACGACGCCGATTGGCTCGCGACAGGTGCCGATCAACACAATGTCTGCATCGATCGACACGAGGAAGGTGCCGATAGGCACCATGACATTGTGGAGCCTTCTCCATCTGCTCTGCATTGGGAGGACGATGACAGGATGCTTTTCGCGTCTAAGGAGACCCGGTCATTGGTCAGATGTGAGAAAGGGATACATGTTGAAAAGCGAATCAGATGTGTGGAAGAAGGAAAAGAAGAAGCTTGATGAAGAATTGAAGAGCGAGATCATAAGGGTTTTTGTACGAAAAGGAAAATAATGGATGATACGCCCAAAAAACAGAGATATTTGTTACATAAGATGGTTCTGAAAGATATGTGCAAAAATATGTTTCTTCTTCATTAACTCCTACAATGAAAATTATCTATTCTAGCAAGTTAAATCATTTAATTCATACGAAAACTTTTACATGGTTTCTGGACATGTGCAATTTACTGGTGATAAAACATGCTAAGAGTGACATGCATGCACTAAGTACAAGGTTCATTGATGCTCAGATTAATTAATAAGAATTGATCGTGCTTTACAAGGAATTATTCATGAAAATATATACATGTACAAACATGTACAGCAACATGCACCATATGAAAGAACAGGTCCAGAGGAGTCTAAAACATTTTAATTTGTATTTTATCACTATATTTAAATATGAATTATTCATTGTTTGCAAAGTTTGATTTTTCTAGGAAACACTAAGCATAAAACCTCAAGCACAACATGTCCAATGGATAGATCTAGTTACAAGGTATAACAAAATTTAGTTTGTAATTTTACGAGCTGTAAAACTATAGATATGAATATAGGTAAATTCCAAAGTTCTATACTTACGAAAATGCCGTGGGAAATATTTTTCCAATTTGCATTATTTACGGAATTGCAACTTCGTCGTTTTAAGGACACGTGCGTGCACGGCGGCGCTGGCGACCGGAGCAGCGGCGTTCCTTGTCGGATTTGCGCGGGGTCGTCGGGGACTTGCACAGGAGGTAGCGAGAGAAGAGGGTAGATCATGTACCAGGTCACAGAGGACACATGCTCACCGGAAAGAGCTCCTCGGCGGCAATGGCGGACGGAGGAGGTGGGTCGACATGTGGAGCTCGATGGAGGGGACGAGGTCGTCGGGTATCTGGCTGAGAAGCTTCACGGTGCCAATTCCGCAGCACCAAACGAGATTTTCGGCTGCGCATAGACGCCATATGGGCAACATGTAGGTACGGCCCCTGGCTGTAGCCCCTATATGCCATGACATACCCTAAGATTTTGGCAAACATCAGTACATATAGGCTAGTTTTAGGATAAAAACAATAATTTGCTTGTCAAAGTCAAGAAAATAGGCATAGCTCAAGTGGTTTCTTAGCCAATATGCGTTTATAAATGTGGAGGTTATGAGTTCAATAGGAAATATGTATTAGACAATAATAAAAATAAATAAAGTGTGTATATAATATAATATAAAAACACATAAATATATAATATAAATTCTGTAAAAGAAAACATATTTTTCCAATATATATTATTTTAAGTTATTTGAAATAAAAGACAATGCAAACTCCAGATAGTGCCAATTAATTTTGTTGAGGTGGCCACCGTAAGGCGGCGAAATATAAGAAAAAGAAGTACAATGACAATAACAACATGTACTGATTGTTGACAATATCATATAGTGGTCAACTTTCAGATGTACGCTGAAAAGCGGTGAAAATATATATAAAAAAATAAAGTATACATATTGGTCACTGCTATAACATGTATAATAATGGTCAACTTATGTCTTTTGAACAATTGCCGCAAGCAGCGAAAATATATATATAAAAAATAAGGTATAAAGACAGCAACAAGTATAACATACACTCATGGATGACTACGATATATAGTAGTGATCAACTTCTAGTCTTAAGATAGTGTCTTATTAGAGTCTAAAATTTGAAATTACACATAGGTAATGGGTTAAAAGGAAAAAGTCTTAGAAAAAACTATACAGATAACGAGGTTATAAAAAAGAGTAAATTTCATAAAACCCCATGTTTTGTGGTCCTCGTGTCATAAAACACCAGGTATTATGGCTCGTGTCACATAACCATAGGTTTTATAATCATATCGTTTCACAAAACCCCACCTCTATCAAGAATTAACAATGAATATAATTTATGAATTCTAAATTTATGCTTGGATGAGACATGTATTACAGTCGATTTAATCAATGAAATCATCAAGTTGAATATATGACAAGTTATTTTCTGACATGAAAGTTAAGTCCACCTCAAATATTCATACTACTTCGATGGGGTGGAGTTATATAAAACAATATGACAAAAAAATCAAGGGTTATGTGATACAGACCATAATACCTAGGGTTTTGTTGTACAATGACTATAAAACCTAGGATTTTGTGAAATTTACTTTAAAAAATGATGGAGCCAATGGACTAGAACTTTTACCGTGTACTCGACCGAAGAAAAAACGTCGGCACATTCTGACAGGGCAAAGCACGCACGGCAGGCACCGTCACCGACCGTCAGTTGGAGAATCTCAGTCACGGATGTGCGACTACTTGAGGACGATGTGCGGGCTACACAGCGGGTGTACGAGCGGACCCCGGACCAGCCGATTTTCGATGTAGAAAGGCCTCGTCTGTGGAGGCGTGCGCGGCCCTTGCCCGCCGTCTCGGCCGCCGGGGCGGCCGTGTTCAAGGTCGCCAAGATTCGGTTCGCTCGACGCGCCCGTATCTCCATCTCAGCGCGCCTCCGTCTTATCTTTTCCCCGGCTAGGACTCGTACGTGATCCGTCTCGTGGAAGCAAGCTGATCAGGATCAGCCCGTAATCCTGTCGGACTTGTGTGTGCAGACTATCAAATCAATCTGCGGGACAAAGTGAGCGTGACTGCCAGTGCCAGATAACACAGATTCGTGGAATCAGACTGTTGATATTCTCTTTCATTTTTTGTTGATGGAGGTGCTTGGAAACTAACAACATGGCGACGGTAACAACGGAAGTGCGTACCCGATGATGCACTTCAGTCTTCATTAATACTACTCCCTTACTAAATTGTTGTCGCCGTTAACTTTTTCTTAAGTTTGATCATTTATCTTATTCAAATAAAGTTTAAAAAATATGATATTTTTTCTTAAAATATGTTTTATCACTAAAGAAACTTGAAATATAGCATATAACTTTTTGTATTTAAAGAAATTTTTTGAATAAGACGAACGGTCAAACGTCATGAAAAAGTCAATGACGACAACAATTTAGTAAAGAAGGGAGTATACTAGTTGGTATGATTCCATGCCGCCTTTACAAAGCGGGCATGAATGTTACAAGACGGAGTATGATGCATAATTTTAAACTGAATGAAATTACTAAAATTGAATTTTCAAAGTAATTACAAAATGAAGCGAAATTAAATGGGAAAATTCCTTGGAGGCCATCAATTTTTTTTCAGTTTCCTTAGTGACCATCAAATATTATGGTGTTGAATAATCTTTGAAACTTATATGGTATTGTCTCTTGTCTATGATAATCTTGTCAAAAATGCATGAAGGGTAAAATTATCTTTTCCCCCAAAAGTTGACACCGTTAGCTATGAAATGTCTAAAAGCGGCCACCAAGCAAAGCAAAAAAATTTGATGGCCACTAGGTAAAATGGAAACTTTTGATGACCACTAAGGAAACTGAAAAATTTTTGATAGCCTCCACAGAATTTTCCCAAATTAAATTGGTTGTCCAGAAGGATGTAGCCCAGCCATGGTTTAAGTTACCGTTCGGTAACCGGCGGTTACGCGGTTACCGCAGCTACCGAGCCGGTCCGGTAACAGCGGATGACCGGTTACCGGTCATTTAAAATTTGAATTTTTAAATTTTTGAAAAAATTTGATACAAAAATTCGTAAAAAGACTAGACGTCGTATGATGATTTTTGGTGAAATAATGTTACAAAAAGTCACAAATTTGAGGGGTGAAAAAATTAAAAAAGGTAAAAATAGAGAAAATGAATAAAAAAATAAAAAATAACCTTATCCCCCTTCATATGAGGGTCATTTGTTCAATATTTATTATACTTATTTTTTATCACTAACAATTATACTCTAATTACATGTGAGACATTGACTACTCGTAGGATTGCGCTAGTATCAATAGATGAATATGCCAATTGGATGCATCAACCATGGTCTCTTGTGTAATGCATACTATATTTATTGTAATATGCATAATATATTCTAGCTTGTATAATTATTTGTTAAAAGACTATGTGATGTAATTGCTAATTTATTTGAATCATATATAGTATGGATTATATGTCTTGCTAGTTTACATGATGTTATCTAGATTATATGTGCTTAATATCTGTGTGTCCATTGGTGTAAAAATTATGCAAATCTCATGTCAATTTTTTTGTCTTTTATTTTATATTTTCCCTTTTTCTTATTTTATGTCGGTTTTCCGTTGCGCCTTGCGGTAAACCGCACTTACCGAGCGGTAAACCGCACTTACCGCTCGATAACCGCTCGGAAAACCGTTTTCGGTTCAAACGAGTTTAAATTCTCCATTTGCGCGGTTTTCCGAACAGTTACGCGTAACGCAGTTACCGTGATCTCGTGGTCGGGCGGTAGCAACGGTATAATCGGTAAGTGTTGACGGTCCTTATGGTCTATTTTTACCGTCAACATATTGCACCTTTCCGAACCAAACACCATCACCAAGAGTAGACATAGGGTTTATTTCTAACAATTTCCACTAGTCTTGGTGAAATTATGAATGCGAGTGCAATTCATATGAAAACAGGGAAAACATGCACGAAACATGGACTTTGCAATCGACGGATTTTCCCCGAACTAAAGAATATAGTCCAAAAGCCCAAAACCACAAAACAGAGCCTCAACATCAAACCAAGCAAGTGGATTGGGCCATTACACGCCGAGAGGAAGGCACCGAGAGAAGAACCAGGCCCGGGGAGTCGGGCCGGTTCGGCCGAACCACCCTAGTGGGTTCGGCCGAGCCGCTAGGTGGACCCCCTGGCCCATCTTTCTCCGGCGGTTTGTCACCGACGTTTGGAGGTCGGTTCCACCTGCAATTAATGCCACCGACGTCCGGAACCGCCTCCAAATTGCCGACCTTCCAAGGCTATAAATAAAGGGCTACACCCCCTCTCTCAAGACACCACCAACATCAAGATAGAAGACAAAACTCTCATCCTTAGGCCAAGGGCCTCTTGTATCTTAGTAGAATAGGAGAGAGGGCAAGGAAGAGGAAGGAGTGTTCCTCCCTTTTGTAAAGTGGAGTAGTATTTCCTTTTCTTTTACCTTGGCGTGTAAACACTCTTTTAGGTGATTTATACGTGGTGATCTACTTATCTATCGTGACATATCTTTGTGTTAGACGTAATTCTTGTTATACTTGTTTGCGGGATCATCGCTTCGCAAGAAGTGCTCTAGCTTTACGAACTCGGTTCTAGGCCGAGGCTAGAGTAGCGGTCAATAGCATAGACGTGGTGTCTAGGCTGGAGATCGCCTTTGTTTGCTTGTGTGCCCCACGGTTTGTAGAGGTAGGTGGCGAGGAAGTGACAGCCCTGTCATCCAAAGGAACCCTCCACGTTCGGGTACATAGTAGAGCTTTCGTAGACCGGAGTGGCTTGGCGGACCAAGCCTAAGACGGTGCCCGAAGTAAACAAGTCTAGCTTGCGTTCGTCTACCTTTAAAGGATAAATAGATAGGAGTCACCCTCTCGACCCTATTTTGCTACGTTGTCTTGGTTGTCCTTGGGTAAACTAACCTTGTTGCAGAAATACTCCGTTCCCTGCGGATATAAATACGATACCTTGGAATACTCCCGGGTGAAGTGCTACAACGGTATTCCGTGCGCTTGCGGATTTATTCGTGACGTAAGAAATACCAACAAGCATTTACGGCGCCGTTGCCGGGGAACGGTTGTTATCTTTGTAACGAATCAGGTTTGCCCTCGTAATCTATCTTACTTACCGTTCTGTTTTTATTTTTTTTTCCTTACATTCAAAATTTCACAAAAACATATCATGGAGTCACACCCAACCATCCAATCTTTCTCCACTCCACGGGGTGAACTCTTAGAGCCACCATCATCATCACAACCTATTTCTTCACCTGGCTATGAGTTCTCCCCGATTACATTTCGATGATTAGAGGTTTATCCTTTTCGGGTTTTAAACATGAAAATCCTTATGAACACTTGCGAGAGTTTGAACATTTGTGTTCATGCCGATTGATCCATGGCATGACACAAGAAACATTGAAGTGGAAGTTGTTTCCCTTCTCTCTCAATGAGAAGGCGAAGCAATGGTACACTTACACCGCTAAGAGAGTGAACGGTGATTGGAAAGAATTGCGAGACAAATTTTGTCTAGCATTCTTCCCCGTATCTCGTATCACTTCTCTACGAGCGGAAATAATAGGCTTTCGACAAGAAGAAAAGGAAACCTTAAGTGCGTCATGGATTCGGTTACGTTCTCTAACGGACTCCGGACCAGAATTATTGCTCCCGAACCCGTTTTATTACAACACTTTTATTCGGGATTGAGCAACGATACCGCACTTTATCTTGACACGGCTGCGGGTGGATCTTTTTCTCATAAGACCATAGCGGAAGCACATGAACTTTTGGATCGAATTGTGGAAAACACACCTTTTTCCGCTGACTTACTCGTAGAGCCGGAGTCGGAAGATGAGGAACTCGTTGTGCAAGAAACACAACAATTGGTGCCTACAATGGTAGACCCAACACTCGAGTCCTCATCTAACACAAGAGCAATGATAGAGGAAGATGAACCACTTGAGTTCCCTTTTGAGTTTGAGGAAGAAATTTTTGAAAATTTTGGAAACACCTCGAATTACACATGGGTAAAGACGCCACCTCCTTCTCCTCCCGATCCTCCTAAAAACCCTATTCATAAGGAGGATATGACGGAGAATCATGGGAAAACCGTTTTCACCACCACCACCACTCAAAATCCTTTGGAGAATCCTCATCACAATCATGAACCACTTGAGCAAGTGAAGTTCATATCCCGAACCCGATCGCTCGAGCCTTCATTATATGAGGATGCAAAGTTTTCCACCCATGAAGAGGATGAGTTTGACGAAACCTTTTATGCCTATGAACCCAAACGGTCCTCTTCACCATTTGAGCCTTTTCCCTCCGGCCCTTCACGCACCGTTCTTGATGATGATCAAGAACTTTTTGAAAACAAACCTTGGGCCATGGAATTTCATGAGGCATCGACTCTAGAATCTAAAGAGGAGTCTTTGAATGAGCATGGGAGCTTCTTCTTTGAACAACCACATGACACATGCTCACATCATGAATCTCTAGGGTCAATGCCTGTTAGTGCCAACACCACTTCGCTGCCCACAACCACCTTGGTCCCTTGTTTTGCTATATGTTCTTTAGGATGGTTGTAGATACTTTTGTTTATCATAAATATTGCAAATATCGTGCTTGTATATTGTTGGCACTAACCTTGCAGGTCCTTCTCCGGGACTTTATTGACAAATCATGATGATGGAGAAAAGTCTTGCTCATCGGACTTAAAATGATGATGCCCTTGCCGATAGGATAATCGGTAGTTATCTCATATTTGCTTCCTTCATATTTGATTTTCTCCTCAACATGCATATTCGGATTTTTTCTGATTTACTGGTGAAAAAAAAAAATATATATATATATATAAATGCAAACCATTTGTTCTTCACATGCATGTTTGTTTTCCCACCGGACACCGCATTCCTTGCATACTTGCTTTCTGCATGTTTGAATTGTTCCAAACCATTTTGGGATTCTTCAAACCTTTTCGTATTGGAAAATGAGTTTGAGGCAATCTTTTTATGAAAAATGCTTTGAGCAAAATTTTGGAGGAATTTTGGCACAACCCCCTTGACTTTAAGGCCTATAGCCATTATGGGGCTGTTGACCAAGTTAAACTTTATTTCTTTTTGGATGCAAGGGTGTTTGAATTCTTCAATTTCATCCCTTCTGCATTCAAGCACCCTTAAAAGCTAAATTCTTGCTCTCGCATTTCCCCAATTTTCCACGATATTTTGTCTCAAGTTTAAGAAAAAGATTTTCTCTTTGGTTTTCTTATTTGCATAGTTGGAGTCCTTCAAAAATAAACTTCTTCCATCTTCGATCGTCTCCAACTCTTCTTTTTTCTTTAGAAATTTATTCTCAAAGAAAAACAATTTTGAGACAAACCATTTTGGCTTTTCAGTCCGGAAGTTAAGAAAACGGTTTCCCTTTCTCTTCTTTTCTATTTGTTTAATAAATTAAGTTGCGAAAAAAAAAAATCCTTGCAAAGGCAACCGACGGGAAATCCATTTGGTTTTCACTAACATAACCCGTGCTCGAGTTCGCTTTTGTGTTCTTGCTCTTATGTGCAGCCAGGAGAAAGGCCAATAATCAGCTCATCAACACGTTGAAAAAGGCGACAAGTTCAAGCACAAGTCACCCCGACGTGACACATACTCGTCCCCCTCCATTGAGCTCATGCCTAATGTGAGAAGGTTGGCATGAAGAGCCTCACGAAGATCCCATGGAGGAGGACCTTGATGAAAACAACATGTCAAGACTCCTTTTCGACACCAACCTTGTCGTGGTGTGCGAAATGAAGGAACAAGCCTACAACTTCAATTCGATATCTCTGCACAACAAAGGTATGACCACATTCTTTGCTAATAATTGGGAGCCCAAGGGTGATATGGTTTTTATTCGTGTGGATGAGTATGGCTCCCACCTACTTACCACATGATTTCCCATGCATCCTTGTAGTAGTTAGACAATGGTACTACCCTTTGGTTCTCCCATAGGGAGTATCACCCTTCATGCATACATCCTTGCTATCTACTAGGCTTTCATAAGCATTGCTTATCAAACTTTGAGCCTACAAACTCCCGATCTTCACAAGCATGCTCATTGGCAATGAATCATATTCCTTCTTGTGCTTGATGCATGGTTGGCTTGCTATGACTTGTGTTCCTCAAAGCAATCATAGACATATCCGTATGAGGAATGAGCTTAGAATCCTCTCGCCATGGTTAACGATATCAAAATCCCTCCTATGCAATGCATGAATGGTTAAGAACTTTCCAAGCAATTAGGACTTCTTGAGTGCACCTCGTTGTTTTATCATATCACTCCTAGAGTTGGGGCTTACAACTGTTTCAAGTTTTCATATCACTAAGCCTCAAGTTGTTTTTATCAACGAGGAATATCTTGCCCATGATCGCACTCAAACATGGTCCACATGACATGCTTGTGCCTTTCTTCCTCGGCTGTACAAATGAGGTCCGGTCATCTAACCGGGACCTTGTTTGTATGTGCTCCGAGAGCTAACCTTGCCTCTCCAAGTTGGAGGAAATTGCTTGCGGGAGTAGTGTTTTTGGCAGGATTCTCGGGTGCGAGAGAACAAGTGTGGGGGAGATCTCTCGAGTTTTCATCACGCACATGTTCGAGATCTCCCCACCAAAACATTGCACCAACATCACAGCCACACCTGCACAAAGGCCTTCCACAATCACATTGGGTTCAACCCCAAATCAAACGCCATGAGCAAAAGAACAAGTGTGGGGGAGGTTCCCTCCCCCACAAAGGTAACTTGTATCGCAACTTGCATCCTTTTTCTTCCACCTTGAAAATGTCAAAATAAAATAAAAATTATAAAATGAAAAATCGAATAACACTTGAAAAAGAAATAATAAGTAAGGTGCTTCATCTCTCTTTTGTTTCAAACACATAAGGCACCTAAAGTTTAATTCAATAAATCTAGGCTCCCCGGTCTTTAACCCCGGTAGAGTCCTCTTTGTCTTCGCTTTGTTTTTGTTTGTTTCGAATAAATAAAGCGGATACAAGAACAAGTGTGGGGGAGATCTCTTGAGTTCTTCATCACGCACACATTTGAGATCTCCCCCACCAACATGATGCACAACATCGCACTAATCGACACAAAAGAAGGTGGAGCCATCGGGACAAGAAAGCAAGGTTTGGCCGAACCTTTGGTTCGATCAAATATCCTATGGTCCACTTGGCCTCCACTTCACCCAAGGCGATGGTTTGCGCATTCTACCCCACTACTCTATCTCTCCAATTCATGAGTTAAACCAACCTTTTGAGCCAATCACTAAAATTTAACTCAAGAATAAAATGAACGTTATTGTTCCCTCAAACTACATGCTTCTAGACGGTTGGCCTGCATACTCTTTATTCCTCGCATCATATGCTTGTTGCTTGTGAACACCAATCTCATAGGAACCCATGTTTATCTAAGTTGTTGGCGAATGTGATATGGTTGGATGAGATGAATCTTGCTCCTCCTGCATAGAGTAATTGGGTATTTATCTTGAAAAATTTAAAATTTATAGCTTCATGCTCCTCAATGATCTTATATTCCCACCAAAGCCATATGTTGATCACATTGCAAAGCCTACACAAATATGCTGCTTGTCATTGCATTGAGCTTTATCAAAATTGTGTGACCCTAGTGAGAAGCTTGTTATACTCTCATGATCAAGATCACGTACACTCCACCTCACACTAAGCTTATACACTGGAAGTCAAGCAATACGCCCGTCCATCCACCAAAATAAATACTCCACATTATTACCTTCCTCTCTCAAGTTATCATCGGAGACATGGCTATGCAAGAGAAAGAATAATCCCTGCTCATACAAAAGTAGAGCATGTTGAAAATGAAAAGAGGGATAATGTTAAAAAAAAAAAAAAAAAAAAAAAAGAGAGAGAGAAAGAAAGAAAAAAATGCTAGCCATGTCCTCCTCAAAAATCTGAAAAAGAGAGAGAGAGAGGAATACAAAAAGAAGTATGCTTTCCACCTCGCTACCATTATACACACATGCACATCTTGATCGGGATTGTATGACTTGCATTCTCCATGGATCCACTCTTTTGGTTCGGCAAAAATATGTGATGCAAGTATGCCTCTCTTTCATTCCCTACCAAGCTCCACATAAAGCCTTTTGTAGAAGTAGGATAAAAAGAGGCAATTCCAATGCCTTGGTGAGGAATCATACACATTGAGCAATTTGAGAGCTATCATTCGAGGAGTATGAGCTATGTTTTCACTTTTGAAAATTATTCAAAAAAAAAAAAAAAAAAAAAAACCAAGTGACTCGGCGAGAGGTGGCTACGATGACTCGAATCACGACCGTTCCATTCCTCAAACCGCCCAAGATTACATGGTAGACACATCAAAGTTCACGAGGTGCGGGTATGGCTTGGAATAACTTGTATGCTAGCATCATACCATGAGAAGTATGCTCCCGCCTTATGCTCACAAGCTTTACTCGAGGACGAGCAAAGAGCTAAGTGTGGGGGGTCTTGTTGACGGTCCTTATGGTCTATTTTTACCGTCAACATATTGCACCTTTCCGAACCAAACACCATCACCAAGAGTAGACATAGGGTTTATTTCTAACAATTTCCACTAGTCTTGGTGAAATTATGAATGCGAGGTGCAATTCATATGAAAACAGGGAAAACATGCACGAAACATGGACTTTGCAATCGACGGATTTTCCCCGGACTAAAGAATATAGTCCAAAAGCCCAAAACCACAAAACAGAGCCTCAACATCAAACCAAGCAAGTGGATTGGGCCATTACACAGCCGAGAGGAAGGCACCGAGAGAAGAACCGGGCCCGGGGAGTCCGGGCCGGTTCGGCCGAACCACCCTAGTGGGTTCGGCCGAGCCGCTAGGTGGACCCCACGGCCCATCTTTCTACGGCGGTTTGTCACCGACGTTTGGAGGTCGGTTCCACCTGCAATTAATGCCACCGACGTACGGAACCGCCTCCAAATTGCCGACCTTCCAAGGCTATAAATAAAGGGCTACACCCCCTCTCTCAAGACACCACCAACATCAAGATAGAAGACAAAACTCTCATCCTTAGGCCAAGGGCCTCTTGTATCTTAGTAGAATAGGAGAGAGGGCAAGGAAGAGGAAGGAGTGTTCCTCCCTTTTGTAAAGTGGAGTAGTATTTCCTTTTCTTTTACCTTGGCGTGTAAACACTCTTTTAGGTGATTTATACGTGGTGATCTACTTATCTATCGTGACATATCTTTGTGTTAGACGTAATTCTTGTTATACTTGTTTGCGGGATCATCGCTTCGCAAGAAGTGCTCTAGCTTTCGAACTCGGTTCTAGGCCGAGGCTAGAGTAGCGGTCAATAGCATAGACGTGGTGTCTAGGCTGGAGATCGCCTTTGTTTGCTTGTGTGCCCCACGGTTTGTAGAGGTAGGTGGCAGGAAGTGACAGCCCTGTCATCCAAAGGAACCCTCCACGTTCGGGTACATAGTAGAGCTTTCGTAGACCGGAGTGGCTTGGCGGACCAAGCCTAAGACGGTGCCCGAAGTAAACAAGTCTAGCTTGCGTTCGTCTACCTTTAAAGGATAAATAGATAGGAGTCACCCTCTCGACCCTATTTTGCTACGTTGTCTTGGTTGTCCTTGGGTAAACTAACCTTGTTGCAGAAATACTCCGTTCCCTGCGGATATAAATACGATACCTTGGAATACTCCCGGGTGAAGTGCTACAACGGTATTCCGTGCGCTTGCGGATTTATTCGTGACGTAAGAAATACCAACAGTAAGTTAAACCATGAGCCCAGCCCAATCTCATGAAGGATGCAGCCTAGCCCAGCCCAGCTGTACACAATTGAGGCCGACCCATAAAAAGCAAAGGGCAGACTGATGCGTGTCCTTCATTGAGTCGTGAGTCGTTTACGTGTATACCATTACAAAAAATGAGCTTTACGTGTATGTCACTAAAAACTTCTCACGCACCTGTATGTCATGACCCAACTTTTTAGTGACACACATGTAAGGATATAGTTTCGGTGCGCACATTGGTTGGTGCCCACCCCCGGATTCGGACACCTGTACTTTGCAATTCTCGTTAATACTCACCGATGAAAGACGGATTCGTATTACAGCCGCCCCGTTATGCATTACGGCTCAAAAGTGGTCCTAACGAACACCGGCAGCAATAACTTCTCACGAACAAGCAGCCAGCAAGCACGCAGACCGCAATAATTCTGGGCACGCCAACTTGCCCCTGCAAGCCGCAGGCATTAATTTTTGGTGCGGAGGAAGCTTCCTTGAAGCCGCCTTTGCTGCCCAACACTCCCGGGAAGACTGCTTTCCCATAAATCAGAACAAGAGCCCCAGAATCATCGGCACCTCTACGTGATGCTTGAAGCGACGATATCATTTGAGAAGCCAGGAGTGCGCAAGGTCGGCAGTGGAGCCGACGGTAGAACTATGCAGATTAGAGAGCAAGAGAGTGTGCTACCAGCGCGTCCATACACAAGACCAAAGCTAGAGCGACTCCGATGGACGCCTGAACTTCACAATGCATTTTGTGAAGCTGTTGCATTACTTGGTGGAGCAGAGCGTAAGTACCCAAGCCGAAATTGTTTGGAAATGGTTTTCCACCGAAGTATTTTTGCCTTTGTTGTTGGCCAGCCTTAATCCAACACAATATTTCATTATAAAATTACTGCAGGTGCAAGCCCCAAGAGGATTCTACAGCTGATGAACGTGAAGAAACTAAAACTCCCCCAGGTGAAAAGTCACTTACAGATAAAATTGATACTCATTCTGGAGGTAGGACGATTTACTATGTTTATTGGCTGCTAACAAGCACTAGTCCATCAGTTACACCGGAACCTACTTAGAAGCAACGGTGCACCTATTGTTCTAAAGAAGCCCAGAGGTAGACTATGGTAAAAACTCTAACAATTTTTTCTGCTTAAACCGGACGTCAAAAGTTGCAGAGTTTCATTCTTTGTCAGGACTGTCATCGAGTTACCAGAAATCACTCGACACCGGTTCACAAGAAATGCAGGTGACTAAAACTAACACAATCTTTCATTTCATTTACAAGTTTTATCAGCTCGCATCCGACCCATATTAATTATTGCCCAATCAAATCAGGGAATGAAAAGGGGAAACCGGCGTCCAGGCACCGAAAGATCGAGTTGTACAGTTGTCGTGCACCCAAGCTCCCAACCGGTCAGAAGAGTGGTGACACCGTGGACAGTTTGCCAGCCAAATGGAGTTGCCAAGATGAACAACAGAACAGCAAATGCTACGTAGATGATAGCAAGTTCTACATCAGTGAAGGCTACCTTGTCGTATCAGCCATTGACTTGCCAAATATCTGTAGAAATAAGTAGAGAAGAATAATAGCTCTCGGTACCTTTTTGCATTTTAGAAATTCTCCAGCTGGTATTTACAGGCGAAATTTTGCACCTCACTTCTTACTGGACCACTCAAGTTCTCTCCAGTTAACTATACGGCATGGTAGAAATGTATCCGAAAGCTGAACCAGATAACTATACGACCAAGGAAGAAATATTTATTTATTTAGTAGCAAAATAGTTACCTTCCAGATTTACTAACAGGGTAAAATTATGGCAAACCAGAGACCGGATCGAGCACAGGACCTAGTCGAGCGACGCTGCAGAAAATCCGGCAATAAACGGGAGACCGCCAAGCTGGCGATTTTTCATGGTTGCAACCAAGTTTTACTAAGAGAGTGAAATTAGCCACTGCGCACTGGCATCAGTTTTACTAAAAGAGTGAAATTAGAGCAAACCAGATATCGGATCCAGCACTGGACCTGCTCCAGCGACGCTCGTAATCATGTGAAAATTAGAGCTTGTAATATACGTGAAAATGTGCAGAGCAAGTGCAAGTTTACTCATAACACAAATACATTGATTTCTGAATAGCAAAACATCATACAAAGGAGACACGATTTTATTCATAACACACAACCATGAAATTACATTCCACCTCACACTGCACACACACACACTTCAGTCTGAGTGATCGCCATCGGTCGCCACAGCAAACTCATTAAGAAAGTCAATCAGCCAATAGATATGTTGCTGATTGAAGATCAACAAGGCATAGTACGCGAAAGACGACAGGACAACAACAGCATACCAGCAACCAAATCTGAACCAACAGGGAATGCCAAGAGGCAGGCACGAGCATGTCATTACCGACAGGTAAGTGTTGGACAGCCACACAAGAGCTCTAATAGCTACTCTCAGACGTGAATTGCCAGCCAATCTATCATGGTAAGCTGGACCGTACACGATTACAAGAATACTTATATAGTTTAAGAAAAGGCGGATAACTTCAGTGAAATTGTGCCGATTGACATACACAAGGAAACTAGTGAGTACCGTGTGGAACACTATAAAAGCGATGCTCAAGCACAACAAGAAGTTAAACATGGTGTATTCTCGGGGGTGAGTAGGCAAGTGATGGCATGAGCTAGGCGGAAGGCAAGCTCTTTGTATAGGCCCTGTTGGTTTTCTACCCTCTAAAATTTAGCATTGTCACATCAAAAAGAATCTTACTATTTATGAATATTTCGAGCAATTTAATGACAAAACCCTATTGACAGATTGGTGCTAATTTTCGAGATGAATCTAATGAGCTTAATTAATTTAGGTTTTACTAAAGTGATGCTATAGTAACCGTCTTCTAATCATGACTTAATTAACCTCATTAGATTCGTCTCGTAAATTAATCTAGAGGCATGTAATTTATTTTATAATTAAACTTTATTTAATACTCCTAAATAGTAAGATTAACTTTTTGATGTGACAATTCTAAAGTTTAGACTCAGGAAACGAACACATCATAGTCTGGAAGCAGCGGAAATAAGGAGCCGCCCTTTGGCATAAAGATGCGTTTGCAGCTAATGCCGAAATCAGTAGGACAACGATGGAGCGTGGACCTCCTACACAGTTATTACGCTGAAGCAAGTCCCCCTGTTTTTCTTCAAGAAAGAACTTGCACACGGTACGTTTCCGACACACCATATAGGACCACTAGAAATTTAATTTATGCAACCAGGAACCTGTACACGCTAGTTTCCTGCCACACCAGTACACAGAACAGGGCACTCGATTTCTGACAACAAACTTCCACACGGCACCAACCTGCCATGGCAGCCTGGACCATGACCTCGATAGGCGATAGGGTTAGGGGGATCAAACAACGCACGAATTCTTTTTATTTTATCGCATTATCGTTAAATCTGAAGGATAGGTGCCAATAATGCATTCGTAAATATACTTGTTTTCTCAAATTACGCAAAGTTAAAGGTTTTCCTAACAGAGTAATTGTTGGGAAGTGAACGGATCTCTCAACTGATTCAAAAAAGCGCTCAAATATCCACTAACTTCTCACGACAGCTCTAGAATGGTGAGTGCCGAAGGGGCCGGCCGATGTCTTAAATAGTGAGGACTGAGACACCTCAAGGGGCAATCAGCACATCACGGAGTGAGTAATTGTTCTGTTCAATTTTTTTGAATGTGGATCGAAGGTTTAAATCTGGGTAGCAATCAATAAATTCGGGCTGCATAAATAGTTGCCGATGGACCACCCGGATACCATTTATTGTTCTGTGGGCAAGCGGGGAAAGATGTTCTGATCAACCGTTTAGGATTACGGTGCAGCTGGAGTCATAACGGACATGCTAATCCTAGGCCGCACGAATCTTAAACCGTCAGCGCACATCGAGCGACAGACACCAGGGTGCGCACCAGCCAATGTGCGCAGAAAAGCGGTACTCCACACGTAAGACCCATTTTTTGTAATCAAAAAGTTGGGTCATATCACACAAGTGCATGAAAAGTTTTTAATGACACACACGTAAGACCTATTTTTTGTAATGGCATACATGTAAACGACTCTTGAGTCGTCCCCAGTCCCCACGGCTGGCCTCGCCGCCCTACGATCCCCCCACCCGTCGCGAGCTCCACAACGCTGGAGAGAATCCGCTCAACACCACGCCCCTCCACTCCGCCCTAACTTGTTCACCCAACACCGTCCCGGCAACCACCGAGTAACCCAGATTCGCGGTCGATGGTGCAGTCAAAGAAGTTGAGGAGGGCCTGGGCCATGTAGGAGATTTGTGCATTCGTTTCAATCGGTTCCGTCTTCATGCTTCTCAGCTTCGTCGTCCCCGACATATTCCGTCGGTATCAGATCCTCTTCTGGCAAACGGCCATGGTGGCCTTCTTCGCAACGCCCGTTACCATCAAGAGGAACCCCATGCTCTGGTACCCTGTGATCTATCATTGGTCCGTGCGGCTGATCCAGAGGCCGAAGAAGACTGCACCTTCGTCCGGTCACTGACTGTCTCCAAGAGGAGCGTATGGCTGCTGTCACCCGACTCACCTGTTAGCAAGTAGGTACTGCTATAGCAGATCAATCGGTAAAAATGAGGAAAGATATGTGTTCTTATTGTGCTTGGGGACGGCATCAAATATGTTTTGAACCTATTCTATCGTGATGTGTTGCAGTTTTCTATCTTCTTTACTGTATGTACATCCATGATATTGGGGTCATCGTTATAATGTTGATTCGATTATCTGCGCGCTATGTGTAGACACCTAAGTCAAATTCTATGTTCTGTCTGGTGTGTGCATCTAATCAAGTTTCTTCTTTGTTTGTTTCAGTATTTTCTCATAAGATTTAGTAGTGTTGTCTTGAGCCATAGCAGAGACCGAAATTTGCTGAACCAAGGTGCTCATTTTGCATTGAGGAACTGAGAATGGAATCATGATGAGCAAATAACAAGACTTTCAGATCCTCACAACCTTCTATGTAAGTACAGCAGAATTTGTCGAAAAGGTCTGAGCTGTGAACTCGCTTACACAGGGGACGGACATTAGTGAAATTCTGTTATTGAGGTTTTAACATATTACATAGAAATCAGACACTGAAATGTAGCTGTAATCTGTTTGCTTGAGTGTATGCTGAGCGCGTGATGCATCTAATGAAACACGGTCTGGAGAAACTTTTGATGGATTTCTAATTGACATGCATGTGCCAAGCACATGCCAAATGACGCTTGAATTCTGGTCTCTTCAGGCTGATTAACCTCCTGCCAGGCATGTTCATCCTCCACAGCTTCCCCGTCCCGGGAATATCCGACCCATACAGAGAAAGCTTTGGTAGCCTTGTTCACTATAAGACTTCAAGAGGTATCCTATCCTCTGAAACCCCGTGATCTATGCTGCTCCGTCCGGCTGATCCGGATGGGAAGCCGAATCGCTGGCGGCTGGTAGCTTTGGCTCCGGCCTGCTGTCACTAATTCAGGAGTGATGCGTGTGTATGGCATTATTGAAGGGAAAACACGGAGTCAAAAACATTGAAAATGGTGTTTTTTGGTGTGATCTAATCATATAGTAGTCTTTTTTCGAAAGTTCATCTAATCATATAGTCTTGGTGTGGTGATTCATTATATGTAGCTACTACAGCACAAAGGTTCCTCTGATGTATGGCACTTGTGACGGCACCTGGGTTCTCATAGAGTCGGTGCTCATACATTCTCGATTTAGGAACACTCAAGAATTGCTCTTTGGAGCAACTAGAAAAGCAAAACTATCAAACGGCACAAACAAGACCTTTAGGGCTCTTCCAGCTTCAATCTCAAAGTTAATTGTACCCTGCCCATCATTCATCGTTATATAGTGCTCATTGTTGGCAAATTGGATTTATGTGAGAGTGATCAGGTTTTGATGGTGGTGGCCTTGATCTGTGTGCAGATCTTTTGGGCTAAAACTGCAGGGAATATCAATGTATGCATAAGATTTGGCCAACAGACAAAAAAAGACGAACACTCAAGGACTGGATTCAGAGCCATGGAGGGAGCAATTGCCGTCTGGTGCCTTTGATTTAGTGATGTACTCTTTATGTTAGATTAGGGCAAATTATGGTTTGTTAGGTGCTTGCTTAGCTACAAGGAGTAGTCATAAGTGATCTGGAATGGAGTTTTTATATTATGTAATATTTATAGCTATATGGAGACACTGAGAAATGGTGCGAGTGTGTTTGGTTGGGCTTTTTCTGGCTTTAGCTTTTCAAAAAGCCAGTAGCTCAACCAAAAGGGTTGATTGTCAACAAAAGCCAAAGCCAAAAGCAGCTTTTGCTACTTCATTTCTAAAAGCAGGTGTGGAGGTGCTTTTTCTAGCTTTGGCTTTTCAAAAAGACAGATAGTCCAACCAAAGAGGTTGGTTGCCAACAAAAGCGAAAGCCAAAAGCAGTTTTTTCTAGTTCATTTATGAAAACAGGTGTGGAGGTGCTTTTCCTGGCTTTGGCTTTCACAAGTTTGAAGAAATTACCTACATATGTATATGTATGTATATATATACATGTAATATATATGTTATATGACTTTTATTTATTTATATACATATATCTTATATATATATATATATATATGTTTATATATATATATATAAGATACATATAAGTAAATAAATATTTATATATATATGTTTATATGTATAAATATATATTTTTATTTAGATGTATATGAATGTATACGTATATATATTTATCTATTTATTGATATACATGTATATGTATGTTATATGATATATATGATATAAATAAATATAAAAATATATAATATATTATACATATATTTCAAATGTATATCTATATTTTTATTCATATGTATATGTATATATATTTATCTATTTGTTTATATATGTATATATGTTATATTATATATATGATATAAATAAATATATAAATAGGAAATGTATTATACATATATTTATATGTATATATGTATGTATATATGATGATAAGTAGGGTCTTCTCGTAAATTTCAAAAAGCCACAGCTGTTTTATCAAATGGCTTTCAGCTTTCTCACGAGTTCATAAACCACAACTGCTTTTTTCACAGCCCACAACCCACAACATCTTTTTTCACAGCCACAGCCCAACCAAACACACCCTTAGGGCTTAGGGGCACATATGCCATTTCGAAAAGTTCTCACCTCTAATAGCTGAAAATAATATTATATTTAAGTCTGTGTGCTGCAGCTAATTATCTAATTACCACTCTTACAATGTGTCAGTCCAAAATACAACCTTTGTGGTGTGTTGTACCCAAGCCGGCCACATTTTTGTAGTGTGCCACAACAATTTTTTTCCTTTTTTTGAACTACATAAGGATGGTTCTTAATTGATTGCAACACACTCTTGAGGACTGAGTTTTTTTATATTAGGCTATTCCCTGGGATTTTATTGTGTCGGTTCAAAGATTTCCGCATCATCTAAAATGCAAATGAAATACATCTCTCCAATGCATGGTTTCATGGTTGATGTTTTTTATACCCTTAACATTTCTCTTCAAGAATAAAAATCGTGGCCACATAGTTTTATATTAGTCACTCAATAACTACAAATGTTGTTTTGTTTTTGGAAATTTTGAATACAATGCACTGAAGAGATTTTCTATTCATGAGTTTTTTATAGTTGCAAAGTACAGCTTTGCTACACATGTTTTTCTGGAGTACTAAATTCATTTACCTTTGTATTTCAGAATTTTGAGCTAATTATGATATTCTTTACTTGATAGTTGATATATGGTACTAAAGGAACGTGGAACGTGACCATGTCTCCCGTCCCGGGAACTTCATTCCAAAACGTGGAACAGAGATGACACGGGTCGCCATCCGGGTCTCGTCCCGGCGGAAAATAAGGTTTTCAAGAAAACAAAAGATACTAGAGAAGAGTGGAGGATGAGAGCTACCCATTTTGCTAGTCCCCATGCGAGAAGGTGGCCGCGGGCGAGTGATCTGTAGCAGCGATGGTCATCGGGTGAAGAGAGAGGTAGCATGGAGAAAACGACGTTGGTGGCGGCTGGCTGTTCCGTTAGGTTACGTAGTGGCAGTGGGTTGATGGGCTAACTAGGCCAAACAATGGCAATAGCCCGTGTTACCTCATTCCCTTTTCTTTTTATTTCTTTTTTCTGTTATAAGCATGAATAATTGTGATATATCTGCTGTAGCGTTCCCGGCCATTTATTGTTCCTAAAATTTTTTGGTTCATGTTTCACGTTTCCAAATTAGCGTTTCGAAGATGTATACCCCTAAACGTACCAGTTTTTAATAAGCTGCGTACCATGTTCCATGTTCCAGGTTCCCGTTTCTCGACCTATTGTTCCGAGATCTTTGTGACTTAGGGCCAGAGTGCAATAAAAGGACCGAAGGAAAAAGTTCAATATTGAAGATACTTATGTTATGTCCCAAATATGAGACCAAATTACACTAATTACATGATTTTGTTTTGTGTTTAATGTAATTAGAATAGATGGCATCATCAAGGATTAAAAGGAAGTGTTGCTTTCTTTATAAGATTTTCTCTTTTTTTACAATTTATCTAGAAATTCAGCAATCAATGGCTAATATTCATCAATATGTAGAAAACTGCTATGAAAACTATATGTTCTCAGCAAATCATTGTTAGTATATGTTGTGAAGATGGATAATTATACGTGTCTCGCGCGTGCATGCTGCTAGTATATTTAAAGAGTACAGACACCCTTTTTTTATTGATAAAAGCCTTCTGTTTATTGATAAAAAGGGTTTAATTTTTTTAGATTGAAATTCTTTTCTGAAGAACAATGTGGGTTCTTTGGTTCAGTCTGCCCCATTCCATGCTCAAGTTTACCCCACAATGAATAATAGTACACCATAGGATAACAGCACATATTATTTGTAATTGATTCCTCTGTTATTCATCATTATCTTGTCATGACCAGAGACATGAGACAAAATGCAAATAAGCAGTTATTTATTTATTGCGAAAGTTGTTTGACTGGATCAATTATATCCTGGATATGCCCTTGGTGGTGGCGACCGCCGTGGAGATGGAACAACATAGCCTATGAAACATAGCTTGTCATATACAATGATCCGTGTTTGCTTATATTAGAATATGCAAATATTTTAAACAAAATTTTCTTTTATTGTATATAAAAGATGTCCAGCACTTTATTTCCTTATCTTGAGAGAGTCGAAACTCATATCATTGCATTAAGATGCTAGACATAAAGTGAAAATATATATGAATGCATTTCAATTCTATTGAAATAAGGACACAAAGTGCTAGACATCTTTTATATATAATAAAAGAAAGAGATGATAAAGTTGCTTACTTCCACATTTGGTTCCGCCGGGCACTTGCTTGTTGCATTGGCGTGCAAGGCGAAGAAGCTTACCTATACTGATCTCAAATTCCTCTTCCTCGGTGATGATACCGCAGATGCAAACTATATCAGATTGCCCCACGGCATGGCGACATGAATCTGTTGGATCGACATAATTGCCGATATATTTTATGGTGTCCATGCACCTATTTTTGACCAATAATTTTTCTCCATGGCAATCTTTCTCACACCAAGCGTTATGTGTTGTAAGCATTGTAAGTAATAAAACGAAGGCAATGAATTGAAGGATTACTTTTGTGACCTTCATGGTAAAGTGTGATGTGCTATAACACCTAGCGGTGGTGAAAATGATCCTTTTCTGTACCATACTTCCGTCACACACTTCTATTTATAGCAAACGTCTAGCAGACCTAAATATGAAGAGAAAAAAACAGAATCCTCAAATGGATATTGATACATTAAATTTGACAGTTAATGTAGATAATGAATGTTTATGTATCCTTGAAGGCGTTCAATATATCTTATTCAGGCTAGTCTCAGTGGGGGTTTTTATCAACATTATTAAATGAGGTGTCACAATGTCACATCAAGAAAAGAGATGATGTGGCGTAGCAATTCATATGAAACTCGGCAAATGAGTTTCATAGGGATGGCTCATTTGACATTGTTTCAAAGATATGAAACTCAATTGAAATTCCCATTGAGAACATATAGTTTCATCCCCACATTTTCACCAATCTCAATGCACCAAATAGATGTTAATTTAATGCTATAACTTGTCTATGAAATCATGAGATGAAACTATGCATTGAGAGACTATTTCATACATCAAACTAAGTTTTCAAATCTGATTTGACACTCTTGAAAAGTGTGAGATGAAACAATGCATTGAGACTGAACTGAGAATGAACCCAATCAAAAATAAATGTTAGAACGTATATTAACATATATCATATTACTTAAATTTCCCAGGCTCATGAAATCGAGCACCCTGCGTCGCTACCTGGCTTAGGTAGTGTTACGAATAATCAATCCAAATAAGACCTGTGAGATGATCCGTTACATCACGTTTTCTTAGCTCTTTAGATCCAAGTCTTGCAAAATATTATCTGCAGTTAGCTTCACCGTAGGAGAAATTGAACTCAATAATTGGGGGGGAAGGAAAATCTGAATTTGACAGGGTTCTTCATCTATGGTGCGCACAAAAGACTATATTTCCAGTTGACCTCTAATAATGCAGTAATCGTGCAATTCTGCAATAGAAAAATAAAATAGTAACCATAAAGAGGTTCTCTGTACTTGGTTGGAAACTTATCTGACAAAACCTAGTGGAATTGAATTCATTTGAGGCAAGTACAGATTTGATAGACATAGGCGGTGGGAATTTCTGCCACTCGCCAACCTGAAATGGAAAGAAGAGGTTTACATCCAAAATGATTTATTGCTTCTGTATGGCTCATCTCAAGCTCAAAATGGAAAAATGTGATGGGATTCTTGATAACTGAAGTATGCTAGAAATGAACCATTGTAGTCTCTGTTGGACTGGGAACACGATATTGTCTCACCGTTCATCTCTCTGAACAGAGTTTCTTCAGACTATCAACAACTTGTGTTGCCTCTTCCAGTCTTAATAGTTTGATCCTGTAACATGGAATTTTGTGAAATACATGCCTTGTTTTGGAAACGTGGAAAATGGAGATCTTCGGCAAGTCTGCTGGAGGTTTAGAAATATAATAAGTTTGTGATGATTTTCTTTGCTACATCTCTCAGGCTCTCAGCCATTTGGTTTGGTTTCTTGGGTAGTGTTTGGTTGCTTGAATGAACTCCATCCAGCTGATGAAGTTGTCCTGGATGAGATGATACAAGGTCTATGTTTGGTTGGTTTGAATAGTGTGGGTGTATGAAATGGTACATAATTTTGTTAGGTTCGTGGATAAGTTTGATAAGGTAACCTTCTCTCTACACCTGTGAGTTTACCACTATTAATTCGCATACGTGAAGAGCAGTGCCACAATAGAGAGATTCCTTTTTGCATGCAGTGATGAAAGCGACATCATGCTCCTAGCGGTGACAACAACCCACGCAGGTCCCACGAACCATCCGTGACGGAATGGTTCGGCCAATTTTGCCGCATCAGATGATATACATCATCCTAGTAGAATATTCTCTGAAGTCGGATCGTATGGTCGTGGATGGATTGGTGCAGACACGCAACCAAGCACAGAGATGCCTGCTCATCCTAGATCGTTTTATCCATGTACCAGATGGTACCTTGAACCAAACACTACCTTAGTGTACTTACTCTGTGGATGATGTAGTCTACTCTACTAAAACTTTGTAATGATTGTGGGTAATATGCAACGCAGGATAGTTTTATGTGCTTGATGAAATAAATATCCCTTTACCTAAAAAAGGTGAAAACTTGTAGGTTGGTTTAAGGACTTCGCAAGTAGGTAAGAGAAAATTGAACAGTGTTATTAATGTCGGTGAAACTTCAGATATCACTACTGGATGGCGTACAAATATTGATATGAATGGATTTTCACATATATTTCTGGTCATGACAGTAATGGGCTATTACATGAAGATATTAACTGGTAATTATTGAAGATCAAACACAATTTATTCAACTATTTGTTGCCTGTGCATGGTGAATCCTCCACATCTCTGTTGAAGTCTAGGAATTTCCACATTAGTCAGAGAAAAATTACCACCATTGCTATTATAAAAACAATTAGCCAAAAAAACCCCATATACATGTTTTTAAAATTACCATTGTTTCCATTATAAAAATAATAACTGAAACACACATATATAAATTTACAAATACCCAGTACAACTATTATGTAACTAATGATTCATTCAGGGTTAGGTGATAGGAAAGTAAACGAGATATCTAAGATAATATACAATTATAGGTTCTGTTTGGATCAAGTGAAAGTGGACTAATAGTAGTATTTCCAAACAAAAAGGCTAACAGGTGGACTAATTTGTTTGCCAACCCCAACTAACCGTTGGTCCATTAGTCAGACAAGAGGAGATAATTCTGATTAAAACGAGGTATACATTTTGTAAGAAAAGTTCAAACTAGCCGTGGATCCCATATAGTACTAACTATAAGCCTAAGATACAAACATTTTAGCTACATACCAAACTTTTAATTATAGACATGGCCCCAACTAATTATTAGTGAGCTAATTGTTAGTTCTAGTTGATCCAAAACACAGGGCCGTGGCTATTGTATTACTAAGAGTAACCGCACAAATGTGCATGCTAAACCTACTAGTTATTAAGATATCAAGATTATTATTATAAGAAGAATTTTGTTCACTCGTCACAATGATATATCGCTGACAAGGAACTAGATAGAAATCAGGTTCTGATGATGAGAGCCAGAGATTACCCAAAGAAGCTGTTGACAAGGAACCCACAGGATGGATTTCAATAGATACATGCTGCAACGTGGAAGAATCTCAAGCGATTCTCCTAGTAGGGGAGCTAGCAGTTGCCTGCTTGGAGAACAAACGAGTCAACAACTTGACAATGACAACTGTGGTAGCCATACCATGGGGACATCTGTGGTATGCTTCTAACCGTCTCAGTAACACGGTAGTAAAATTAAATTAAGTGCCATATACTTGATTCCTGGGAACTGTTCTTCCCTACACTGTCATCCTATCTTCCTCTCTCGGCACCATACGAGATGGAGTACCGACCTGTCTTTGTGATTCATTGTTCATGTCCTGACCATGCATGGTGGCGCTTCCTTCAGTCCAAAGCTACTAGTCTTGTGTGTAGTAACCTCCATGGGGTCGTTCTACCTCAGTCGAGGAGATTTTTCATAGGCCTGACGCGGCTGATTGTTCTAAGGAAAAAGTCTATTTTACTCCCCGAACAATCCACTTTGTCCAAATTACACCTGGACAAAATCTTGGCTCACTTTACTCCCTCAAACAATTTAAGTTGGTATAATTTACTCCCTTATGCAATTTCTGTTTTTTTATTTCTCTGTGTAGTTTAGTGCTCAACACAACGATAGTTTTTAATGACCCTTACGTTAAAAAAAAGTATAATATATATTTTAAGCATAGTTTTTATAGTTTAATAGCATCAAATATCATCTTAATTATATAGTTCTAAAATTGTATACAAAATATTTAAGAAAAAGTATAAAATCTTTTCTTTTATATAGAAAATAGTACTATCTATCATCATGCAAAAGTTGAGCTTCAAATTCAAATCGTACAAAGAGAAACAAAAAAGAGAAATTATGAAGGGAGTAAATTGAACCAACTTTAAAATTGTTTAAGGGAGTAAAGTGAGTCAAGATTTTATTCAGAGTGTAATTTAGACATAGTGGATTGT
Source organism: Chloris gayana (assembly GCA_031894775.1). Classification (NCBI taxonomy): domain Eukaryota; kingdom Viridiplantae; phylum Streptophyta; class Magnoliopsida; order Poales; family Poaceae; genus Chloris; species Chloris gayana. The sequence continues at coordinate 56,858 of JAUNZO010004754.1, forward strand.
TTAGAGGAGTAAAATGGACTTTTTCCTTGTTCTAACAAGCAGAGGCGAGGCTCAAATCTCCTGCCGTGGTTCTGGACGATTGGAAGAAAACAAGGCGCTAATAACGACTTTAACCCACAAAAGGAATGAGCTAACTGACCCTCCATGTGCGTGGGTCCACAACTGAAGCCAAAAATGTGACGGTAGCAGCATACCAGAGGCGGACCGAACGCTGGGGCAGCACAGGGGCTGTTGCCGGAGCCCTGACTCCAATCCAAGACCTAGGTAGTTAGGTTATGCCTGGGTCTGCCTTCTTGCAGCGCGTGCGCGGGCGTGCTCTTCTAGCATGTGCACATCTCACTTCGAACACTGCTCTCTCAAGAGTCAAAGACCGTCCCTGCACAATATGTATGTACTCAGAATAGTAGTAAGTTCATCCGTGAAGACTTTGATATAACGGGGAGATTGCTGTGATAATGACCGTCATTGAATTGCTTTGGGCTCTGGCACACGGAAGTAACCATTTGAGGAAGATGATGTGAGATCAGAGATTATTTGCCACGAACATGATTGCAAGGGAACCACATTATCTTTCGATCACATCTTCAGAGCAGAGCCCGCCATGGTGTCTTGGTCCCCCGGAGAGTCGATTGCTCTAGTGAAGAATCGCTTGGATGCCAAAAAGCACTTTGTCAAAGGACGCTCCCTGACAGCTGCGTGGGATGAGGTCTCCAGGTGATCCTAGTTCTTTTCTGCTCAAAATCCATGAATCTCGTAGTTGATAGTAAATTCTTCATTTTGAGGAAGCAGTGTTTGCCCAAGAGGCCACGACATCATTAGGCACACGCACAGATCCCATTTCAAAAAAATTGCATTTTAGATTGACTGGACCAGTAGTACATGATACCCAATCCATAGCCAACAGAATAGGAAGACAAAACTGCATCTAGCATGATCATATCACAAGGTTGATATGCAAGGGTGGAGCTCTTCTGATCCTAGCACCACACCACAAACCTTCCCTTCGTACCAGCCACAAACCATGAAGCTGAGCTTCTCCATCGAGACTGAACAAGATATTTCACAAAGTTTCATAACATGATATAGGAGAAAACTGAATATGAAAGCTGTCTAAGTACGACGACACTGTGTACAGTCCAGGACATTCAAGAAGGATAAAATGGCTATAACTGTCCTCATCCCTTTGCAAACCCAATGCCAAATGCATAGTCAGATTGCTCTTGGTAGCATCACAACAAACTAAATGCATAGCCAAATGCCAAATGACATTTATTAGGAATCACAACAAACTAAATAGATTTTTGTGGCAGAAACTGACAGTTCAATAATCTTTGAAGTTAAGGTCAGTCAATAATTCTATATACAAATAAATGTCATGAATAGTCAGATTGCTCTTGGTAGCATCACACTGCATCTATTCATTACTAGAACAAATGGATTTATTGAGGTGGCAAGTACCAAATGTAGATCTGTAAACTTTTTTCTAAAATATATACAATATTCTTAATGTGAAAATGGTGTATCCAAATTTGCATCATGTGCAGATTGTTCTAAAACCTATACAATATCAATATCAATATCAATAGAATCATCAGAAATGTCGGCGAAATGCTTTTGAAATAGGCATGTTATCTAAACTCAAGAACTGTGCATGGATAAACATTTTATCGGCATATCAAACTGAACTAAGAAGAAATGGTTTTAGTATGCATTTAGTGGTTTTGACATTTTTGCATGAAATAAATTAACAGTTGTAGTATTGTACAATGACATTTTATTATCAAACCAATTAATAAATCTTATGCTTCGTGAAAATTCAAAATAGGAGTCAATGACATTGAAAAGAAATTTAGGCAGAAACAGCAGGGGAGCAAAAAGAGTGCCGGCACCAAAACACTCACCTCAACCTAAACGGCATATTGCAGCGAATAGTCTGACCACCACGAACTGACAACAAAAACAGGCACAACAATGAGAGGCAAAGCAACATGAGACAATCTAGAATTGGTACTTTCAGGTTACAATAGTGATTAGTAGAACGTAATTGTTAGATCTGTAACCAAACAGGCTGGCTATAGTGGGATTTGATTTGATGATGTGACTTTTATGAGACTTGTGTTTATTTCTTTCTCTTCCTACTAATTTTGTTAGTTTGATATGTTCACTACAGGCTCCTTCAGTATGAAAAAGAGACAACCGGGATTGAAGGGCCCCATAGAACCGGAAAAGACTGCAATGTGAAATTCAAAGAACTGAAGAAATACTATCGAAGGAGGGCTACGCGGGGGACACCAAGCCCTACCTCGATGGCACCATGGACCGTTTCTTCCAGGAGACACGAGAGCAAACCAAGGAGCACAAGAACAGCAAACAGCCAGAAGACAACCAGCAGATGATCGCCATCAATGCTGAAGGAGGAGAAACTGAAATGCTGCTGGTGGATGCCCCACTGGAACCGGCTGTGCTGCAGATCGAAGCAGCTGGAGTGTCTCTGTCACCATGGTCGGAGACGGAGCTGCATGCACTATTGCAGCTGTATGTGCTCGCTCTGCGGAACACGCAGGGCTCTGAGCTGTGGGCGACAGTTGCTGCCCAGCTCCGTCGGATGAACTTTCAGCGGAACAAGGAGGAGTGCAAGAACGAGTTTACTCGACTACGCCAAAGATACCTCAGTCAGAGGTGCATTATGAAGAAGGGGAAGAAGAATGTTGAGCAATGGTCATTCTACCCGGTTTTTGAAGCCATGGATTTAATCAATGAATCCTATATCGACTTCAATTAGGTGAGGCTAGAGGTTCTTTTTATCAGTTTAGGTTCTTCAATAAATCCTATATCGACTTCTCCACATATTCAATATACTAATAATGTTTTTATTTTCCAAATTATTCTTTTAGGACTGGAGGAGGAAGCTGGAAGAGCTTAGCTCAAGATGCCTCTGTAAGTTTCATGAGCACTAGAAAAAAAAATGGAAATAAACAAAAGCTATAAGATTTGAACCATCTCATTACATGTTCTGTAATTTGAAGCGCTAAGAGTTAGTAGTAAACCAGTAACATGGTTCTTCCATCTCTCAATAACTACAATATGTTAATATTTTCATCTTCATGATTTTGTATATCTCAAGAACCAATTTGTCGGGAAAAAATTATGCAGGAGTACAAACCATCTCATTTTACAAAATGTTTCTCTGATATTACAAATAAAAGGTAACTAAACCAGCATACTTTACAACGACGATGAGCTAAAACTTTAACAGTAATGCAACACTTCTGTTCACACATAAAAATACACAAAAACAACGCGGACTCAGAATTTTTGTAGAGCAAGCATCTATTGCTATTTAATAAATAATCTTAATAATTGCTTTAAAATACCCTTCAAAAGGGATGAATATAATTTTTCTTTTTTCATGTTTCAAATTCAAATAATGGCCTTTGTTGAATTTCACGTGCTTGATCCGCACTCCACCTAAGCAGTGCACTCCTGCATCAATACATATATCGTGTTTCTAGCAATCCAAAGTGCACATGTAATATATTCTTTTTCACTAATAAAGTGCAAGGGGCTATTCTAGTAGTTTCATCTATCCCTCCTAAAACATACCAACTCATATTTCTTTTTGAAGCTAAGGATCGTTTCAATTTTCATCATAACAAAATTAACTAGCATATCATAAATGTTCTATTCAACAGAAGATTGTTCCATTAGTCTTCCATGAAAATTTTCCTATTGGCATTGAGTCCAATTTCCACTACTAGAGAAGAGTTCATATATTTCCGTGACAGAAGGAATACTGTTCATGGTACTTCTGCCTAGTTATTTGCACTAGACTATGTATAATACTAGCTTCCTTTGTGGCAAAATGACTTTCTAATAATGTGTCAAATTGTTCTTATTATTGGCATTGCTATTTAGTTCACAACCATACCAAACAGGTCACTGTACGCAAACAGTGTCAATCATACTAAGTTCTTGTTAATATAATCCCAGTGATCCAACCACTGAAACAAAACTTATACTAGGTTCTTGTTAATATAATCCCAGTGATCCAACCACTGAAACAGAACTTGGGAATAAGCGTTCCTTCACTCGAAATGATACTACTACAAGTCAAATCTAGATTAAGATCATTTACATGATAAAAATGCATTGGTCACACAAATCATGGAGCTGTTTATATTGCCAAGAAGAATCTGGTGCTGTGTTATGAGATTCTGTATACGGGAAACACAACCTGAGACAGTACCTATCAGCAAAATACAAAAGGTTTATGTAAAGCTATTTGTGGAGGTGTTCCAACATCTCTTGGCAAGAATCGAAGAGAGTGAACATACATGCCTAAAAATGTACTCCAATAACGCTTTGGTGCACTTGTGATACATAGAAGACTCCAAAGGGAGCTACAAATAGATTGTGACCAAAATGAGGGTACTAAAATTTTTATAAATTGACTGTTAGACTGCGATAAAACTATCGAGCAGTCACTAAGCACAGTTTAGGCTGCAGCAGGGGTTATGATTAATTCAGCTGATTTCGCACACTATCCAAGTTAAACATTCGATTTTTCACAATAAAGAGCACCAATTACATGTAATTTCCCGCAAAACAATTATAATTTGCTGCCCGGCACAAAAAACATTAATACAGAGAAAATAAAAGCAGAGAAGCAATCAGCCAAACAAAATCTGAAACCTACCTCAAATTGTTCCAAGCTAAAATACACCCCTTTATCGAGTTTGTTCCGTATTGTCGAAAAATCCATCGGATGCTCAATAACATCATGATAATCAGGCAGCTAGCCATAAGGACATATGAACAGGTGAATCACTCAATCAGATTCCAGAGAACGAAACAAAAAAAAAAACAAGCATTCACAGGGTTCTTGCAAGTCTATCGTAAATAAAGAAACATACCTCCTCCGGATCCACAGGCTCTGGGAATACATCATACGTGTCCTTTCTGCAAGAAACCAGAAAACACAAAGATGAGCGATGTTGCAGCTGTGAATGAAGGAAATGAAGAAATAACAAGTAACAAGCACATCAGTTTACTTCTGCAGCCTGTCAAGGACGAAGAGCAACAACTTTTTGTTCGGCAGAGGAGTTGCGGGCACGGAATCTGACGGCTCTGTCAAATGAAAAAATCTCACTCACGGGCACAACACAGCAATCAGCGGCAATAGCATTAATTAAACACGAAGAATTGGAATGCATCCAACACTACTCTTATATAAGAAATAAAAATGGCATTTTGTGCTCATTTGTGAAGGGTTTATATTTTTTTTGGCTTCCAGAAATCTGAAGAGTAAATGCCACAGGAACTAGGAGCGCTAACCTTACGCCCATCGTTGTTGTAAAGTATGCCGGGACCGTGACCTGGTGACCGCCACCCCCACGACGTCGATCCGCTAGCACAGCTCGAGAAACCCCCTCCTCCTCGCCCTCGCCCTCGCCCTCGCCTTCGCCTCCAATTCCGCCCGCCAGTTGGTGGCTCCCAATCTCCCATCGCCGCCGGCTCGCCGCAACCGCAATGCGAAGCTCGATGGAACCGGCGTGTATGGGTCGTAACTGGGCCGGTGAGTAGAGAGAGAGAGGCCCATTTGAAAAATCCTCGGCCCGTATGAACTATTCAGTCTTTTTTCCTAAAAAAAAAATTACTCAGTCGACTGCCCGTTAGCCCACCCACACGCTCCGCGAGCTCGCTGGCTCGCGGCGTCCGCGCCGGCGCCAACCACCTGGACGGCCGCACCGCCCCACCCCCCCCCCCCGACTATCGGCCGTCGCCGCCGTCTCCCACTCTCCGCCCCACCGTCCTATTACGTTCGCTCCCTCGCTCACCAAGCTGCCGTTCGCGTCCGCTTCTACGCCCTGCACCCGTTCGACGAAACGCCACTGAGAGCGTTGGAGCGCCTCCTCCTCAGCTGCCGCGGTGAGCAGAGCCTCCGGCGAGAGAAAACCGCCCATGTCCCTCGCCAAGCGGTACGTGTTGCGCCTCTTCATCTCACTCAAGTACGTGACGGCGAACGTGGTGGACCGGCAGAGCGGGCGCGTGGTGGTGACGGCGTCGTCCGTGGAGAAGCCCCTGCGGGATGGGCTGGAGTGCGGCCGCACCTGCAACGCCAAGGCGGCCGCTGCAGTCGGGGAGGTGCTTGCCATGCGGCTCAAGGTGGACGGCCTCGCACGGGAGCCCATCCACGCCGACGCCGCCAAGGAGGTCGAGAAGAAGGGGTTCAAGAACCAGACCAAGGTCTGGGCCATACTCAATGCCCTGCGCAGCCACGGGGTCAATCTGCGCATCGACGACGATGGTGATCATAGGAAGCACGTCTGACAAGACACAGATCAGTTCATTCCCTTATCTGTCTCTGTAAGATACTAATTATGTTTGCTTGTTCCTACCTCCATGGCTGCAATGAAGTTTGAGATTATGCTGCACTGTTCTGTTCAGTACCGTTTTATAGCTCCAATTCTTAGTTCTAAGTTGACCAACGTTATGAGATACTAGTTTCAAGATCACTACTGAAACATCAATGCACAATTTTGACAGTTTCTATCTTGTATGCTTGCTCACAGCTCTTTACTTTCAGAAATGAGTGTTTCTGTTTGTAATCTGCTGCTAAACATTATTTTCTATCTGTTAATTAAATAAACTATCGCAAGTTTCTATCTGTTGCAGTATCACTGCTTGTACTCAGTGAATATCAAATGATCTGTGGCATCCCTAACTCTGAATGAATCCCTGTTTTTTACCAAATATGGAGATTTTCAGAAAAATAAAAATATGTAAAACAAGGTAAAGTAGAATAACTGCTCCAGTGAGATGAAGATTTCCATTCAGTACACTTCAAACAGCAACAGTTAATCAGTCTCGAGTATTCAGAGATACATAAATACTCAGGGATGGATTGGTTTACTTTCCAGGTAGCAAAACGCAATGACTCGTTTTGCTACACAAGGACTTCAGACATTGGTAGCTAATAAGCTAAACTAAACACGCAAGAGGCTAACATAACCTTTAATATCAGGCTCAGTACCATGGTGACTGACTGAGTGCCTCTAGGTTGTTATATGCTTTGAGCTGATTTAGTGCACTATCCAGTAGTCTTCTTACTACCTTCGACGAATTCCCTTGACTGTTTTAGTTCATGCTTGACAGAAACCAGCTCACTCTCAAGATTCCTGATCTTCAGTGTATCTCTAGTTTTCTCAAGATCCCTGATCTTCCCCTCTATCGACTGCAAGCTTTCATGATATGATCGAGCTCCTGATGGCTCTTGAGCCCAGGACAACTCTTCTTGTAATGGTGGAGCTGAAGGTGCAGTATTCCCATTCCCATATATCGAGCTGCTTCCTAGAACCACTATCATTTTCTGCGAGCAAGTAGTGTCGTTAGTTTCAATTATGAAAATCATGGTGAAAGCAGAATCCAGGTTACTTCATGGATTGTCAAAATATGATTAACTGTTGGGACTCAGACACTCAATGTTTGTTCTGCCAAGTGCTTTGCAGTCAAATGCCCTTTAAGTTTCTATATTGTGTGCTTTCATCTATTGCACATTGTATTGGTAAAACACACAATATATATGATACTAGTTGCAATTTCCATCAATTTCGGTGGATCTTACATTCTTAGTATCAACAAAGACATTATGTTATTAGACAAGAGGTACCTGTTTGACATTCTCAACCGGCAGATCTGGGCAGACAACTTTGACATTCTTCCTTGTCTCCTTCTTCAGCCAGTCGCAGACCTCTGTTGGATTCACCTTCCCAATCACTTTGACGATCCCACTATCAACATCCCCCACTGACATTTCGATTCCTGTTGCCACAAAAAAAATTTCTTAAAAGGGTTGGCAGAACTTTCATAGGGGAAAAGTTGGAGATTATTTGACAACAATCAATAATTGTTTACCACTCAGCCTTCCAATTGACGCCATTGCCTTCTCGACTTTCCTGATGCAACCGATGCAGCGGCAGTGCATCTCGACCTGGAGCCTGAATCTCTTCACACCTTCCTGCGAATTGAAGAACCGAAGTTGCCTATCATGTGTGACAAAAAAATATCATAATTCATGGATCCGAAGAACAAGGTAATAAAGCTCCTTACTGTCCCCATGGAGTTTGTCTTGTGATTCAGTTCTCCGAAGGTGATTAGAGTCTAGAGTGCTGGTTACAAGGGTTGTTTAAATAGACTTGTTTCTTCGTTCGCTGGTCAGCAACCCATTAATTGGATGGAGCGGAGTTCCATGTATGAGTTGTGAATCAGAGGAGACAGAACTCATTAGTTGCATGCATGGATAAACCTGTTCACAATAGCCAGAGCCATTAATTAATTGGATGAATTTCTTCGAGCAATTCACACTGTATAGAAAGTAGTATAACATTAAAGTAACATCTTATAATTTAACAACAATTGAGTGACCAGAGCAACATGGACTTGAGACTAATATAAGGCCCTTTTTTTCATTTTAATGCCTATAGTATTTCTTTGACCCTTCATCACAGTAATAGTTTGCTGTTAGCTTCATGGTCGATGCAAGAACAAAATATGCCATTGTGATTTTTCTTTTTGAACGAAACAATCTGTTTTTCTTCTTTTTGGCGATCCTCTGATGCAACCATTCCCTCTTGTTCCTCGTGGAGTCACAATTCACGAAGTCGGTGCGATTAATCTTTCATGATTCACTATTTACTCCCGATTACTACTAGAGAGGGTGTACCGGTCGCACGTTTTGCTCCCGATTAGTCTTTAGCACTGATGATCAGGTTCAGGTAGCTGCACGTTTTCCTCCTCCCTCCCCAGTTTTGATGGGAACGCAACCCGCAGAATTAGGCCCATATGGCATCTGTAACTACGGGCCTGATTAGTTTCTTGCACGGCTCCAGCCTGCACCGCATAGTCGCATTTCCTGTGTGCGGCCCAAATTTATCTCAGACTAACATCTACCGAGTCCGAATTGACGCCCGAAAATTCCACTGACATCCGAAAAGGGGAAAGAGCAGCATGTCTCGCCGGCGGCGGCAAGGCTCCGACTCCGACGACGAGGACGACAGCTTCCTCTACCGCTACCCGCTCCCCACCGCCACCGCATCTAGTGCCTCCGGGTCTGGGTCTGCGGGAGGCGGCGGAAAGTCCCGGGGCGGCGGCGGCTCGGGCGGCCTCGCGCCATCCAAATCGACGGTGTACGTGTCCAACCTGGACTACGCGCTCACCAACTCCGACCTCCACCTCCTCTTCTCCCGCTTCGGCCGCGTCGCGCGCGTCACGGTCCTCAAGGACCGCGAGTCCCGCCGCAGCCGAGGGGTAGCCTTCGTCCTCTTCGTCCAACGTGAGGACGCCGTCGCAGCCGCCGCCGAGATGCACGGCAAGGTCCTCAACGGCCGCACCCTCTCTGCCTCCATTGCTGCGGACAACGGCCGTGCCAAGGAGTTCATCCGCCGCCGCGAGTACCGTGACAAGTCGCGCTGCTACGAGTGCGGCGATGAGGGGCACCTGTCCTACGAGTGCCCCCGCAACCAGCTCGGGCCCCGCGAGAGGCCCGCGCCATCGAAAAATCGCGCCGCGGTGGTGGTGGTGGTGGCGGCGGCGCGGGCCGCGGGGCCGAGGCTTCCTGGCACTCCGACGATGAGGATACTGCCGCAGCGTTCGAGGACGACAGGTGGGCGTCGGTGGTGGATACAAGGGAAGATGAGGAGAAAGCGGCTGGGAAGGAGTTGGGGAGGGCCAAGGCGGTGAGGAAGGAGAAGAAGAAAGGCTACTTCAGCGACGAGAGTGGCGAGGATGATGATTAAGGTTCAGTGTATGGTGCTAGCGTTCTTATGTCCTGTCAAGATATTTATATACTGGCTGATTTTTTGCTATAGTCTTCACCTCATTGTCACTGTTTCGTTTTATGTGATTACCAAGATTATTGATTACGAATAATGCCTCTGGTGCTAAGCCTCTCTGGCAATTGCTTATATTGCTATATTTAGAAATGTAGATTATTGACTGATGAGCTATTGCGACTGCCCTGATTTCCATGATTTTGTGAAATATTGTATATTTGCTTCGAGTTGCTTTGTATTAGCTATAAGACTGCTGGTAGTTGTCTATGCTTTGTTGAACCTCTTTCACAAATCAACACTTTTAATAACTTTTGTTGTATCAGTGTATTTTGAATTGTTTCTTTCTTAACACTCCATGTGGTACATTTATTGCAACTAATCACTTCCAAAACTGGGAGGGGATACGAAGGAATCATGTACATTCTATGTAGCTTTCTATTAACTTGGAGATACGAATAAGCTTGTTCTGAAAATAGTTTCAAATATCTATACAACTTTTTTAGTTACCCTCAATTAAGAAGCTGAGACAAAATTTCTTCACAGGGATAAGTACAATATTGTTTTTTGTTGCTCTTTCTTATATTTTCTTTTATGTAGTGGGATTGTTTTCGTTTCGGTTGATGCAACTTACAAGTTGGTCAAGAACTGAAACAAACTTATGTTTAAGCATGTGGCTTTCTAGTGGCGTCGTTAATTGATTGCTATCACCATCTTGTTTACAAGGAACCACACATTTTTCAAGCAAACTGACTGGGAACTTGGTTCCACTGAAGAGGATTAAAATGTTGATTTGTACTCTTCAGGAATGCCCAACCAACCACTTGAGTTTTTTTAGATATATTTAGAACATGTGGGTTATAGAATTTTGGGTCCAACGTGTCAAATTTGGCCAGAAACTCTAATTTGTCAACAATAGAAGTTGCTGATTAGAATTATAGATCTCCTGGTTTAGAAGAATCTGCTAGAGTATGAATTTTGAAATGTAAAGATGGAATCTAGTTGTAACTGGGTTGATGAATTCCAGTTGACGGATATGATAAGCCTCAGTGAGTGGCAAAGAACTTTAGATTTCTTGACTACTAAATTTAGGACGAGTAGTATTATTGTTCATCAAGAATCTTAAGTTTTGGAGATGGGATAGATCCTTGAGGGTGTGAAAAGAAGATTAAATAAGAAGTTAAAAGACAAATTCTGTTGCAAATCTATTTCAAGTCCAAGCTGTCTGAATTGCTACTATTTATGCACGCAATTGGTTGCTTTTATCTCGTACTGTTGACTTCCTGAACTATCAGATTCACTGCATTTGGCTATGCATGTAATGATATAACTATACGTTCCATCTAATCTATTTACCCACAATGGTAGAGACTGCAGACATATTTTCGAGATGAACAATTAGCCATGAATGTTTCCTTTACTTAGGTATATACACTGTATTCTTGTTGTAGCGTAGTGTGGATCATCAGCTAGGGAACCGTGAAAATAAAATGTAACTATTAACTTGCATAATATCTATAGAAACCGGTTGACCCTTTTTTTGTAACAACGGCCTTAGTTGCTTTCATGCGTGAGTTATTAGAGTGGTGACACAAAATAATCTGTATATCGATCCTTGGTATACAATCAGTTCAGAAAATGACATTCTTCGGGAAAAACAATCTGTAGTGTCTACGATAGCAGACTTGTTCTTTTTCAGAAGAGGCCCGTCATGAGGCACTAGGTATCATACTTTTTGTTTACAAACAAATCAAACAAAATAAGTACCTATCCTCCAATTTCTAGTTCCAATCCAGAGTAACTGCTGCAGAAAATTACATTTTCGGTAACAGAGCTTCATATCCAGTGGGATTCAGGTGAAGAAGGAATGCTGTAATGTCCTCTGAATAGACTGTTATAGCTGATCAATCTGACGTAAGCATTATAATTATTGCACATCAGTATTCCAAGAACCAAATATGCTTGGATAGTTTGAGCAAGCCTGATTTATAGATGCTTCACCTTGTCAACCCAATCCACTGCAATGTCTTTTGAGAGTTTCAGGGGCAGCGGTGAAAGTATGTACAACCAATACTTTTTTGCGGCTTATCCTATTTCTAGAACTGGCTTTAACATGGTCAAGTACTCTAATATGATTGTCAGTTCTAATCTGAGCAAAAAAGATCAATGGCTAATCTAGCAAACAGCACAACTGGGTTGTGTTGGTTCTTAGTACCTCTCACGTGCTGCTAAACCTGGTTGCTGGGTTCCTGATATAAAACCAAGCACTTCCTGGTAGATTTCTGACTAAATCCTGTAAAATAGAGAGGCTTATGCTGTCTTCATGACAAACCATTGTGGCCATTAATGACCCTTGTAGTTGGACTAGCAGCTAGATGAACTGAAATCTTAATTGTTTCGATATCTGCTATTTTGTATACATGAAGGCATTCTTGTAAATCTGCATCGCATGTCATCAAGACCCACTCTGAATCATCATCCAAGTACTTTAAAACCAAGGAATTAGTGTCAATTATACTCAATCGTTTTGCTATCTCATGCTTCAGTTCTTGAAAGTTGCACTGAGGCTTCAATCTGAACCTCACCTTTTCTGAGCCAAACGTGGCCTTCACTCTCATGCTCGTATCTGTATTCTGTTTTGGAGATGTCGGGCTTTGTAAATAGTTCTGTAAACCATTAGCCTTTTCAGTAACATCTTGAGGAACATTTATTGATGCCTCTTGAACCGAGAAATGCTGATACAACGAAGTGTTCTCTGTTTGCAGAGGCTGAACAGGGCTGTCTTTTACAGGGTTTCCTGACTTCAAATCAATCACAACTTGTGATGCATGTTTTGTTGCTCCACCACTGCATGAGGGGCTTGAATCAGAATTGTGGCCACACGAAGAGTGTGAGTGTGACGTTGATGGCACATTGCTTGTTGACTTATGGTGTTTGTGCTTGTCTGTAAGATTGCTCTGATTGACTGGTGGAACAGTGTTACTTCCTGACAAATTGTTGTCTGATGATATAGAGGTGTTTGTCAGATCCTTGTACAGGGTGTTGAGCTGGAAAGCTGTCTCTGCTCCATGAACTGAATCAATGATCTGTTGAAGCTTTTTTAGAGAGTGGTCTACCTTCTTTATTTTTCGTGAAGGCCATCGGGTTATACCATGCTGCCTGCATATTCTTTTGAGGGTTGTAGGGCACACTATGGAAGACAAAAGAAAAGAAGTGAGTATATTTGCTACAAGATCAAACACATATGTAAGCATACTGACACTGTCATAAAAAATGTTATCACAATCTGTAGATGCAAGGTACACATGCTGACTGCTGAGGATGCTGTCTGCCCTCTTTTGTCTGGTGCTAATAAGTTTATACCCACGTTGATATATGTAGCTGCAAAACCATCTAATATTCTATTTTTGGAGAGCAACCATGCATGCCATCGCAATTAGCTAATTTATTTATGGGCTTATTTGTGGAAACCGTGTCCATGTGTGTATCGCTGTGCCATTATGATAAGCTAGTTTATGGGCAGATCACTGTATTGAACTTTTCAAACGCTGCAATATAGTTGAGTGTTTGGTTATGTCAAATTGCTTTTTAACAATAAATGAGACACAGAGACTGATCAGTTATAGGCTATATGCACTGTCTACTCAACCAGCCAAGGCCATATTGTCGATATTCTAAAATCATTTTTACATGGTATTATTTGTTACAGTTTGATAGTTGACCTGAGTTCTATGCTTGTATCATATCGATTCATGATCATGCCCCCTCCCCACCCACACACGCACATATGTATTGCAGGAAAGGAAAGACCGATCACGACAAAGGTGATAAGACTGTTCATGTTTTGATTATAAGATGCATGTGATAGTTGACTTTGTATGGAAGCTAACATTTTTTTATTGATTAATCAATTCAGCATGCTGGCTCTATTGCTTGTACTGCCATGACTAAATGAATGATGGTATATACTGAAGCAGTAGACTATTTAGAGGTGAATCTTGCATTTATCTAATGATTTGCTGTCACTCACCTCCAAGGCTTCTTGCTGCATCCTTCAGGCTACCAGCAAAGTACTGTCGAAGAACCTGCAAGCTCACAGTTTTCTCGGCCTTGGTACGCCTTTTTGCTTTGCTGCCTTCTGCACTTGTCTGAACTCCAGCTAGAGATGGACCATGTCCTTGAGGCGATAACATTCCATGCATTCGCAATGCAGCTAGTTCGGAATCTTGCTGTGAAGTTTCTGCTAAACTTGTCCAGGATGTCTCCCCTCTACGATCTGATGTGCTGCCTCCAAAGGACAACTCCTCAATTTTGTTCTTTCCCTCAGGAGTGAACGAGTTGAGCTCATTCATTTCCAGTATAGCCTCGTTTTCCATCTCCTTGTCTGTGACCACACGGAGAGTTTGGCAAACACTCCGCATAGTTCCTGACAAAGAGTCCAGCACTGCCTTCTGCTCCTCTAGTGCTTCACAGTCTGTTGGCAGAAAGAATTCCAGCACGAAGTCTGCTATCCCAGTGCGTGTGCACCGCAATCGTATCGCCACTGCACCTTTCAAGTTGAAGATCTTAGCATGGTGAGACAATGGGTAGTCCAGCTTAGTTGAGGATCCAATATCCGGCAGGAAGCATGGCTGGTTCGTGGTGAAGGCCTTCCCTGCTACCCCCTGCCCGCGTAGCAGATGGTGCTCGGAGCAGGCCTCATGGAAGTTCTGCATCTGGGGCTCATTCACAAAGCATGCCTCGTCAATGGTAGAGATGCAGTAACGGTAGTTCTCGTCAGAGTGGCGACTGCCACGTTTCCCTTGTTGAGCACATGTGACCCAGGTCTGAGCTAATGGCAGCTTGTGGATGAGGCAGGCTGCTTTCAGGACTTCAAGTATCTCTGGTAGAGCATCTTTGTAGGAAGCACTGCAGAACTGGTGGATAATCAACAAGAGTAGGCATGAAAGATATAAGTATCCTTGTTTCCTGTCTTAGTTTCTTTAATTATCTACATTTTACATTTTTTAAGGCTAAATTGGCGATTACTTGAGGGGGAAAAAAGGAATGCAGTAGTTTTCATGAATCATGCCTACACTATTCGAATATATGGTCATTTGTTGTATAGAAACTAGGTCTAATTAATGTCAAATATTTGCCGAAACTCAAAGTAAGAAACAATTGTAGTATATTCTTATTTTGCTGCTTACCTTGATGCGTGGAATGTTTGAAACTTCTGTGCTTCTCAGATTTACTGCCTGGAAAAGACATTGGAAACAGTTTTTCAATATCTGGTGCAATCATTGGCCAAACCACCCTCTTTGTTTTTTATGCACTATAAGCTGAATTTACTGCGAATTGTGAACTTTCAGAGGCGCAGTAAAAAAGTCAACCTGGAGAGCACTGCATATGGCGTTGAGCTCAGGGGTGAAGTTGAGCTTCTGCTTGGTCATGATGAGCTCGATGACGCCCAAGCACGAGTAGCTTCCCTTCTCGAACACCGGCAGCCCCATGGTGCCGTGGACGTCGAGGATCTGCGCATGGTTCACCCTGGGGTACTCGTAGCTGGTGAAGTACCTGACGTCTGGAGACCACTCGGGGAGCCTGCCAATGAACACCCTCCCCGGCAGCCCCGGGGTCCCCGAGGTGACGTCAGCCGAGAAATGGTACTTGGTGGACACCTCCCTGAAGCGGATGAGGCTGTCGGAGCGGTGGTCGAGCGTGAACGGCTGCCCGCTCGTGGTGAGCACCAGCTGGCCGTCGTGCCCCTTGACTGGCACCCAGAGCTGCACGAGGACGTCGCCTTCGCTCTGCGTCTCCCTGATGTAGGACAGAGCCTGGCTGAAGCGTTCCCGGACGGAGGAGGGGCTCTGAAGCAGCCAGCCGCTGTTGCCGGAGGTCGTCGACACGGTGGCGGCCGCCGTCGCATCTGCTGCGAAGAAGGCCGCGGGTGGAGGAGGCACGATGGAGTTGGGCGAGCGTGACGCCACCTCGAGCCAGGCGTTGTCGCCGGACAGCAGCTGCTCGAGGAGGTCCAAGTCGCCTTCGGACGGGGGGCGTCCCAAGGAGACGCTTGGCCGGGGATCTCCTCCTCCTTGATGTCCTTCCATGCAGGTAAAGCTCCCTCCAGAATCTGATCACATAGTTGACACTCCATCAGTGATTAAATTTTGGGAAAAAGAAACAAAATTTGATAGCAACTACGCTTGAGCATGCAAATCACAACACTTGTTCTCTCCTGCTGGGGATCGAGAGGCCAAGCTCCATGCACATCTTGCGCAAGGAAACCATTGGAGGGTAGGGGGATTTCCGTGCGCGTGTTTGGATTATTGCAGGGTGAGGGTAGAAGGAGAGAGTACATCTTTTTCGGCAGAAAGGCAGCAACGAAAGAGATTGATTGAGAGGTAGCAGCTCACTGGAAAATCACACGCACGCCTCCCTTGTTGTCATCAAGAAAAGTGCGCTCCTCTCTTCTTCCTAGCTTGGTGTTAGCCTCCACCAAGTAGCTCCGCCTCTAGAAAAGGTTGGGTGCTCCACCAGAACACTTGCCACCATTCATTCCGAAGGCATCTACTGGATCCTGCTGCTGTAAGACGGAAAGGGAAAAAACAAGAAACTTGCTTTGCTCGCCCCTCGCCTGTCGTGGTTCTGTTTTGCCTTCTTTTTCTGTGGTTTTGTCGTAACAACAAAGCTTATGGGGCCACCACTGCAATTTTCTTTTCTTTATTTGTTAGAATCTTTCCCTCTCGCCGGGGGCCCCAGATGCACTACGCAGGAATCCAACCATACCCGCTTCCATATTAAAGTCAACTTTATGGGTAATTTATGCAGCTTAAGATGGATTCCGTTGTACGAAATCCTCTAGTATTTCACAATACCAGGGGTGGTTTGCGAGGTGGGGAGGAACCGGTGAAGATCGGTTTTTTTTTTCATTTTGAAACAAACACCTGTATCTCTGATTCCCAAACTGACTTTTCATGCAGTGTTAATTATCACTGTAAATTTTAACATTGTGTAGAAATATCTCTTATACATTGCTACGATTGCTGATACCTTGCACATTTTGATGTCATATGTGTGAAGTCTGATTGTGGAACCGGTCCATGTTGGTTCTGGGGCCACAAGCGTGACCACTAAAAAATACCTCAGTGGTGACTGCATAGAGGGGATCAGCTGATCAGGGGTGGTGTGCTTATTGGAGATTCTAGCATATATAAGTGTGGGGCCAAAGCAAACTTGTCCTCTCCACGCAAAGAACGGCAAACCACAAGGTCCCAGGACAATTATATTTGTCAAGGATCCGAGTACATAGCATAATTTCTATCTGACAACAAATTCCATACGGGAAAAAAGATCAGAGAGTTGTTGAAATAGGCTAGAATTATCTGGAGTATTGTTAATTTCTTTTAAAATAATGAGTTATTACATATAAAGTTGCACTTTAATCTCATTGCTTTGCTTCTTTATATATCCAAATGGAGGGATTATTCCAGATGTTTTATGTAAAGAATTGCGTTATTCATCTGTCGACAGACTTCTTATCTTGAAATCTGTTGAATTTATAATGCTTTAGGTACATACCTAGAGGTTGAGTTAGTTACCATAAAATTATTGTGCAACGTGGCAGCATGCCATTAGTCCATAATTTGACAGATTTGATGATACAAAATATGTTAACAAATAAATAGAGGTTCCCTTATGTAAAAAAGGGTTCTTTGACATTTCGTATAAAATGGCTCAAAAAGAAGTGTATATAACTCCATACTAAATCACAATACCATACTGTGTGAGTTGCGGGGCTGTCTAGGACCAACTTATTTTATTTGTACACGCTTTATGAGCTCAGCAATATTCCTAGCGATCATAGAAACACTTGCTTATTTAAAAATTGTTTGTGCCTGCTCCTAGGATTGCATCTCGTAAAGTTACATATGTACGGTCTGTTACGTTTCTATTTGGGATTGGCTAGTCTTTTAATTTATGTTGTGAGATCTTTACATTAGTTTTATTTTCCACTGTACTTTACTTGGGAAGATTAAAAAGTACCAGTTATTCCTTACACAATTTTGGTTTTGGCGGTGGTACATGTGATCCAAATACCAAAGTCCAGTTAGATGGTTAGTTATATGGTAGCGCTATAGATTTTTATTCCCAAGGCCGTTCCAGTTTGGGAAGGGCTTTAAAGACTGCCAAAATGCAGCTATTGTACTGGCTGTATTTTTGCTTGATTCCTCCCATGTGAACCTGTTTGTGCGCCCTGATCAGGGAGGAATGCAATAATATAGTGCTTTGATTCATTATTCCATGACATGTTCAAGAATCTTGATGCCTCTTGGCGATGCAACAAGCCAGCACAGTACATGTGTAGTAGTAAGTGTAGGCCTGCTTTTTTATATAAGCTTTCAACATATTTTTTTATCCTCCCTTTTACATTTGGAACGCGCTTCTATAGATCTTTTGTTTTTAAGAAAATGATATAGTTTAATCAGATATCAAACATCAAGAAATGGGTTTACTGTTGATTTTATTTATCAATCAATTAATCTAGCATGGAAGCACAATCTTTTGCACTTTGTATTATAATCTGCTGAATTTGGTTACTGCCCAGAGAGATGCATATTGCGTTGGATTAATAGGATAAAAAGAAGACACAAGATGGAGAGTGACATCAATGATAAAGTGCAAGGCACCAAGAATGCGCATCTGAGGCACCCTGACATCACTCGAGAAAAAACAAATGCAGTGCCCACTTTTCTTTGCTTGCTTTGCCTTTTCTATATTGTTTCAGTCACTGCCATAGAGCTCACAGCAAATAGATCTATCTGCCACTTGCTCATTGTTTGACCAAAAGCTTTGGTTTTCTATAGTGGCATGCCAATATAGCATCAGCACAGCTCCACCAGCTGTGGAGGTCTTCTTAATTCCCGCCAATCACACACCGTTCTGGTTGTTATAATTCTCTTGTGAGTGGGTCCCAGCCCAAGAGTCACCTAATGTTTGGGTCCCACGAGGAGTCACCACCAACATGGATCCAATTCGGCATGGGAACATGTAAAACAATATACTATTAGTAGAGGCACTGTTTCTTAGCAGCAAACACTAGTTCGTCTTGAACTGCAATAGATACCGGTCACTAGCGTGAATTATTTGCTTCTTGTGTGCATCTTGAAGTATTCTCTGATAGTAACTTGGTATAGCTGTGAGCAATTTTTACAATGAATTGATCTGACGCCCTCGCATTATTAATTGAGACATGCAACAGTGTTGCACGCAATCATGGATACCTGGAATCTGACATCCAATGTGAAATCGAAATCTCGAGGCTGTACTGAACTGCATCGAAGTCTGGAATTTGAATATTCCGAGTCAAGGAAGATGGATTCATTCATGAGTATAATTTCAGCATTGCTATGGGTACCAAAACAAGCGAAGCCAGCCCATCCGAGATGATGGAACACTTAAAAGAATGCCTACTGAAAGTTAATGTCCTACTGACGTTCGCAGAACCAATGGTACGCTTGGAAGCTCAGTTGAGTCTCCTAAATGTTGTGTCGATCGTGAAGACTAAGAAAGCTGATATAATTGGAGTGTCTGCAGATAATATATGCTAAGGTATTGAGCTCATCAGGATATGGTGTTTGAGCAAACTGTCAGGACGTAACCTTGTAGCTTCATTACTGGCTGGAATTGTTATCCCAAGTTTATAAGTATTTTTCTGCTTTACATGAATGTGACTGCAGTTCATGCAGAAAGTTAGGCATGATTCAGTTAGTCTTATGTTTTTGCAGCTTAACTCTATTGTTTCTACTTTGTGCAAGAGCTGGAAGAAAGTTCTGACTTCTGCCAATTACATCACTAGTAAAGTGCTGATTGATGAGAGCATGAGGCCACTGCTCATATCATTGGTCAAGTTCGTCATTACGACAAGTGGCAATGTGAAGTTATGGAAAGGGTCAAAAACAACTTTGTTCCACACATCTACACCGTCCTGGTGCCCCTTCTTTTTTCTCTTATCGCCTCTCACATTTTGTAAAAGTATAATGTGCTGGTCAGGAGGGAGCACACCTGTCTCTGTCTTTCATTTTTTCGTAATAAAATTGTAAATTATGCCGTCATGGATACATGGACTCATGGTTGGTTGTGTTTGTTTAAGCATCAATAATGGAGCATCTGGGCTCAAATGGTCAAATTGCCAGCGGTTCTCTTTTGCGGCCAGAATTTGTACCTTATGCTCCCGTGGAATTAAACAAGACGTAGGACCCACAAAATATACATGTACTGTCTGCATCAATGCAACACGTCATCTTGTTGAACAAATATTGGCTCACCATTTCTTAATTTCATGCAGCTAAATAAATATAGATGGTACAATTGGGAATGGTTTGTTGGGTCAAATAGAATCCTCTTTCCTACTTTGGGTAGACTTTCGAACAAATATGCAAGTACTTCCATGTAACATGCTGAGCAAAGAAGGAACCACAATAAGCGGCCATGTTGAATTCATTGCCAAAGCTTATTTTCCCAGTTGCACAACGAACTACAGGAAACAAGCACCATAAACCATGAGAATATGTCAATCATTCTAGTTAATAAAAGTCATCGGGGTAGATATACAAGATTATTCTCAGGCTACACAGCAATCATAACCGTGTCACACGATCCAGGTGGCACAAGTTCAGAGAAATTTAACCGAACACCTGTTATGCAGCAACATAACCAATTTTTTCACTCTTTTCATCGGCGAGCTGGGACTGGCAGGTGCACAAAAGAAGGGGGTTGAGATGGAAGCGATGGTGGGTTACCAGGCATAAGCCTGCCCAGTACATTCAGAACTTTCATCTTCTGCAGCTCCTTCCCTGAAGAGCATACAAAACTGTTAACTGTCAAAGCCCAGAACTCATGGTTCCATATAGATGTTCAGTCATTCAAGAAGATTGATAGGCAAAAATTGTCAATAACAGAAGTATCAATATCAAAATAAAACTTCAAACATATAAGAATCTAAGCATAGGTATTACCTTCCTGGACCAATAGATTGGCTGCCCGTTTCTCCAGCTCAAGGGCATACTTAGTTCGTCCGACAGGGGACAATGACCGAAGCACTACAGTTTTTCCAAAGGACATGGTATAAGAAATTGATTGCAAAAAAAACTACAAATGTCTTGAGAATACACAAAAGAACTATGGGCCCTGATTGTAGTAAGTCACATTGAACTGAGGTAAAATAGTTGCTTACTGCAGATATATTCTTCCTGGCTTGATTGCTCATTATTTCTCAAGAATGCCTGGAGCCGAATAAATCTATCACTACAATCTTGATTGCTTGATTTCAGTGGATCAGCTCGATTAGGTTCTGGAGTAGTAGCAGAAATAGCATGCTGAGATGCTGTACTGGTAGCTGAAACATTGCTAGGTGGTAAATGAGCAGTTACAGAATTTGAAAGCACTTGAGATGAACCCAGATGGCGTAGTGGCAGACCAGTAATCACACCATTAGTTGGATGAACAGCAACTTTTCCTGGGGATTGCTGCCCAAAAGAATGGTGTGCCGGCAAAACTGTCGATGGCAAAGCAGGGGATGCGGTAACTGAAGCAGGAGGTGCAGGTCGTGGAGCCAACTTAGTATTGTGTATATTGTTCAGGCTTGGTTCTTGCAACTGGGATCCACCTGCAACAGCTTTTTTCAAGCTCCCAGAATTGACACTCCCACTCCCTGCACTAGCAGAAGTGCCTCTTTTGTTTTGATCCGTTTCAAGCCTCCTGCGCACATATACAAGGTGGCCATTTGCCCCTGAACTGCCTAGTATATGATGGTTGGTTGGACTTAACGGCCCATCAGGTTGCAGACGCTTGATGCCCACTATTGCAGTGGCATTGTCTTTTGCAAAAGAAGAAGTTTTCTGTTGCTCACTAACAATGCTCTTAGATTGCTTTGGTGATTCCCTCAATATTGCCTTTCTCTCTGAGATTGAGTGTGGGTTGTCCCCTGCAGGCATGGTGCCCCTGCAGTTAAGCAGCATGAACTGAATTATTGACGCATCAGTAGCACTTAGGTAGATGCTGAATAAAGGAACAGGGTATGAGGATGTCAGCACCAACAAGTAAATAGAGTTAAAAAAAAACATATCAATGTGCAGGCCATTTCTGTCGTGCCGGTTTTCTGCTTTTGGCTATGTTTCTTTGTGCACTTTCCAGCTACCTATGGTTCCTGGTTTTGCATGTATGCCTTTTCTTATGTTGATATTAGCAATAGTGAGAGCTCAATGCAAGACAAAGTGTTATCATTCAAGCTGTATGATATTCACAATAATAAAGGCATGACACTGGTCAAAATGAAATGGCTTATCCTATCTAACCATGACCAGGAATTTCGTATGAACCTAGCAAATAAATCTTGCAGGCCAGAATAATGACTACCTAATGAAAATGATAAAACAAAAGTGCACTATGTGATGGAAGTAGCAAAAGGCAACGGGAGGAACAGAACACCCATGGCATTATGTCCTGGTACCCATAACATAAATCCATTAATCTATGAAAAAATTGTAGCGCCGTAGTGACTAGCAATTTACTGCATGTTAACAAAGAGCATATTCGACCTGTTACAATATCTGACAGCTAGAGAACGATCCTACGAGGATCTGTACGGCAAATCATTCTTTCAACTCTGCATAGTTACAGTTCTGAACAATTTGAGTACAACTTTATGAGGTATAATTCGAGTACATTTTAGTTTCTTTTATGAAAGTTGTACTTTCTATTTCATCTTACAAACATATCGATACAGATACTTAACTATATCCAAGTTAGGTTACTGTACCAAACCTAATTAAATTAAATATCAAACATTCAGACAATTACAACAGCTGAGGCGGATCGAGTAATAGAGCGAGGTAGGGCAGCCGCCCTGCCTAGTGCCAGCGGAGAGAACGCCTCCTTAAAGAGCACCGGCCCCCAGGTCGACTGCCCGGCATTGGTGGCATCACTGCCCGTGGCCGTTCCAGGAAGAAAAGGTGGAAATACCCATCCCCGTCCCCGATTGCAGGTTTACTGAGAAAAAAATGCTTCGATCCGTCTTTTTTAGAACAATATGATAAGATTATACACACTCGCGCTTGGAGCAATTCCATAGGGCAGCATTCAAGAACCGAACAGAGGCCACATTAATGCAATCGCGAAAAACTAGATGTTAGAATCAGGGAGTCACCTGTAGCCTGGCGGGGGAGCAAGCCGGGAAGAGCAGGAGGCTAGGGTTTATCGGAGGGGCGGAGCAGTGCGTCACATTCGCATCGCCGTAGGAGCTGAGCTGGCTGCAGTGCGGAGTGTGGAAGTGGAGTTGGGCGAGGCAGAGGAAAGCGAAACGGAGTGGCTGGGGCCCCACTTGTCACTGACGCAGCGGCCACTAAGGTCCGAGGGGCCTGCAGCTCGGGCCGTGCGACGTATATCTGGCCCATCATTTCTTTAGCCAGCGATGCGAATAATTATTTGTCTATTTTTATCGCAAATAAGAGCCCGTTCGTTTCCAGCCCTCTAAAAATTAGACGAGTCACATCGAAGAGAATCTTACTATTTAAGTACTACTTTTATTAATTTAATGACAAAACCTATGTCACGACCCCCTCTAATTTGCGAGACGAATCTAATGGTCATAATTAATCTATGTTTTGCTACGATGATGCTACGAGTAAACATCTTCTAATCACACCTTAATTATACTCGTTGGATTCGTCTCGCGAATTAGATAGGAGGTCTGCAATTAGTTTTGAGATTAGACTTTATTTAGTACTCCAAAATGACAAAATTCTCTTTGATGTGACCCCTCTAAAAATTAGATGCCTGGAAACGAACGGGCCCTAAGTATCTTAACATAACTATTCCTAAAATAGTATATTAACATATTTTTAAAATATAATTTCCTAAATTCCGTATAAATTTTTATTGTTCAAATTAAATTTATTTCTATTGCTAAAGTAATAAGATGTATAATTGATAGTACTAGTTTGTAATGCTGATGGAAAGTTTCTCCATATATGGTGATGTTTTATGTTTCTTGAGTGTGTACTTCGGAGCACACACTAGAAATATTGGCATTTAGCTAGGAGTTACTGGCAGTATAATCTTATTACATATTCTGATCTTTGTATCGTTCCAAATTTATTGGATGTCTCCGGGGAGACTTTACACATTCTGATCTGAATAGCAGTGTAAAAAAGAAAAGGAAAAGAACTCTTGTTACTCCTACTACCTTAAGGAAAATTACACTGGTCCTTGCCGTGCAAGATTCGGTGTTATCTTGTTGTACAAGTACGAGGTGGTAAGTAGGTACGGTTCGGTGATGGCAGCGTGTACACCATTTTCCTTGGCCCAACCCGCATTAGATAAGCTGAAACAGCAGTCTCGTGTTATGACCATTCTTTTTATATTCCGGCTTACGTATTTCTCTTCTTTATTGAATTATGGCTGGAGGAAGAGGACTATGTACGAGAGAACGCCGGTCTCATGACGGAACGAGAACGATCATATGTGTCCAATGCCTGGAGAGTCAATAACCCCTGATACTGCCGTCACCGGACTGACACTTCCTTGATACCGAAGTAAAATGGGAAAAAAATCTCTGCAGGACTGCTGCAACCCGATGGTTTACAGTCCTGCTCGGATTTACGCCACGTGTCCCGACTCAAAACATCTCCGCGGCTCCCACCGGTGCTACAGAATAAGAACACACACTTTCTTGACACCGAAGTAAATTGTCTGCCGCATAAGCAGTAAGCACAAGAAACTCCCAAGAGATGACAAATTTTGAATAATGTTGACCATCTATCTGTTTTGAGTTTTGAAATGCTACACTTCTCTTGAACAGGATTTGCGCGCTGGTCAACACTCAACAACAGCCGGAGCTCCGTTGAATTCCCCGTGCTTCAAACCGTACGCTGCAAGATCCACGCAAATCAATTCCCGATAAGAGGAAACTGTGCATCCACGTGGGCCGCACGAACCGTATAAATAACTCGATTTGAGCGCGATCTGTCAGCCCGATCAGGTGCAGGATTCAAATCGAGCAAGAGGGGCTACGTGGTGTGTACCTAGTAGTAGTACACAAGAGTTCGAAACGTCTAGCTCTATTTGAAATCTGCAAATTCACCAGAACGTCCAGAACTGCAGGGAGTACATACTTTGTTTGTTGCTCTGTGCTTTGAATTAGGCATCGATCGATTAATTCATCGCGGCTTAATTAAGAGGCACATCAAGAAGACCACACGCTCGAAGACAGAGACATCGATCGGGACCAGATCATGGCGTCATCAGGGGATCGCAAGGAGGCGAAGAGGGTGGCCATCGTCGGCGCCGGCACGAGCGGGCTGGCCGCGTGCAAGCACCTCCTGGCGAGGGGCTTCCGGCCGGTGGTGTTCGAGGCGGGCACCTCCGTGGGCGGCCTGTGGACCCGCACGCTCGCGTCCACCAGGCTGCAGTCGCCGAACATCGTGTACCGCTTCTCCGACTTCCCGTGGCCGGAGGGCGTGGACACGTACCCGCGCCACGACCAGGTCGTCGACTACCTCGCCGCCTACGCGCGCCGCTTCGGCGTCGGCGAGTGCGTCAGGTTCCGGAGCCGGGTCGTGGCCGCGGAGTACGTCGGCGCCGATGGCTTGGCAGATGCCGAGCAGTGGGCCGGCAACGGCGAGGCGTTCGGGGAGACGGCGCCGGCGTGTGGCGCCTCACCGTGCGGCACGGCGATGGCGATGCCGATGCCGACGCCACGCAGGTATGCTCATTTGACGTGTCCAGAGTGACATGTATGTATAGTAGTATCTGGACCTGAGCAACGCGCGTTTGCTTGGGACTGGCAGATCTACGAGTTCGACTTCCTGATCCTGTGCATCGGGAGGTTCAGCGGCGTGCCCAACATCCCGGCGTTCCCGCCCAACGGAGGCCCCGACGCGTTCCGCGGGCGCGTGCTCCACTCCATGGACTTGTCGGACATGGACGACGCGGACGCCGCCGCGCTGATCAAGGGAAAGCGCGTCGCCGTCGTCGGCTCCGGCAAGTCCGCCTTTGACATCGCGGCCGAGTGCGCCGAAGCCAACGGTAGGTCTGTGATTTTTCTGGCGGACTGATGAACTGGTGTTTACGCCTCGTTGGCCCGTGTCTCTGTGTTGACCAGGTGTGGAGTTGCCATGCTCAATGATCTGCCGAAGCCCGCAGTGGCTGGTGCACGACACCAACGTCTGGGGCAAGGTGAACATCGCGTTCCTCTACATGAACCGGCTCGCGGAGCTGATGGTCCGTAAGCCCGGCGCCAGCGTGGCGTCGATCCTTCTCGCCATCTTGCTCACACCTTTGGTACGTGTATAAAATCATCTCAACCAAATTATTAACCTCCTCATCGCGTCAAGAGATGTCATATCACATACGTATGTTGTCAACTGAATAAACTTAATTGCACGGTGACGCATGTCTTGTTGGCGCAGGCGTGGCTGATATCCAAGCTCACGGAAGCGTACTACACGAAGGCGCTACCGCTGCGGGAACACGGTATGGAGCCTGATTTCGGGTTCGCGGGGGCGTCTCGGCGTGCATGATCGGCATGCTGCCGGAGGGCTTCTACGACAAGGTGAAGGACGGCAGCATCGTCACCAGGCGGTCGAGGTCCGTCTTCAGCTTCTGCCACGACGGCCTGGTGCTGGACGGCGCTGACGATCGGCGCGTCGTCGTCCCGGCCGACCTGGTCATACTCGCCACCGGATTCCGCGGAGACCAGAAGCTCAGGGACATGTTCGTGTGGCCCCGGGTGAAGGAGATCGTCGCCGGCTCACCGGACACAACTGTCCCTCTTTACCGGTGAGTAACAAGCAAGCTCGTTTTCTTGCTGGTTTTCATTTCAGAAACTGTCAATATATGAGAATGTGTGCGCAGGGAGTGCGTGCACCCGCGGATCCCGCAGATGGCGGTGATCGGGTACTCGGAGAGCCTGGCCAACATCTTCACCTGCGAGATGATGGCGAAATGGGTGGCGCGGTTCCTGGACGGCGCGTTCCGGCTGCCCAGCGTGCGGCGCATGGAGCAGAGCGCGGCGGAGTGGGGGAGATACATGAAGAGGAGCAGCGGCGACCGGTTCCGGAAGTCGTGCCTCGGCGGCGTCAACATCTGGTACAACGACCAGCTGTGCCTCGACATGGGCTGCAATCCAAGGAGGAAGGAAAGCCTCATCGCCGAGTGGTTAGTGCCCTACGGTGCCGTCGACTACGCCGATATCCAGTGATGACGCTCTTAGCTGTCTAGCAACGCATAATCTATTGATTGTGGGCACAAAAACAAGTTTACGCAGACACACTACACTTCTTTTTCTTCTTTTTTTGGTGACGAGACACACTACACTACTTCTACAGAATCGAATTATCACTGTATGATCAAACCACAAAGTTATATGTGCAACATATATATCGATTGGTTGCATGCAATTTAACATATATGCGGTATCTTATTATGAAAATTATGCTTTCCTACATATAATGAAGAATATGTATCTCCTCTGTTCTTTCTAACCTTTCTTGCTCTCTTGGTGATAACAGATCTAGTGCGTGTTATTTGTAGTATGTGTACTATTTTCTCATATTCACAAGATCCAAGCTATGTTCAAGCCTTTTATCTTTATTTCTTTGTTTCACATGTCATTATTATCTTCAGTGCACAATACCATATTCTAGCTATGTGTTGCTTGAGCTCTCTTTTTTACGCATGAGCATCCTACTAACGGGCAAACCCCATCTTAGAGCATCTCCAACAATTTCAAAACCTAGATCTCAAAATTAAGTCCAAATGCAGTGCTCTGAAAAGAAAAAAAAATTGTACTGTACCTATAGCAAAAATCGAGGGACGAGGAAGTTCGGTTGGCTGCGTGGGCTAGTGAGGGCCAATATTCTGGATTGGATTGGGTGGAATATCTAGTTAATCTAAACTTGAATCAAACTTTTCTTTCGAACTGTAAATCTTGTTTTGAATATGTTTGTACCATCATGTTTATCAGAATTAAAATACAACAAACTAAGATCCCACATGACTGTAGTTTTAATATTTTGAAAGTTATTCAATATTTTGAATCTACAATTCACTGTTTTTATGTTTCAAAATGGTTAAAATTATGTACATTCAGAATAATAAACTATTTAATACTAAAATATTAATAGTTCATTCACAATGCTTGATTTTTCTTATCAATATTTTTGTTATACTGTTTTCAGCATTTCAGCAAAATGTTGGAATGATACTTCAAAATTGTTGATTCTGACTGTCCCAAACGTTGAACAAATATATAGAAATAACTTTAAAAATAAATACCCAGTGGACGTGGTGGCCGGCTTGGGGTGGGGGGGTAAAGGGAGATCGGCGGCGGCTAATGGACGACATGGGGTGGGGTCTTGGCGGCTATAGCACGTTGCGGGCTGGTTGCATCCCAAAATGAGTCTTCTGTTTGGGTCCTCTGTTGGTTCCGTTGGAGGAAGATTTTCTGTGATTTACAACCCTTTTTAGGTATGAGTGGCTATATAGGTCACCGTTGGAGATAGCCTCACATCGTACCTCTATGACCACAACCAGTAAAGATCTCACATGTGCTACCCTGCTGCAGCATGACCCTGAGTAGTTTTCTAGTCCAAAATAATGGTCATCAGTTCAAAGGTAGTTTAGTAATTGCACTAAAATTAATATTTTTTATTTATACAAATTTATGTTAAATGCACTAAAACTTGACTACAATAATAATGATGATGATTAATCAAATTTAAAATAAATATTTTACAACCAATTCATGTAAAAATTGACTAATTTATTAGTTATGATAAATTTTTGTATTATAAACATATTATTTTGACAATATTATCCTTACTAATGGTCATTAGTTGTTAACTCCTAAAATTTAATCTACACCGTTAGATCCAACTAATGACCATTAGTTCTAAAAAATAATGGTCATTATTTTGGACTAGAAAACTCCTATAAAAACAATAGCCAACTTTTGGAGGTCAAAGGAAAAGGAAAAATAGTAAATTAAATAAATACCTATTTAAGTTCATGAAAAAAACCCCAACGAGCATGGTGGCCAACCGGGGACGGGGGACGACTCGGGGTGGGCATTGGTGTGTAGCATGGATTGAAATTCCGGTCGGAATCCGGACGGATTTCACGGATTCCGAAAATCCCGGTCGATCAGGATTCCGGGATTCTAGGTGAAACCGGACTTGGATACTCGTAGCAATCCTGGATTCCGCCTGGAAAGACCGGGATTCTGGTCCGGTTTCACCAGGATTTTTTTTTCGGCTACAGTGCGAGATTTCTATCCCTGGTGTGTAGAGCACATTTTGTCGCTCGGTCGCGGGCTAGTTGCATCCCAAAATGGGTCTTCTGTTTGGGTCCTCCCTTGGCGATAGATTTTATGTGTTTTACGACCCATTTTAGGTATGAGTGGTCATATAGGTCACCCGTTGAAGATAGCCTCACATCCAATCTGGACATACGGCCAGTAAGAATCTCACAGGTGCTACCGGCTGCAGCACGACCCTAATAAATAATAGGCAACTTTTGGAGGTCAAAGGAAAAGGAGGGGTTAGTTGAACAATTGAGAGGAGGAGAAATGGTTTCTTAAAACTTGATGTCGTTTGGTTTGCTCTAGTACTGTTATGACTAGGAGGTCCTCTATGGTAGTGGAGCAGGGACGAGTAGAATGAACTGTATGGAGATTTGTAGGTTCATCTTAGAAGGATTTAAATGTAATTCCTGTTTTTCTTTGGTGGCTCGTTTGCAAGATGTAAAAAAAAAAATACTATATTCAATAAAATCCAACACTTTCCCAAAAAATGTAAGTAAATTATGTCATGTAAATAATCCTGAACTTAACAAACAACTCTGTTTTTAAGCCGACAATAACTATCAACCTGCACGGGAAACTACTTCTTTGGGCATTTGAACAAGGGTTACTGTGTACCTTGGTCCTCGGGGGTGTGTATCCATTGATGTGTTTTTGCTTCCTAGGAATAAAAAACCAGCAAGTTGTGCAAAGAGTGTCTGCTCATCTTTGAATTTAATAAGCATCAGTCAGTGCATGCCCGAAAGAGTCAAAGCGACGGGACCAGATCATGGCATCATCAACGGATCGCAACGCGGAGAGGAGGGTGGCCATCGTCGGCGCCGGCAGCAGCGGGCTGGCCGCGTGCAAGCACCTCCTGGCGAGGGGCTTCCGGCCGGTGGTGTTCGAGGCCGGCGACTCCGTGGGCGGCCTGTGGACCCGCACCCTCGCGTCCACCAGGCTGCAGTCGCCGCACGTGGCGTACCGCTTCTCGGACTTCCTGTGGCCGGAGGGCGTGGACTGGTTCCCGCGCCACGACCAGGTCGTCGACTACCTCGCCGCCTACGCGCGCCGCTTCGGCGTCGACGAGTGCGTCAGGTTCCGGAGCCGGGTCGTGGCCGCGGAGTACGTCGGCGCCGATGGATTGGCAAACGCCGAGCAGTGGGCCGGCAACGGCGAGGCGTTTGGGGGAGACGGTGCCGGCGTGTGGCGCCTCACTGTGCGGCACGGCGATGCCGATGCCGATGCCGATGCCGACGCCACGCAGGTATGCTCATTGGCATGTTTGAGAGCGTATACAAAGCCTTGTGTGGCGAGAAAATGTGCCTAGCGCTTTTGTTTGGGACTGGCAGATCTACGAGTTCGACTTCCTGATCCTGTGCATCGGGAGGTTCAGCGGCGCGCCCAACATCCCGGCGTTCCCGCCCAACGGAGGCCCCGACGCGTTCCGCGGGCGCGTGATCCACTCCATGGACTTGTCGGACATGGACGACGCGGACGCCGCCGCGCTGGTCACGGGCAAGCGCGTCGCCGTCGTCGGCTCCGGCAAGTCCGCCTACGACATCGCGGCGGAGTGCGCCGAAGCCAACGGTCAGCCGCTGAGCTTTGTTTTGTTAATTTAGTTACTACTGGTAACCCGGAGCCGCTGAGCTTTGCTTGTTCGTGTGTGGTCTGTGATCCAGGCGTCGAGCGCCCGTGCACAATGATCTGCAGAAGCCCGCAGTGGATAGTGCACGACACCGAGGTCTGGGGCAAGGTGAACCTCGGCTACCTCTTCGTGAACCGGTTCGCCGAGCTGATGGTCAGAAAGCCCGAAGCCGGCACGATGTCGAGCCTTGTCGCTGCACTGCTGGCGCCTCTGGTATGCTGCAATTTTTAACAGAGGGATGCGGAGATGTTGTTGTTAATCACACAGTTCTGAACACACGGCCACGATGTTTGACGGTGCTGTAGGCGTGGCTGATTTCGAAGGTGACAGAAGCCTACTACAAGAAGGCGATACCGATGCGAGAGTACGGGATGGAGCCCGAGTACAGGTTCGCCGGGTCAATCTCCGCGTGCAAGACCGGCATGCTGCCGGACGGGCTGGGGTTCTACGACAAGGTCAAGGACGGCAGCATCGTGCTCAGGCGGTCCAGGTCCTTGAGCTTCTGCGAGGACGGCCTGGTGCTGGACGGCGCTGACGATCGGCGCGTCGCCGTCCCCGCCGACCTGGTCATACTCGCCACCGGATTCCGCGGCGACCAGAAGCTCAGGGACATGTTCGTGTCGCCCCGGGTCAAGGAAATCGTCGCCGGATCGTCGGACACCACCGTCCCTCTGTACCGGTCAGTCACAAGCTCTGTTTCCTGCAGATTTCATTTCGCAAACTGCCACTGAGATTTCGGTTGACCTGAGAGATCGACGTGTCGTGCGGGCAGGGAGTGCGTGCACCCACGGATCCCGCAGATGGCGGTGGTCGGGTACTCGGAGAGCCTGACCAACATCTACACGAGCGAGATGATGGCCAAGTGGGTGGCGCGGTTCCTGGACGGCGCGTTCCGGCTGCCCAGCGTGCGGCGCATGGAGCAGAGCGTGGCGGAGTGGGGGGACTACATGAAGAGGAGCAGCGGGGACAGGTTCCGGAGGTCCTGCCTCGGCGCCGTCAACATCTGGTACAACGACCAGCTGTGCCGCGACATGGGCTGCGACCCGAGGAGGAAGAAGGGGCTCGTCGCCGACTGGTTCCAGCCCTACGGCCCAGTCGACTACGCCGATATCCAGTGAACCTCGGCTGAAGATATGGCTAAAATGTTTTTTTCTTTCCCGAGAGCATGCCTTGGCATGGTTTTCATTAAGAAGAAGTGGTAGGGTGATCACAAGATGTTGGTAGTATGATTAAAATTCAGTTGTACCCAGAGCTTTCAAGTAATCCTTAAAACTTAGATCAAAGCTACAAAATTGATTCAAACTTGTATCTGGACCCACGTAGACTTCAGGTAACGCACATACGAAGCAGACTGTAGGTTCAAAATAATATAACCGACTTTGTCCTGCAGTACTCTTCAGAGTTCAGATCAAACAACGTGCAATATATAAGTGAACCATGTTTGAACCAGACAAAACTGTCTCTTTCGATCAAGTGCAACCACCACAAATAAATACCGTGGAACATTATCCAAATATAAAATGGAAACGGAACGTCCATCGAAGTGATGCCATTCAAAACAAACCATATTATTATTAAAAAATCACCACGGTGATCATTTTTTTAATAAATATTACACATCAGGTATTTGAGATGAGCAAGCAAAAGCTCTGTACTACCCAACACGCCAAAATTTTGCTATCAACTTTGCATACCCCAAATGACTCAAAATCGTTGAATGGTAATGAGAGTTGTTTCCACAAGCTAAATGGTTGTATTCAAGTGTTATGTGTATAAGCAAATAGCTTTAGGTGACCCGGAGTAATCTTGGCGATCTGAAAGTTCTGTGTAAGGCATATTACATCACTACAAAAAAAAGAAGAAGAAGCAGAAGATAGTTCTCCACAGCTAACTTTGTATGCTCTTTTTATGTAGGCATTTATTTTTCAAAAAGAATACTATAAAGCAACAAGCATTTAAAATTCACCCGTCATATGCAAGAGATTCCTGGATTCCCACTGAACACAAGAAATAAAAGACAACGATTAAAACGAGACATCAGATATGAGGTTGTCAGAAATAATAAACCAGGAAACGACCAAAGAGCAAGGCAAGTGGTGGTTGTTTGCCCTTTGGCCCCATCTGAAAAGATCCAACAACTCAAAAAATCTAACAGATAGAATCAAACGTGGATGTTGTATACAAGAACCAGCGTCCTCCCCTTCCACCTTCTAACAACTTGGAAGCAGAGCAGAGAATGGAGAGGAAGAGGGTAGGCATTATTGGCGCTGGCGTAAGTGGCCTTGCAGCCTGCAAGCATACACTCGACAAGGGGTTTAGCCCCGTGGTGTTTGAGGCCGATGAGAGCATTGGTGGAGTGTGGACACACACCTTGGAGTCAACAAGGCTTCAGGCAACAACAAGAGCATATCGGTTTTCGGACTTGGCATGGCCAGCAAGTGTGACGGAGAAATACCCAAGCCACCGTAAGGTCATGGACTACATAAAGTCATATGCTTGCGAATTTGACCTCCTCAGGTACATCAGGTTCAATAGCCTAGTGCTTGGTGTTGAATACTTTGGTGCAACCGAGGAAGATATAATGAGCTGGGAGCTCTGGTCTGGCAATGGGATGGCATTTGGAACAGGGAAAGATGGAGTATGGCGTGTCACCGTTAAAGACTTGAAAGTTGGTAGCACTGAGGTACGTGAAATCTCTTGGCAGTATGTTTGTTCTTCAGAGCTACAACATGCAAATGCGCATATATACTGTGCCAAGAAATGATGTCAAACTGGCGCATCCAAAGTGAGCAAACAGGGCTGAAATAAATTCCCTAGCAAAAGAAAGGAAAACAAACTTTACATATGGACTAATTTTGAATACCATATTGCAAAACTTTATGTGTTAGCACTTCTCACAGGTTTTTCAAGTGGATTTTCTCATCTTGTGCATTGGGAGACATAGTGGGAATCCAAATATCCCAGAATTTAAGGCAAACGGCCCTGAGTTGTTTAGGGGAAAAATATTGCACTCCCTAGACTATTCTTACATGGATAATGTTACTGAATTTGTTAAAGGGAAGCATGTAACAATAGTTGGTTCTGGAAAATCTGCATTTGACATTGCTGCTGAGGTCGCTAGGGTGAATGGTGAGTCCAGAATCAGCATCTCGCTAAGTAGCAATAACCATTCCGAAGAATATACGGTTGATAATTCCGTTTCAATGCAGGCACATCTCAGCCATGTACAATGATATATAGAACAAAACACTGGCTAGTTCATAAGGCTAGTGTATGGGGAGTTGAGCTCGGTTACTTCTACTTAAATCGCATCTCACAGCTTCTACTTCATAAACCTGGTGAAGGATTTCTACATTATATTTTGGCCACTGCACTTTCTCCCCTGGTAATAATAATTTTACTCACATAAGCATTAATTTTCATATAAAGAGACCATTCATATAAAAAAATCACAAAGCTAATGCTTAATTTACTTTTCTATTTCAGAGATGGGCAATATCAAAAGTAATTGAAACTTACTTCAAGCGGAGCATTCCTTTAAAAAAGCACGGTATGGTACCTGACTATAGCTTCTCATATGCTATGTCTGCTTGCTTGATTGCAATGCTTCCAGAAGGGTTCTATGACATGGTAGATGAAGGTAGCATTATTCTCAAGAAATCCAAGACATTCAGTTTCTGTGATAAAGGAATCGTCTTGCAAGATGGAAATGAATGCATAAAGAGTGATGTTGTAATCCTAGCCACAGGTTTTAGAGGGGACCAGAAACTTAGGGACATCTTCACAGCAAACTGGTGTAAAAGGATAGTGACAGGGTCACCAGACACAGCAGTTCCATTATACAGGTACACATTGGACAGATTTTTCCTTTACCAGTTAACAATTTTAACATGAGCATGTAATGAAAGAATCTTAAGCACCAAACAATTTG
Source organism: Chloris gayana (assembly GCA_031894775.1). Lineage (NCBI taxonomy): Eukaryota > Viridiplantae > Streptophyta > Magnoliopsida > Poales > Poaceae > Chloris > Chloris gayana. The sequence goes on from JAUNZO010004754.1 coordinate 91,582, forward strand.
AACATGAACATGTAATGAAAGGATTGCAAAATTAAGGAACTGAAGATATTGACTTAGGTTTACTTGTAAAATACTGTTGGTCCCAGTAATCTCATTTATCAAATTGGTTGGAATGAACAGAGAATGCATACATCCCCGGATTCCTCAGTTGGCAATAGTCGGATACTCTGAGAGCCTTACTGACTTATATGCCTCGGAGAGGATGGCCAATTGGGTAGCCCATTTCCTTAGCGGTAGCTTCAAATTGCCAAGCATAAGATGCATGGAAAAGAGTATAGCAGAATGGGCAAAGTATAAGAACCAATACAATGGGGAGTATTACCGTAGGTCCTGTATAAGCATCATCAATATCTGGTTTAATGATCTATTGTGCCAAGATATCGGATGCAATCCAAAAAGGAAGAAAGGATTCCTGGCTGAATGGTTCCAGCCATATGGACCAGCTGATTATGCAGATCTTTACTGAAGAGTGAAGATAGTTGCACCTTTCTCAGTGCATAGTCATAGGGAAAGATGATGAGACAAGACTTACTACCTCCATGGCTGTATAAACTATTTAAGAAAGGATTTTATCTTCAAAGGTATATCATTATGCTCACAATATTCATTTTACAATGTTCTGCATACATTCAGTTTCAGGCAGGAGGGAGAGGTAGTGAACAAATATAAGCTGTTGAAACCTACAAGCAAAATTTGTCTGTTGTTTGAACTGTAAGGTCTGAACGTACCGGATAAAATAATTCTACAAACGTTTTAATTTCTAAATAAAATTTTGTAGAGAATATGAAGATAATGATTAACATCTTATCTATGCCAGTCAAGAAATATCAATATGAAAAATGTCAATTAAGAAATATAAATATGTTATACCGCTTCCGGTTTTAAATGCTGGGACAACATTTCTAGGTAAAATAATTAAGAAACTGCCAATGCATCCGAAAATAATGATACCCCTGCTGGCCATACTTGCAGAGATATCTGATGAGCACCATGGCCAGTGTGGCAGCCATTGAGCCATCGCCATTTCAAAGTGTCATGCCATAAAAAATGAAAGGGTTCTCCAGTTCTCTTAACATCTAGCTCCACAGGACTCAGATTTTACTGCTCATACTACAACCAACTACAAAAAACAAAGATAGCAAAATAAAGTGACAGTGACTGAATTTTAATTTTCATGTAGTAATATTGCAGGTATTGAATTCAGAACAAGCATCGCACTAGGTAATGATGTAGCTGACGAGGGGTACACCTTTGCCTAACTGACACATGAGCAAAATATATGCAGCCTCCAGTAACTGCGCTCTGCAGTCTGCACCACAGGACCGATTGCATTTATCCTAAAAAAAAAAGATCGATTGCATTCCCGGCCAGTGGAAGAGTCGCCGCGCCGGAGGCAAAACTCATGAACATTTATAAGTGATAAAATCGACACTTGGCCAGGGTTACGGACTCACCGCGGTGCTGTACGCATCATCTAGTCGACATGGAAGCTCTCACTGCCAATTGAGAAATATAGTCCAAGGACTTCCGAGAACCATCGAGCAAACACTCATGTGTATAGGAACCACATCGCACATCACCACATCAACATATCCGTCAGTCGTAAATGTTACCTTCACTTGATATTGAATTTGAACTTGTTGGTTGTTGCATAACAATGCATATGGCCTCCGATGTGGTATGATTGGTAGTCCTAAAAGCTTCACAAGTCTTTCACTTGCAGCATTAATACTCGCACACTGATCCACCATCGTAGCACATGTATGTGCACCAATTTGATCTTGTGTGTAGCACATATGAAAAGCTGGCTCCCTAAATGGATCCTTCTCACAACTTTTCAATGAAATTCCAAGCGATCTCATCGTATCTCACACAAAACCAGTCACCAAAAACTGTAATAAAGCTGAGCTAGAAAAACAAATCCAGTGGTATATAGTGATAAACCCAGAATCTGATACCAAATGATAATGACACGACAACGATGTCTGAAAGGTTTCCCGATCTTTCACGATACGACAAACTAGCACAAACTGGCAGCAGAAATAATTTCTTTGCTTCTTGGACAGATGAAGTGAGAAGAGAATTTAGTAGCAGATGGATCACTGTATTCTCGTGAGAATATAGCACCCGACTCGGCAGAGATTATCTAACCACGGCAGCAATATAAGTTTAATGATAAAAATCATTAATCAGCAATACAATGAACTTAATTTGTCCCTTTACGGCTGACAAGCAAGTAACAAATAATCTATCTCACGGCAGAATCAAATATGCGGAAATTAGATCTTGGCAGCCCAAGTAATCCACACCAGAACTTTAATGTCGATGATTAATAAAACACAACAGTAGCAAAAATAGATGAGCTTGTCTTACAGAGTTATCCAAACTCTAATGCAACTTCCACCCGCAGCCAGCAAGACCACGATCAGAAGTGGAGGAAAACACCAAGGAATTCCAAGAAAGCACCCAGGTTGCACGACCTGATCACTTTCTCCTTCTCAACCCAGCTAGGATCGTAGTTGATAATCACCATAAAGATGGCATCGGCATCTAGGGTTCTGGAGCACTGCTCGACAGGGGAAAACACGGTAAAACAAAAACCTCCTAATGCCTGATTACAGCACACCGCCCAATATAAGTGCACGCAGGCACCAGGACTCATGTCTGACTCAACCCACAAACCGACCTGGACTCAAAGTGCACGTAGGCACCTAACAGGACTTGTGTTCAGCTCACGTACAAGCATCAAAGAAATATTAAAGTAATACGGCATTTACTAAATACTAACACTTAGACATCTTGATTAAGGGTTCGCGAAAAAAAAGACATCTTGATTAAGATTCACGTCACCTTCAATCCTGTTGCATTCCCGTATCACATCAAGTTGGTGCCTTCTCAATAATGTTGACCTGCTTGGTGCCAACATAAAAATAATGACTCATCTTCTTAACTTGAATATTCTTTCCTTGACTATTAATTTCCGGAAAAATATTCCTTCTAGTCATGGAATCATAAATATTTAGGCTTTCATATCTTCTAGTCTTGTCATGCTCTCCTTCAATACAGAATGCACCAATCTGAATAGTATAGCCCTTGGTGCAATTATCATCTTCAATCCCTAAATATTTGCCGATGTTTCCAAAGTTCATATTAGAATTGATTTGATGAGTCATGGTCTCATCACTAATGCTCTTCATTCATTAAAGGAGGCAAAGTACTCTTGCCGAGGCACATTACAAATGACATTATGACATTATGCTAGTGACGACATTACAACACGTTACAAATGCACTCTAATGTCCCAAATAGAAATGACACATTATTTAGAGACATACTCAGAATAGTTCAAGTACCAACGACAACACTAGTGAAGTGATGACATGCATGCTAAGCGGTATTTAATGGATAAGACTCCAAATTACATGTAATTTGACAACCCTTGAGAGTAGAAATCATTATAGTAGCCATATGGTGGCTGTGGCTATGGCGGTGGTGGTGGCCCCGGAGGTGGCGCTGGTGCTGGTGGTGGAGCTTGAGCAGGGTCAGGCTTGTGGTGTGGACATGGGCATTGAATGTTCTCGTAGAACACAACATCGTCGTTGCCGTAAGATAGTGATGGCTCCTCAACTTCACGTTGTAAATCGAACATTTTGTTTTGCAGGTGAGCGATGTACTCTTGAACAATCCCGTTGATGGGTGGATCTACTTAGTGCGTCCACTTGCAGTTGCCTTCATCATCATAACTCTACTCAGGAGAGAAAAATTCGGTCATCATCGGAATGAACAGATCCAAGTGATATTAAGGAATGCTAGCTTACCCTGCCTATTTGACAGCGGAAGAAACGATGGCTACTGTGCAAATTCCAAGTGACATGAAGAAATTGCACAACACAATGAGGAAGGCCATCCACCCTCAACGGATTGCCTTCGCGTTGGAAGTGTCACTCCTTGTTTCGAACGGAAACTCTGGTAGTGGCTCATCGAACCAGTCAGCCCCGAGAGAGTCGTCCTCACCATAGGTGACAGCTCATCATGTCTAGTGGCTCTACCTCTCCTTCCATGCCTTGGACCAGACATTGCCAGCCTATGAAAGTGACAATGAACAAAGGAGGACAGACATCTTCTGTTTTATAGCCAAAATGCCTTGGATTCCTTCCTCCACTGAGTCACAGGCATGCATGGCCCGGTGTTAAATTGGATATGGATTCCTTTGCCAGCACGATGGTGACAGGACGTGGCCCTTGGTACCATTAGATGCCTCTGCCACAATAATTATGAGAGTGCATGGCCACCGTAAAAGATGCCTATGCTTTGATTGGTACAGACCAGAATGACAAATGATTTTTTTAGGTAAAACATTCACCGTCAACTATGATGCATATAAAGTTATTAATGAAATAATCAATATACCACTGAAATACTACGAAAAAAGAAATGTAAGTGTGGTCACACCATATTATACGACGCGACACATGCCGTACACATAGACACGCTCTCGCTGCTTATAGGACACCCGCCTGGGTCGCGCCACCGGGGATGGCGTGACACCTAGAGAGAAATGGCGCGATCAGGCCTGCTACAGTAACATCGTATCCTGGAACGGGTGGGGGGGGGACCAAGCAGTGGGTCACGCTGTTCCCTATGGCGCGACCCACCGTTTGGTCGCGCCGCGCGCTCCCCCATTCTAGGATGCACCGGTACTGTAGCAAGCCCGATCGCGCCATTGCCCTCCAGGTGTCACGCCATCCCTAGTGGCGCGACCCACGGGGGTGTCCCACTAGTAGCGAGAGCGGCACTGGCTTGGTCGCGCCATGGGGAATCAGGTGTCCTAGTGGCGCGACAGAGCTGGACATACAATTTTGTTTTTCGCTCATTCCGTTTATCCGGTACCTTTAGTATTTCAAACATAACCAACACAAGATATTTAATATATTTTGTCACATATATCACAAATTTTGTGACATAGTTCACACAATATTTCAAACATAGTTCAAGTCACAAATCACACGTAGTTCCAACATAACACATGTTCACACATAGTTCAAACATAACACAACGACAACCACGAAAGGTAGTTCAATACACATGTTCACACATAGTTCGATACATGACTAGGAGTTCACACATAGTTCATGCACACATAGTGCAAGCACACCATCAAGGAGGGGTGAATAGTGCCCTCCTTGACTTCTTCCGCCCTGGGTGGGTGTCAAGGATGTTGACACTGCCGACCTCGGACGGATCTCGTCTTCCTTTTCTACGACGTTTTGGAGGTGATTGGGAGGGTTGTGACGATTGAGGAGCATCTAAGAGCTGGGACTCGTGAATGACGTCTTGCAATTGAATATATAGTTGTAATAATACAAGACAAATATGCGTATTAAAAATAAATGTAATATGCAATGAGTACTCACAAAGGTAGGATCCTCGTCCTCGGAGTCCGAGCTTTCGACTCGGTGGTAGATTCCTAGGGTTCTTGAACAGCTTTGCCTCTACCAGAATTTGTCCCACCACGAGTAGTTCCCCCTCTACCGCCACCTCTACCACGTCACGCTGACGTGCGTGTAGAACCGATCTGTCGCTGGACTTCGGGATTAGCCGGGACAATGGCCAAATCTTGCGGATCCTCAGCATCTGCACGTGCACGGTTGCACTTGAAAGCAAGACGACGGGCCATGCGGCGTGTGCGCTGAAAAAATGATAACATAGGTTAGTTTGAAATTGTACAAAGGAAATGTAAATTATTGTTTGTGCTAATGCATTGCTTACTTGAACAAAGCTACGAAGAGCGCTCAATTCCTCCTCGGACCCTCTCGGGTGCCTAAGAGCCCTCCTGGCCTCATTCCCAAGCCTTCCAAGTTGTTGCGCCTACAACAAATTAAGTTAGGTGAATAGATAGCTAGGTTGGCCTAACTTTGATATGTCACATGGAATTAAAAAACACGTACCATGTAGTTATGAAGCGGTGCATGCTCCGGCTGGCTTCCTTGGCGTGTCATGTTGTCGTACTCATCAATAAACTCTAAATCTGCATCCTCTAGGTCTTAGTCGCCTATGTCGTTCGAAACAACTGATGGCTTCAAAATAAACCGGGAGTTGGCATGCAGCCAAGTCAGGTACGTCATGTACATGGACGACGTATGAGTGGGCCCACTCAAGTACCACATATTCCCCATGTGCCGGTTCGTCCAGTGTGCCAAGTGTGCATTGTGCTTCGAGGCCAGTCGATAGCGCCCGGTTCTTCCTTCGGTCAATCCTGCATCGATGCCAACAAACCATTAAACCACAGTTTTAGAAGGAAAATAATTATGCCAGTTTATCAATTGTATACTTCTTTATCTTTGTTTTTTTTCATGTTTGACAAAATTACTCACATGACAACTACAGTTATTTCAGACCTTATTCATGACTAACAAGCAAATGAAAATAAATAGGTTGAAGAAAATGCAAGAGATATTTATAAGTGCAAAGCACAGTTTGTGCTAACCGTCTCAAGACGACCAATTGGCGCATAACACGTGAAGGTAGATGCCACTTAACAATGTAGAAGTAAATTAGTGGAACAGTGCACCTCCAGTATTCCTCATCTCGCCAGACACAATGGACTAAGGTTCATATGAACCACCTCATTGCGTGCGTATGTTTGCCACTCAACCTGTATACATCCGGGTGTATCGTCAAAAAACATGGCAACATTTAAATACTTGCATACAAGAAATTGACATTGAAGGATAAAGTACCTAGTTCTGTGTGAGGACGTTGAAGTCGTTGCTGTAGCTGAGGTATCGTCGCTTTGGAGCTCCCGTGACATTGATGATCTCCTTCCACAGGTAGGCAACAGTAAGTAGGGACCCCTCATCGGTGTACCTCTAGGCCTACAAAGTGTTATATTCATTTTAATGCATGAAAACAATATAGAATTTAATAGATCATTCGATTAAATAAAAAAATGCGAGAATATGATTTACCTCTACAACGGGACGGAAGGGCCAAGCCACAGGAAAGCGCTCCCACAGCCAATGCAACAAGTAGCAGCACCCACCGAGATTGGCGCTCGGACTTGAACGACAGCACGCCTCGCACAGCGGTACAACCAAGCTAGCGTGGCACTCCCCCAATTGTATGTGGCGATCTTCTCCCACGGATTAGCAAGGTATGGCAGCATCAACTAGGAAACTGTGTTCTCGCTACCATCGTGGAACAGGTAGTCGGCAACCAAGTGCCACAACCAAGCACGAGCGTACCTCTCAATAGTCTGCTCGTCTGCATCCTCTCGGTAGCTCTCTGAAGTTGCCCATCAACTAGCTAGAATTAACACCTGAGGCCTTCTTGTACTTCTGATCCTTGGGGCTTAGGGGGCCTTATGCGCAGCACATGCTGAACCAAGTCACGCCACCCCTGTGGGTTCACGTGGCCACAAATTGCCTCCCCGTTCACGGGTAGGCGAAGTATCATGGCCACGTCCTGCAGTGTCACAAGCGAAGTATCATGGCCACGTCCTGCAGTGTCACAGTCATCGCTCGACACGGGAAGTGGAAAGTGTGTGTCTTCGGCCTCCAACGGTCCACAAGTGCCGTGAGGGCGGGTCCGATCATGCTCGGCAAGCCGGACTGCACGAGCCGAACAAGGGGAGGAAACCGACCATCCTCATGTATGGCACGTACCTCTTGCTCCACACCATTGGTTTGTGTGCTCGAATGCGCAAAGGGCCTAAATCCTGCACCGGAACAAAAAATAAAACTAAGGTCATGCTAAGGAAAAAATATTCTACTACTGTTGAGAAAAATAAAATTCTACTGATATGAGCAAAATTATTGTAGTGATGAGCAAAATTATTGTAGTGGTAAGCAAAATGTTAATCTACTAACAAGGAAAATAAAATTCTACTGAGAAGAGAAAATTATTCTAGTACTGAGGGAAAAATATTAATCTATTGATACGAAAAAATCTACTACTAACGAAAATTTAAATTTTACATGGACGAACTGTGCACATCTCACGTACCTGTCCTAAGTCCACTAAGAGGTGTGCTCGGTGGTGGTCATCCCACTCCTTCTCAAGGAGCGGGTACTGCTCAGTGACGGGCCATCTCCCTGCAAAGTAATATTAATTGTTAGTACTATTTACAAAGTAATAATAAAATAAATGCATTATAATTTAAAGTAATGTATGTATAACTACTAAATTACTACCATGTAAAATACCCGTGAACAATCATTACTATTCCAGTTACGTCTCCTTTGACTCTTCCCTTTCCCGTAGTTACGAGGCTTATTTTGTGGTCCTTGTTTATGCCTCTCCATCCTATGACAACAAATAGAGCAGCGTACTTTCGACGGGTCTTGATTGAAATCACCAAACCCGTACATGTCGTCGCCATAGCCCTTGTCCATATCATCAATTTGATTACGCAATCTCTTCTTTTTACTTCTACCCTTCCTTGCATTCCTCATGGCACAGTCGGGAACATAATGAGGGCCATGGTTCGGTGGCCATTGTGACTCATCTAGTAGTGGTTTAAAATATCTCTCCCATGTCTGTAGAGTGGCTTGCTTAGTGTACAATGTAGTCATGTAGTTCGTTGACGAGCTAGAAACCCCACGAGTTCTACAAACAGTCATGACATGAGAACATGGGATGCGTAGTAACTCTGGTGTTTTGTAAGTACAAGTGACGTTGTCACCTATCTCTACTCTGTATATGCGACCACCAGATATTTCACCTCCAGAATTAGTTCGACTAACTCCTGTCACGGAGTACACATATGTTGCTGGATCGTGGAGTGAAGCAACCTCATTTGCTAAAATATCTCCTTCTATCTCTAAGTGCAAGGCAACAGGTCTGGCCCATATTCCTGGGCTTGTTAAGCTGTCAAGTGTCGCCTGCCACCGACCCACAAAATAGAAGTTGCATTATGAAAGGTGTATTCTACAATTCCAGCTATAGGCATCGATTGGATCCCTTTAAACACATTGTTAAACACTTCTGATGCATTCATTGTCATAATTCCGTACCTAAAACCGCCCTCATCAAAAGAAAGTGCCTATTTGTCCTTCTCGCGTAGTTGCTTCCTTAACCAGCTTTTCACATCATCGTTTAACATATTTTCTAGTTCCTCTAGTTTGGCCCAAACACCGTCTCTATACGGCAACCTGAATCGAGGATTCACCCAACCACACTTTGAGTTACCAACCAACACAACCTACAATCAAACGAAGCAGGAGTACCAATTGGATGACATCGAACGTCGCTTATGTAATCTCCAAGGAAATCACAAGAGCAAAGGGGTAGAGATCTCTCTCTGTGAAATTGATAGCACTCGGCTAACCAAAGGGGTTCTTTTCTATTATCAAAGCTGTTTCAAATGACTCGAATACATGGCTTATTTATACTAGGAACATCCCTCCTAGTTAGGTGTGAAATGTTCAAGGGTTTCCACTAAGAAAAGGGTAGCTGAAAGGTGTGAAAACTGTCATCTCGTGAAATCTCGCGTGACTTCTAGCCTCCCTGGCAGTCTTCACTAAAATGAGCATAACTTTTTAATGGGAAGTCGAAATGACGAGCCATTTGTTGGAGGAGATAAAGTAGACTTGATTATCTTTCCAGCCATGTGTATTATTTATATAGAATATCGACGGTCTGGTCCGTGGGATCATCGAGAGATGACTCTGTTGTCGGGACGTCACGAGTCCATTCAGCTTCTGTGTAACATGTGTCATCCTTTATGTACTCCATCTTGGTTTGGTCCAAAGAGCTGCTCCTTGTGTGTAAACCTTATCAAGAGGAATGTAGAAGACTTAGGTAGTAGAAAGTTCTTATTTGAAGTTGAATTAAATTCATTAAAAAGCGAGTTCACCTGTTGTTGTATTTTCTTTCCGATCTGTGGGATGTGTGGTCATAGATATTCCTTTCAATACAGCGATATGCTTCAATCTGGAATCATATATGCCAAGTAGTAGTTTTTCTTTATTAAAATATTTACATATGGAGTTTATTATAGCTTTAACCTTCGTATGTGTCGGTGTCATGGTATTGTTTGCAACATGCACCATGTTCCCAATTTGATTTACATCATGACTTGCTCTTCTTGAAAAAGTGTCTGGGATGTCCTCGTCACCAAATGATGAGTTGGGAGGTGCACAACTGAGCTACTCGGTGTATGATAAATGATGATTGGCAAGAAGACATGGAGTATGAGTTTGGACTCAAAAAGAAAATGTCCCTCGGGCAAGGATCTTGAGAAGTTTGCACCTGAACAATTGTTGAAACTTCATCTCCTTTGTACCCATCAGATTTTTCTTTTGCATATGGACAATGTGCAGCAACAATCCATGTTCTTTCATTCACATTCCTTTCTTTTTCCTCATCCAAAAGTTGTTGAAGTGTCATTGGTTTGAGAATAAAATCACTACTAGAAAACGATCCTATAGCGGTGATGTACGGATTCGTGTAGCGACGAGAGAAGAAGAGATCCGCCGCTATAATTTTTAATGATTTTTAGCGGCGGATAACGTTGTAAACTGCCTTTACAAATCAATTTTTAATGGCGGACCATGTTACGGGCCGCCCGTATAAATAAAAGCAATTTTTAAAGGCGGTTCATAATGGGGCCCGCCGTTACTTATTTTTTAGCCCATCCCACAATACAGGGACCATACAAAGCTAACAAACCCTACCTTCTCCATCACTTCTCCCCACCCCGGCCGCCATCAATATCTCTCTCTCTCTCTCTCTCTCATCCGGATCCACGAGCGAGCTACCCTGACCGGTGGCCGCGCCCAGCCCCGACGGCCTGCACCGCCCCTGTTCTCAACAGCCGGTGCCCTCCCGTCACCGAGGGTCGCGAGCTGCACTGCCCGATGACCGGTGCCCAGCCCCGACGGTTGACACCGCCCCCATCCTCGGCGGCCGCATGCGGCCCTGCCGGCGCCCGACGACCGGCACCGCCCCCTCCCCGGTGGTCGCGTGCGGCCCTGCCTGGCGGCCGGCATCGCCCCCTCCGCGGCGGTCACGTGCGGCCCTGCCCGACGGCCGGTGCCCCGACGGTGCGTGCAGCCCAGCCCGGCAACCGGCACCGGTTCCTCCTCCAGGTGGCCCGCGCCTCTCCTCATCGGATCTGACGGCGTGGATCCGAGCGGCGGCACGGGCCCTCTTCGCGGTGGCGCGATTAGGCCTAGATGTGCTTTTTTTTTGTTTTTATGGGTTGGTGGTAGAGGCACCCGCCGCTAAAATTGAGTTTCTAGCGACGGTTTGATTGACTAAATGGAGATCCGCCGTAACAAATATTTATTTTTAACTGCGATGTCGTTGCGGCGGGTTGGTTGGCCCACCGCTACAGTGCTTCTCGGCCCGCCGCTACAGTACCACTTTCTAGTAGTGAATTCTTCGCTTTCCACATGATGCTATATTGATTAGAACGACCGCAATGTTTAGAATATCGGTCATATTGCCATGGCCTTCCCAGCAGTAAGTGACAATTTTTCATTTGTACCACATCACATTCGATAGTGTCAAAATATTCACCAATTTTGAATGGAACTTTTACTTTATGTGTGATCTTGAGATCTCCATGATCGTTCAACCAACGTACATGGTATGGATGAGAATGTTTCAAAAGTTTCAATCCAAGTTTGTCACCCATTTCTTTGCTTGCAAGGTTATGAAAACTACCACCATCAATTATAACTTTACATACCTTGCCTTTGATAGTTGGTCTTGTTTGAAATATATTATGTCGTTGTCCATTTTCAGCTTCCTTTAATTGCCTACTCAAAGCATCAACAATTAGACGTGACTCATGTTGCTGATTTTCACCATTTTGATTTGTCGCTATCACATAATGGACAAAAACTCCATTTTGCTCTTGTGTAACATTCTCATCAACGTAATGGTCACCCATTTTGATTTGTCGCTATCACATAATGGACAAAAACTCCATTTTGCTCTTGTGTAACATTCTCATCAACGTAATGGTCAAATTCCACAGTGGTAGTAGCAGCAATTTCTTTTTCATTTTCAGATTGTGGTATAACTATTTCTGTGCTTTCCTCCCTTGAATCAGAGGCATCTTCATGAGTGAAAATACTTTCAAATGTAAGACATGTGCTGAATTTGATTTAACTCCTAGCTCCAATGAAAGATTGCAAGCGGAGTCACTTCTCTCAATAACATCATTATTGAAAATAGATTCAGCTGAAGAGTAAGCCGACACATGGGCATCTTTTTACTTGCATTTGGAGGTCATGACATTTCGAGTCAGCATGCAGCCATTCTCACTTTTCCTGCCGATACTCATGACACTTCTCAAATTGATATCTGATCCAAATTCATGATAGGGATACACATTTTTAGTTGAACTTTGGGACTCAGCTAGCCCTTTCCCCTTGCCTAAATTTGTGCCAAGACATTGCTTCTCGGTACAAATCTGTTTGGGAGTCAAGTACCATATTTCAAAGTGACTCGGTTCTACATCATCTCTGGGGTGTCCGAACATCGCCGGCATCACCGCGTCGCTCCACCACAGGCACCACAACTGAACGCCGACGATGATCACTCGGCGGTCATGACCACGGCGAAGTGGCTTGACAGCAATGGCCAGGCTATTCCAGACCTCAGAGGCATCGATAGCGGCTGGGTCTGGGGTCGTGAGGCCACAGGTGGCGCTGGACCCGGGCCTGGTGTATGATGTCGCCAAGCGAGACTACGTGGACTTCCTCTACACCCCCAACTACACCACTGCACAAATCTGGCTCTCCGTGCCCGGATTCGCCGGATGCAAGAGTAATCTCCCCGACGGCGTCGCCGGCCTCAACTGCCCATCCTTGGTCTTGGACTTTGGCACCGACCGACGTCCACATTCGGGAACGGACGGTGACCAAAGGTGTCTGAGGACCCCGACCCCGAGACGTACAGCGTCAACGCGCTTGCCACACTCAAGTTAGGGAACCGCAAAAACGAGAGGAAGAGCTACAAGGTCATGTTCAGGAGCAGGAGCAGACCTGCAGAAAGCGTCACGCGGTTCGGCAGAATCGTCTGGGAGAGCTAAGTGCATCAAGTCAAGAGTCCCCTCGCGTTCATCAGGGAATGAATAATTGAATTTACTGTGTGCAAAGCCACTCCACCAGAAGGTTAATAAATTGATACTTACGCCAAACTCAAATGTTTGTTTGTCGATTTGTCTATCTACATGTTATTCCTATATACTTGGTGTCCAGTTGTTACCTGTACTACTAAAGAGTAAAAGGATGGTGCCTCAGTTTCTCCATGCATGTGGTCAAGCTGCAGACTGTGTCAATGATGGGGGCCACACAAGCCTGGTCGGAAAAAGCAGCTGTACTTCTATCATAAATTTTGGGTAAGAGAAATATTTGTTATGTTGTTTCCTTACTACGGATAGAATTATCTATAATATTACTTGTTTTCGCTATTTTATATATAGTGCTATAAACAAGTATCAGGTGGTGTACATTGTGACTACTACGTATGTTCGTTCTTGTGTGGTACTTCAAGCTACTTGTGTGAAGAGGTGTGTTGATTTTGTTTATGTTCGATTTACATTCTTGTCATTAAGAGCTATATCACTTATTATTAATACTCTACAATTTTGTACATAGAAACCCAAAAGGGAACAAAAAGGGTGACAGACAATAAAGAAGAAATGGGATGATAGTAGAAAGGAGCATATACCGAAGAGGAAGCTCAAAATATACCAAATTGTGGCTCACATATGTCGCTTCACTTTAACAAAGGTTCATTAATTCGATAGATAAGTTTTTCACTCCAAAGGTAACTTAGGAAAGAACAATAGGAGGCTTTGTGAGTGGGTTGTTTGAAACGACCTACAAGCCTGAGAGTGATGAACCTCGATAATTATAAGTTAGAGCTTGTATGAAACAATGTGGTTTGTTGGAGTTTTCCATATACAGGTGACTGTGACTTAGCATTTGTATGTGACAATGTGGATTGCAATTGTATATATTTGTGAGTATTCTGTGATGTTCGTGGGATGTTCTTGTGAATCTTCTATGACTATGTGTGGAATGATTTTGATGTGGATGTTATGTGATTTTTGTCTACAGGATTTAACTGAACAGAAAATTATCTTTTTATCATAAAAAATATATAGTGGCGACTAGTAAGAAAGGCCTCCGCTATAGACGATACTTCTACTGACGGGTAGCATCAACAAGCGCCACTACAAGTATCCCTTTTAGCTGCGGTCGGTGTTGCCACCCGCTACAAACCACTTTTATAGTGTCGGGTGTAAGTATTACGTGGCATGAATTAGAACCTGCTAAGCCCAAGGTTAGACCGCAAAACACGCTACTATGCCAGAGCGGTACTGTGCCAGAGCGGATTACGACCCATGTCAAAGCGGCTAAATTAGGCCCATAAAAGCCCAAGGTCGGAGCATGACCCATATCGCTCAGCTCGGCGGGAGGATCGAAAAGGATGCCTCGCTCAACCCCCGGAAGGGGTCGCGAAGACTTCACCTCACTTGACCCCAATGGGGTCAAGGATGTCGCGATTTGCTCGACCCCAGCGGAAGGGTCAAGCACTCTGCGCCTTGGTCCAAAACCCTACAATTAGTCAACGAGGAATGCACAGATCGAGGGAACAGTACCCCACCTTACCTCCTTACTCCAACCACATGCTCGCGCACAATGGCGCCGCCCAACGGAGCCCATTCCAACCAGCCCCCTGTGAGAGGGCGCGGCGATGGGACACGATACGGTGGCGATCTGATCGGTGGAGTTAAGGAAAGAAGATCCCGAATCTTTCTTATTTATAGCCACAAATCCAATCCAAGAGCACCCCACCAAATCGCTACGCGATAAGACGAGACGGGGTTGATGGGGCTCGACCTCCGCTTCGCCTTGCTTGACCCCCGATGCCCAGGGTCGAGCGAGGCGTAAAATCCGCTGACACCCCCACGCCACCGTAAAGACTTCGAAACACGCGCGGCTATAGTGACGGAATGTCCAATCCTTGAGTCGCCCTACGGGAACACCATGATGCCCCGTCTACACAGGGCGCTGCTATGTATCATGTGCTTAGGCTGCCGTGCCGGGAGGAGTAATAGTAGGGAGCGGCCGAACGGGCGGCAACACTGTATAGGCGACAAGATGGCAGGGTCCACCTAGGACCCTCACGACGGCAACATGGAGCACGCGCCATCTCTCTCCTCTCTCTCTCTCTCTCTCTCTCTCTTGCATGTAACAGGGCCCAAACCCTTGGAATATAAAAGGGAGGTTGTCTTCTTTCTTAGACAAGGTTCACACACACGTCGTGAGACTTGGAGCTCTCTCCTCTCTCACCTCCATTGTCAGCCTGTGAGTAACACGAACAGGGTCACTCATACACTGGACGTAGGGATTCTTTCCGAACCAGTATAATCATTATGTCTTCTTCGTGTCCGCCTCTCACAAACCATTCAACCCTAAGTGCGCAATCCCCGTACGAACAAATTTACTAGTAGGTGTTAGTTCGGAACACCGACATATAGCTGCAAGCATTGTTGCCAACCGCCGCTAAAAAGTTCTCTGTAGTGGGAGGGAGGGGTGACCGCCGATACAAACTCGGACTTTTAGCTATGAAGGCATAGCAGTGGATCGACTTGTTCACTGCTAGAGTAGTTTCTGGTCCACCTCTACACTGTGTGTTTTATGTTATGTTGGATTGAGAACCTTTCCTTTCATCCCTAACACCCTCAACCAAACACTTAAGCACCACTAGAAACAATTTAATGTTCTACCAAACCTATGAATTGTGTCACAAAAATAGCCATTGAGAGATACAATTTCGTGTCACAAAAAAGGAACACAAATATGATGTGACACTCTTGAAAACCATAAAATGAAAGAGTCTGTTAAGATTGACCTTATTTGGTACATGTCGAAGTACTGCAAAAAGGCTTTTTTTATTATTTATCCTCTCTTTTCCATTTGGAATGTGCTTCTAGTATTTGGATCTTTGTTGTTTAAGAAAGTGGTATATATGGTTAAATCAGATATCAAATATCAGGAAAAGGTTATGTCTTACATCTACCTTCTAGTTTTAAATAATTTAGCATGAAAGCACATTCTCCTTCTAAGCGTAGTAGTAATCTAATTTGGGGGGACCACCATGTTCGTGTTTATGCTGAGATTGTGAGTTGGTGCATAGATGGAGGGTGATGCCAATGATACAGCACAAGGCATCAAGCATGCTCATCTGACATATTGGGTATCAGTCTGATTTTATTTTATTGAATTGTATTTTCGCATTTATATATTGGTTCAGTCACAGTCACAACCAGAGGCTCACTGCAAATGGATCCATTTGCTACTTGCTCATTATTATTTGACAAAGAGCTATATTCTGTTTCGTGGACTGCTGCATTCCACCAATAAGACACTTTTCTAGCTGTCAAAATCCTCCTGTGAGTGGGTCCCAAACCAAGAGTGACCTGATATTTGGGCCCCACGAGGAGTCATCAGCAGCATGGATCTAATTCGGCATAGGAACATGTTCTTAAAATAGTCTGCTAATCTTGCACCACACTACCAGTGCAATGACAAGCTTACATTATGAATTGAAGCATGGAACAGTGTTGCACACAATATTGGATACCCGGAATCTGGCAAGTAATGTGAAATTTTAGGCAGTTCTGAACTGAGTCTAACTCTTAATTAGGGTAACTAAATTTTGGTCTGGTCTTCAGTTCTACCTGCAATACCCAATTTATGTCCCTTTCAACCCAAGTTTCAGCAGCGTTTCAACACATTTGAGTAGTAAGTACTTCACAACTTTTAGTCTCACAAATTCGTAAGTTCACAAATGACAAATAACAAATAAAGGTTCATGTATCACGAAGTCAGACACACAATTCAAAAATGAATTATCTAATCTAATTTTTATAGACTAAAAAAGATAAATCTAGTGCTAATGGTTCCCACACAAGGTGGGGTACATGGAAGGATTATATAAGACCAGCCTTGCAAAAAGGCTGCTTCGAAACCAGGCTCTTCACACAAGTGAGGTGACATAACTATTCTGCAAGGCCTGTTCTTCAATTTTTGGTAGACTATAATTTAAATTTACCTTCTACTGGACATGCTTGCTCGTGACACTGACATGGAAATAGAGTCATCTATTTTGCGTTTACCTTTCCCTTTGTCATTATATTCTTTAATCAATTCTGAAATTTAAAACATAGGAAGTATACACTAATTAAAAATATGAGTCATGTCAAAGCCATGAACGAGCAAGGGCAGGTGAGAAATTTTTTCTAACCTTTTTCTGGCTCGGCTAAAGGCTCCATATTCTCCTGGATATTAATTGGTGCACTCCTTCGAAACCAATCCTGTCTACAAACAAGTGCTTGCAACATGAAAGGAGTAAGTGGGGTCTTAAAGTCGTTGAGTATTCTACCACTTAAGCCAAATGTTGACTCCGAAGTGACCGATGATATTGGAATTGCTAACACATCACGAGCTAAGCATGCCAAAACTGGGAACCTTGATGAATTTACCTTCCACCAAATTAGAATGTCAATTTTGTTGTTAGGGTCTTCAGTATCTTCAGCAAGATACTTGTCAAGTTCAGATGTAATGTTGCCACTTGAACCACTACACAACCTCATGCCACTTGAACCACTACACAACCTCAACTTTTTTGTAATTAGAGACTTTAACATGCATCCTTGGGCTACTTTTGGTTGTTGGGAGTTACTGATTTCTATTGTTGCGTCTGATGGAGCATATATGTTCCTATATTCTTCATACAACTCACAAACACATGCTTTAACAGTAGCCCAAACTTTCTGCCCAATTTCTTCACCAAACATGACCTCGATAGCCAACATAGTGTACACAGATAGCTTATATCTTGGATCAAGAGCTGCACCAATAAAAATCAGCAAGTTCATATTCTCCTCATCCTGCTTTCCCTTCCCTGCTGTCTCATTCACATAGTTTTTTTCATGCCAAGTTCCCCAATATTTATCATATTTGTCTTGTATTCTCTTGCCTATTTCCGCTTTCAAAGGATCACAACTATCCATCCAATTTTTAATCAAGATATGGACTTCACCAATCTCAAAAAAGAAGCTATCAATTGTGACATGTGGAGTATTGGATACACGGAGGACGAGATCATAAAAATGACCAAGGATTTCTGTCACCTTCTTTATATTCTCCCAATCACTATCATCAAGATGCCTGAAGCCTTCATTGCTTTCCAAATCAATTGCATAAGAAGAATCTTCATCCAAACACCTCGTGAACACCTTCTCATAAGTGATGGCATCTTTCAGCATAAGATACGTTGAAGTCCACCTAGTAAATATGTCTAGGTTCAAGGATTCCTTGCTGACCAACTTCTCTTTCTCTGCCATCTCCTTGAATTTATTCAGTTGAGAAGTTCCGTTCTTGATGGATCTAACAATGGCATGGACACGCTTAACCAAAGTATCCACTTCTTTAAGTGCATCTTGTATGATCAAACTAACAATATGTACCGCACATCTCAAGTAAAGTAACTTGCCTCCAACTATGGTAGTTTTTGCATTATTCAATTGCTTCCTCAGATAAGAAAGATCCATGTCATTAGTGCTAGAGTTTCCAACTGTGATTGTTATAACCTTATCTAAATCCCATTCCATCAGGCATCTATGCAAGTTCAACGCAATGTCATCCCCCTTAAGGCCATTTATCTGGAACAAGCTAATGACCTTCCTGTGAAGATTCCAGTCATTATCGATAAACTGTGCTGCCACTATCATGTAGCTATCTTGCTGATGAGAAGTTAAGTAATTAGTGGTTAGGCAAACTCTTTCACAATTTTCTTTTAAAAAGTGCTTGAGTTTTGCTTTTTCTTGAAAATAAGAGCGAACAATGTACCCAGTACATGCACTTCGAGATGGCAGAATGAAATTTGGGCAAGCTACTGACATAAACTTTTTGAAACCTGGCATCTCACCAAATTCAAAACGAAGTTTATCTTCGATGATCATTTCAGCATAAGCCTGCCTAAGCATCTCAGAATCATTCTTCCATGTGCTACTTCCTTGTCCCTGGGTTACCTGGCATAAGCCTTGCTTTGCGTCCTTGTTCAACATATGGGGACTATACTTGCAGGAATTCAAGTGCCTACGCATTGCGGAGGTACCATGTCGGGTTGTATCAGCAGAAATTTGACGATGGCAGTAATTGCACTTTCCCTTCACTACACCGTTGTCATCTTTTATCTTCATGAAATGCAGCCAAATATCTGACCGGGATGCCATATGTTTCCTTGCAGTTTCCTTATGGTCATATTCAACCTCTTTCCCTTCTCCATTATTGATTTGAATCACCTCCTCACTATTCTTTTGTGCAGCATCCTCCACACTGAAATTTCCCACTATAATATCATCACTAGGATTTGGTTTAGAGGGCATCTACAAAAACAATTAGCAAAAATGTCACTAAATTCGAAATCAAATGAAAGTCATGACATATTCATCTCCTGAATATCAATAGTGCATCGGATCCATGCTGTGATACAATACTCCCTATATATAAGTGACTTTTTTTCATAATTTTCTGATGCTATGTGATGAGTGATGACTACATACAATGGCATCTAACATAAAAAAGTAAAAAAAAGAGGATGTCACTCCAACATCTTGTGCTCCCCATTTTGGATTGGGAGTTCCTACATCTGTCTCAAATCTGGCAACTAAAATGGATGTTTTGGGGAGTATGTAAATTTTAGGATCGAGTATTAGGAATTGTTGGAGGGGCAGTTTTTGCATCTGTTCCGAAAAAGGATCTTTTAGGAGCTTGCACTAGGAAATGTTGGAATTGCTCTAATGTGTTGTCATAAGATAGGTAAATGCCATTGGGTGCTACGACATAACTAAGTACATAGTTTAGGCGTCCGGGTAATCTGGTACGGACAACACAATGCCTAGGTGAAAAATAGGCACTATAATCATAATTATGTCTGCATGGAGAGTGCAAATGTGATGTTGATGACACATTTCTAATTGTGTTATGGTGCTTGTGCTTGAGCTTGATAGAAAAGATTGCTCTACCCCTGGTTTCAACCTCAATTGTGATTTTACCCTCCGTTTTTTAACTTTGTGATTTTACCCTAGTAATTTCAAAACGAAGATAACTTTTGCCTCTAATAGGGGCAAAATCACAATACTTTTATTGTGATTTTACCCCTAGTAGGGGCAACTTTGTCTTCGTTTTGAAATCACAAGGGCAAAATCACAAAGTTGAAAAATGAGGGGTAAAATCACTATTGGACATTGGACCAAGGGCAAAAATGCAATAGCCCCCTTATTCTTTGGACTAACTATGATACTTCCTGACCAATTATTGTCTGAGGATAGAAGTGTTTGGGAGATCCTTGTACAGGGTTTTGAGTTGGAAAGCTGTCTCTGCTCTGTGGACTGATGAATCGATCAATGATATAATTGAAGCTTTCACGAAAGTCGTCTACCTTCTTGATCTTTCACGAAGGCCAGCGGGTCATACCATGCTGCCTGCATATTCTTTTGAGGGTTCTGGGTCCCACTACGAAGGCAACAAAGAAAAATGAGTGTATTTGCCACAAGATAAAACGAAATGCATATAAGCATACCGACAATGTCATAAAAATTGATATTTTATCATGCAAGGTACTCCCCCTTTACTAAATTGTTGTCGCCATTGACTTTTTTCGTGGCATTTGACCATTCGTCTTATTCAAAATATTTCTTCAAATACAAAAAGTAATATGCTACATTTCAAGTTTCTTTAGTGATAAAACATATTCCAACAAAATATATGATATTTGTTAGATTTTATTTGAATAAGAAAAATGGTCAAACTTAAAAAAAATCAACGGCGACAACAATTTAGTAAGGGAGTAGTATATATGCTGAGAATGTTGTGTTTTTCTCTTGAACTCTTTTGCCTGGAACTGGAAGCGATAAATTTGCCTAGTTGACCCATGAAGCTGCAAAACTACATATTCTACTTCTGGAAATCAATAATGCCCGCTGTTAGTATAAAGCAATTTATGGCCTTATTAATGGAAAATGTGTGTCTTCCTACTTGCCTCGCTGTGCCGTTAAGATAAATTAGTTTATGATAGTCAATAAGCAATTTATGAGAAGATCACTGTGTTGAACTACGGCTGCTATAGAGCTGAGGGTTTGGTTATGTCAAATCGCTTTCCTAGGTCTCAATTCAATGAATAAAACTATGAGGGACTGATCAATTGTAGGCTATTTGCACTGTCTACACAACCATCCAAGACATATTGTCGATCTTTTAGCCAATTTGAGATAGTATAATTTGCTATATTAGTTCTTGATAGTTGAATTCCAGTTGTTCATTTATCTATTCAGAGTGATGCTCTTTTTAGTTTTTACCCACATAATATGGCCCTGTATGGGACTAGGAAACAAACGATTATCCACAACAAAGGGTGATAAAACCGTTCATCTTTTATGTTGATATGCATGTGATGGTTGGCTTTTGCATGTAAGATAATATTTTCTTATTACGACTCTATTAGCTGTACTTGTTTATTAATAAATCTTGCATTTATCTGATGATTAGCTTTATTTCACTCACCTCCAAGGCTTCTTGCTGCATCATTCAGGCTACTAGTGAAGTACTGTTGAAGAACCTGCAAGCTCAATGTCTTCTTCGCCTTTGTACGACTTTTAAATTTGCTGCCTTCTGCGGCTGTCGTAGCGACAGCAAAAGATGGACCCTTCCCTTCAAGTGATAATGTACCATGAATTTGTAATGCAGCTAATTCGGATTTTTGCTGTGAAGTTTCTGATACACTTGTCCAAAATGTCTCCCCTCCACGATCTCTTGAGTTGTCTTCAAAGAATAACTCCTCATCTCTGATCTTCCCTTGAGGAGTGAACGAGTTGAGCTCATTCATTTCCAGTATAGCCTCGTTTTCCATCTCCTTGTCTGTGACCACACGGAGAGTTTGGCAAACACTCCGCATAGTTCCTGACAAAGAGTCCAGCACTGCCTTCTGCTCCTCTAGTGCTTCACAGTCTGTTGGCAGAAAGAATTCCAGCACGAAGTCTGCTATCCCAGTGCGTGTGCACCGCAATCGTATCGCCACTGCACCTTTCAAGTTGAAGATCTTAGCATGGTGAGACAATGGGTAGTCCAGCTTAGTTGAGGATCCAATATCCGGCAGGAAGCATGGCTGGTTCGTGGTGAAGGCCTTCCCTGCTACCCCCTGCCCGCGTAGCAGATGGTGCTCGGAGCAGGCCTCATGGAAGTTCTGCATCTGGGGCTCATTCACAAAGCATGCCTCGTCAATGGTAGAGATGCAGTAACGGTAGTTCTCGTCAGAGTGGCGACTGCCACGTTTCCCTTGTTGAGCACATGTGACCCAGGTCTGAGCTAATGGCAGCTTGTGGATGAGGCAGGCTGCTTTCAGGACTTCAAGTATCTCGGGTAGAGCATCCTTGTAGGAAGCGGTGCATAACTGCTACAAATGAACAAGAGTGAGGATGATGTCATGAGAAGATTGAAGCATTTTAGTGCTATAAGGATAAATTTATAGTTACTTCCTTTTTTAACAGTAGTTTTCCTAAATTATGTCTACACTATACTATACGTCACATTTTGAGTATGCAAGTAGGGGTTGTTTGGATTCCGACGGGACGAGCCTGTCCAATATTGATGACTAGGGGTGGATGTCGAGCTGGCTAGGCTCGGCTCGTATTGGCTCGTTAGAAAACAGGCTCGGCTCGGCTTGTTACACGGACGAGCTAAAACCTAGCTCGGCTCGGCTCGATAATCAGCTCGTGCTAGCTCGTTAGGCTCGTGAGCTAGGACTATAGAATAATTAAGACATTATATTATTTAAATATGAAATATTTTATTGTAAAATAGATATGATATATGATTTATACTTAATAAAAAAGCTAATAATGTAGATTGATTTAAAATATGTTTTAAAATATTTTAAAATTAACTCAATATACGACATCATATTGGTATTGAGCATTACTTATTCTTAGTGTTTCAGAGCTCAACGAGCAGCTCGTGAGCTAGCTCGGCTCGGCTCGTTAATCCGACGAGCTAAAATATAAGCTCGGCTCGGCTCGTTAAGAAACCGAGTCAAGCCGAGCAGAGCCGAGCTGTTCACGAGTTGAGCCGAGCCACGAGCTTCGAGCTTTTTGTCCACCCCTATTGATGACGCTCACACGCACCTCACACGCACCAGCGCATTGGTAGGCAGCACACTAGTACAATTGCGAACTCTTTTTGCCTCGGTAACGGGCCGCGGAACGCGCCGCAACCAACTCCCGAACAGCAGTCGGACTGCAACTAGGACTCTGCCATAGTTGCGGGCACAGCGAGCCCGTAACTATGGGCCGTCGTTCCTGCTACTAAGCTGTAATTCGGCCCGCAACTAAGGCCTGAGGCTAACTTAGTTGTGGGCCTAACAATGAGGCCCGCTACTGTTAACCGCCGTCCTTCTATAAAAAGGTGGTGGTGGGGAACAACAGTATCACTTCTGCGCGCGCCGCACCGCCTCTATTTTAGGGTTAGGATTTCCTCCGCCACCGCCGGCGGTCCTCCACCACCTACAGTCGTCGAATCTCATCCACCTCCTCCTATCCTCCACCTCTATGGCGAAGACGACAAAGTGATGGCGCAAGTGGGGCAAGGCGCGATGCGTCCGGCGCAACTAGTGTCGGCGCGTCGTCGCCCTCGCTAACACGCCGCCGGTGTGCCCTCCTCGTCCTCGTCCACCATCCGCCAACCACCGTCGTGCCCCTTCGCATCGTCCCAAGGGTGGATCTGGCAATGTGTACCGCCAGATCCACCCTCGGAGGAGATGACGGCGGCGCATCGGGCAGAGGCGACGACGGCCCATTGGGTACAGGCGATGGCGGAGGCCTCAAACTTGACCTCGACCTCTATCTTGACCGCCTCCCTGCCCCTCCGGTGGCCGCGACGGCGTGAAGCGGCGAGGTGGGCGGGGCCATGCGGACAGACGGGCACGGGACAGTGGACGGCGACAACGGGTGAATGGGACGACAAGCGCATTACTAGAGCATCGACGCGTGTCGGCATCGGCGGCGACACGTTTAGGGCTATTATTTTGTATTATATTAGGGCGTCAGTAGCGGTGTCCTTTTTAACTTATAAGTGTAACCTAGGCGAGTTCGACCACTACTCACTATGTAACTAAGTAGTGCCAATGCCCAGTGATGTTTTTACGTTCCGCCACAGAGGCTCTTTTTAGCCCGCTGCAATAGAGGTCAAGTGTAGTAGTGGCAGCAGGTTGCTTTGCCCGCAACTCGCCAACTCGTTGGTGTAGAAATGAGCTGCAGCTTTACTACAGTACTAGGGCGAGCTAAACTTTGGAAGCACGTTGGCATCAATCCAAACTCCAGCAGAAACAGTGTGGGCGAGCCAAATTTTGTCAAGTGAGCATCGGCAACGATCCAAACGCACGGCAAATTTCTTAGTGCCTAGTTGAATGTGAAATATTTGCCAAAACTCAAAGTATGAAACAATGGGACTATACATATTTCATTGATGCTCACCTGCATGCGTGGAAAACTTGATACTTCTGTGCTTCTCAGATTTACTGCCTGCAAAGAGAATTATCATTACGAAAGCCCAAACTGCTCTAATTTCTTCTTCTGTACAAGTACGTCTTATGTGGAATTGATCTCCTAACGCACATTCCACTTACTATAAATTCTGAATTTTCAGGGACTCTCAGTTGGGCATCATACCTGGAGAGCACTGCATATGGCGTTGAGTTCAGCGGTGAAATTGAGCTTCTGCTTGGTCATGATCATCTCAATGACGCCCAAGCACGTGTAGCTCCCCTTCTCGAACACGGGAAGCGCCATGGTGCCGTGAACGTCAAGGGTCAGCGCGTGGAACACCATTGGGTACTCATAGCTGGTGAAGTACCTGACGTCTGGAGACCACTCAGGGAGCCTGCCGAGGAACACCCTCCCCGGCAGCCCCGGGGTCCCTGAGGTGACGTCAGCCGAGAAATGGTACTTGGTGGACACCTCCCTGAAGCGGATGAGGCTGTCGGAGCGGTGGTCGAGCGTGAACGGCTGCCCGGACGTGGTGAGCACCAGCTGGCCGTCGTGTCCCTTGACTGGCACCCAGAGCTGCACGAGGACGTCGCCTTCGCTCTGCGTCTCCCTGATGTAGGACAGGGCCTGGCTGAAGCGTTCCCGGACGGAGGAGGAGCTCGCGCCGCCCGTCTGAAGCAGGCAGCCAGTGTTCGCGGAGGTCGTCGTCACGGTGGCGGCCGCCGTCGCATCTGCCGCGAGTGGAGGAGGCACCATGGAGTTGGGCGAGCGTGACGCCACCTCGAGCCAGGCGTTGTCACCGGACAGCAGCTGCTCGAGGAGGTCCAGGTCGCCTTCCGACCGGGGGCGTCCCAAGGAGATGCTTGGCCGGATATCTCTTCCTTCTTCCGTGCTGGTAAAGCTCCCTCCAGAATCTGATCAGATTGTTTGTCACCAACGCACTCCATCAATGATTAAATTTTGGAAAAAAAAAATTAATAGTAATAACTACGCTTGAGCATGCAAATCACAAGACTGGCTCCTGCTGGGCATCAAGAGGCCAAGCCCCATGCACATCTCACTACAGGAAACGCGCACTGTAGCGGCACACCAAAATTCACGTAGCGACGGGTTGAAAGAAATCAACCGTTAAAATGAGTGAGTAATTTTTAGCGTCGGTCCATGTTGTCATCCACCTCTAAAAAATTGATTTTTAGCGACGGCCTATGTTGTGAAACTTTGGACGGTGGGTGGAGGATTTCTGTGCCATGCGTGTCGGTGTCTCTTATTGCAAGGTGAAGGTAGAAGGAGAGAGTACATCTTTCTTGGCAGAAATGCAGCAACGAAGAGATTGGTTGAGAGGTAGCAGCTCACTGGAAATCACACGCACGCCAGGCGATGTCGACACCGGCGAGTTCGGCGAGCGTAATGCTTCCTCAAGCCAGGAGATGTCGACGTGCAGCAGCTGATCGAGGAGGTCCAAGTCGCCTTCAAACGGAGTGCATGCCATGGAGACGCTCGGCTGGGGATCTCCTCCTCCTTGTCCTTCCATGCAGGTAAAGCGCTCTTCAGAGTCTGATCACATAGTTTGTCACCAAAGCACTCCATCAGTGACTGAATTTTGGGGAAAAAAAGAAATTTTGATAGCAACTACACTTGAACATGCAAATAACAACACTTGTTCTCTCCTGCTGGGGATCAAGAGGGTAAGCTCCATGCACATCTTGAGCAAGGAAACCATTGGAGCTTGGAGGGTAGGGGGATTTCTATGCCATGCGTGCGAGTGTTTGGATTATTGCAGGATGAGGGTATACACGTTTTTTTTGGGGCAGAAAGGCAGCAAGGAAAGAGATTGATTGAGAGATAGTAGCTCACTGGAAATCACAACACGCCCCACGTCGCACTTGTCACCAAGAAAAGGGCCCTCCGCTCTTCTTCTTACCTTGGTGTTAGCCTTCACCAAGTAGCAATTTTCTTTTCTTTATTTGTTAGAATCTTTCCGTGTCCTCGTTGGGGGGTGGGGGAAGGGAGGGGTTGATAATTTATAGGCTGGCCTGGGCAAGTATTTTAGATCCAAAGACCGAAAGTGAGACCGAAAGAACAATATAAAAGTTTCGGGTATCGGGTAGAGAAACAAAGCTATGTGACCCCAAAGTTGGCCGCAGGGAGCAGCTCACTCACACACGTGAGTTCCACTAGCCCACATACGCCGGCACGCGTTACATGTACACTAGCTAGCCAATAGGCAATCAACAAAGCGTCGTGCAGAGCTCGTCCATCCATTCGTCCTTCACCGTCACGATTCACTCAGGCCAGCGCCGTAGCTCACATTGCCATTTTGTTTGCCATAAATGATGGTTGATAATTTTGCTGCTGTGAGTAGGTGAAAGTTAGGATATCAAATTAATTACCAAAATTCAAACCGAAATTTAGTTGCCTAAACTTTTCGGACATCCAAAAAAAATCACCAGTCCGGATATCATTTTTAAAAACCGAAATCCTACTTAATTAGTAATTTATGCGGCTTATGATGGATTCCATTTGTACGAAAAAAGGATTGCAGTTTTTGTCTATCCCCACACTATCATATAACATAATTTCTTTCTAGTAACAAAATCCATACTAGAAAAAATCAGAGTTGTTGAAAATGTTTGGCTAGAGTTATCTTTGCAAGTTATAATTAAATTTCTCTTATAAAGATGGATGATTACATATAAAGTTGCACCCTTATCTCATTTTTTGCTTATTATCCAAATGGACACGATATTCCTAATGTTGATTAACAAAAATAAAACTTCACGGTGTTTCATATTAAATGGGACAAAAAAGGGTGATACTCCATATAGTAAATCACAAAATCATATTATGAGCTGTGAGGTGGAATAGTGCTCTATTGCGGCGGACCAAAAGGGACCTTGGTGGTAGACGTTTAAAACGTCACCGAGGCCATGTCACTATTTTGTTACAAAATTTTCATGCTACCGTGACTGCATGACATGCCACTTAGCCTAATATGGGTGGGCCCCAGCACTGGTTGTGTCCTGCCCTAGACGTTGTTGCCCTGACGCCCGTTCATCCATCGTATGCCGTCGCGCCACGTCAGGCCACGCGAGCTGCCGCCGGAGGACGGGGAGCCGCCGCTGGTGCGGGAGGACTGGGAGCTGCCGCCGCTGGAGGAGGAGTGAGAGCCGCCGCCGGAGTGAGGAGCCACCGCGAAGAAGCCCTCCACGGTGGCCGCAAGCGCCTTCGAGCCACCGCCGCTAGATCCAGGTGGAGGAGGAGGAGGAGGAGGAGGAACGGCGACCCGCACCGCTGCTGCAGGACCCATAGGAGGAGTGGGGCGGCTCAGCGGGGCGTTTGTGAGGACCAGCTCCACGATCGCAGGTGGCTCCGAGAGCGTCCCAACGATGGTGGCTCATGGCCGGAGCGGGAGGAGCACAAGGAGCTAGAGAGGAGGAGGAGAAAGGCGGCGCCGCTAACCCTAACCCTAGCTAGGTGGAGGCGGTGTGGCGCGCGCGGATAAGTGGTGGTGCGGTGCTACACTGCCCACCTATTTATAGGAGGGTGCTGTCCCTAGTGGCGGGTCGTTGGGTCCGCTACAGGCCTTGGCGGTCTGCCGGGTCCGCTACAGGCTTTAAAAGTGTTATGATGGGCCCGTGGTCTGTTTGCGCACGTAGTCACGGACACCGCCTTGTACACCGTCTTAGCGGCGGACGCCTCAAGTGACCGTCACTGTGGTCATAATGGTGTCAGCCGCTATAGTGGGTTTTTATAGTAGTGATGACACCAAATTATTTTATCTGCAAAATATTTATTAGTGTCTTGGTTGGGCACACTGGTTGTATGTTAGGTTGGACCTATAGCATTTTCCAATATTTATGAGCTCAACAATATTCCAGAGATCATAGAAAAACTTGCTTATTTAAAAACTGTTTCTTTGCTTGCTTTCCCTTTTCTATATTGGTTCAGTCACTACCAAAGAGCTCATAGCAAATAGATTTATCTGCCACTCGCTCATTGTTTTGACCAGCTTTGATTCTCTATAGTGGTACAGCACTACAGCTCCACCAGCTGGTGGGCGGATATGAAAGGATAAAGTGGACAATGTCATGAAAACTTACAAGTTGAAAGATTTAACAGTTGATTTTGTTGACGAATCTAAGGACAATGCACACAAGGGACTGGGAGATTAAAAACAATAGCAAGCAAGGAACTTATATCTTTCACGGGTAGACAAGGGAAATAAAATATGTTCTCATGATGCAATATACGAAGCAGACTTTAGGTTTAAAATAATATAACCGAATTTCCTTTGCAATACTCTTCAGAGTACAGACCAAACAACGTGCAATACTCTTCAGAATAGCAAATTTTGTAGCCAAACCCAACCGAAACAGCCGATCGAGCCAGGCACCGATTGATTTTGTAGCCAGACCCAACCGAAACATCCGACCGAGCCAGGCACCGGTTGCGGTCAACCCAGCTCGGGCTCGCCGACGCGCACTGGCCCCACGCACGACGACGTGCACTAGGTGGAGAGAGGAGGGGAGCCAGAACCGCACCCATTTTCTATTCGGGCTTCCCCGGAAAATAAAATTTCCGATCCCTGTGGCGGTGGCGGGCGGACGGCCGTGCGTGCGGGGGACCCTAGCTCGCGGGCGGCGGGCGGAACTGCGGTGGCGGAGGTGGACGGTGCGAGGGCTGCGCGGGCGGGCGACTGTGCGTGTGGGTAGTCGCGCGGCCTTGCACGCGGGCGGCCCTGCGGCAACGACGACGGCAATGGGAGGGTTCCGTAGGAATAGCTGGAGAGAAGTCGATTTGAGCTTGTGTTTCAATTGCGGTTGACGGGTAAGGATCCATGGAAGCATTGCGATGGCTGCCAGCCACCCGTCAGATCTTGGGCAGGCAGCCCTCTCTATCAACGAAGAAGAGACCGTGCCTTGCTGCACTGCCGAGTCATAGTCGATGATCAGGTAGTCATGGCTTATCTGACCTATCCAGGTACCTACGTGTTCTCCATTTGACTCCCCGAGTCATTTTTACTTTTGTCCGATTTGATGAATCAGAGGTCTACGCTTCCCAAATACTCCCTAAATCGTTTTAAATTTGCTATGTAAATGTAGGAGATGCGTACACGCTCTCCCCAAATCGATTTTAATTTTTCTCAGTTTGAGGATGAATTGGGTATCTGTGTGCCCAATTTCCTCCCCAAATTGTTTTAATTTCAGTAAATAATCTTATCTGACCTATCCAGGTACCTACGTGTTCTCCATTTGACTCCCCGAGTCATTTTTACTTTGTCCGATTTGATGAATCAGAGGTCTACGCTTCCCAAATACTCCCTAAATCGTTTTAAATTTGCTATGTAAATGTAGGAGATGCGTACACGCTCTCCCCAAATCGATTTTAATTTTTCTCAGTTTGAGGATGAATTGGGTATCTGTGTGCCCAATTTCCTCCCCAAATTGTTTTAATTTCAGTAAATAATCTACTTATCTTTTAAAAGTGTAACCCACTAACAATCTTTAATGCTTATTTCTCTCAATCCATAGCTAGCCACGTCATCCTTTTGTTCTATAACGTCAGATTATAAGATTACGGCCTCATCCGTCCGTCCATTTATCAATGTCCCTCACGACTTCACCCAAACTGAACTGCTTGGGTCAAGAATAAATCTCAACCATCACTACCCATTTGGTGCATGCAGGAGGGGAAACGTTTGGAATCCTTTCACTGTGAATCATCATTACTCGCTGTCATCCAGAGTTATCAACTCAGCATTTGGCTCAACGGTTTCTTGCCTGACCACCTCCCTCAGAGTTGAAACGGGTATCCACTAAGGCCAGCCGAGGCGTCACACGATCAGCTGTATAAAGTATTATACACGGCCAGGTCCAACACCCAAGAGCATTCCTTATTAAAACAAAACGCCCAAGAGCATCCATACCAATAAGCAATCTCTCTCTCTCTCTCTCTCTCTCTCTCTCTCTCTTCTCCGCGTTTGTGTTTATTTTGTTTCCCATCGTTTTGATATTGTATACATGGATTCAACCATCATTTTCCATTGTTTTGTTATGGATGAACATTATGAATTGAATGTGTTCGATGCTGCTGTCCTATTGTTAGTGACTACTTTCAGATTCAGCTCACTGAATTTTCACCTGATGTAGTGTGCATGTGCTTTTAGATGCCACATAAAAGATCGTGATTTCTGCATTTTCTCAAATTCGGTGTGTTATTGCAAACTAAGATTAAACAGATGACTTACGTCCATTTGCCGCAATGACTAATGCGTATGTACATCTTAGGAGCAGCCGGACAGATGCTTATATTTTCCCTCTTCGGAGCGTATGTCCTCCTATATTTGTATGAAGCAAAAACAACATAGCTGTGCAATTTTCCCTCTCAGTGAGTATGTATCCATTGTGTCGTGCCACTTATCTACAGTCTGGATGCCACTTATCTACAGTCTGGATTCTCATGTTGTTTCTCAATTTGTTTGCCGTAGGATTTATTACATATTACATAGACACCACTTATGATCTTACTGAAATTAGCTGGTCATTTCAGCATCCTTGATCATCAATCATCGTGCTGTAAAATCATTATCACAAATCGTGTTGTAGGTCCATTTCCCCTCTTAAAAAAGGGGGTCCATTCCACTTTGTTTACATTTTTTTGTGGACCTATCATATGTATTATGAAATTGTTTTATAAAAGATGATTTGCATGAACAAAATTGTTAAAGTTATCAATGGCTAAGTTTGCATTAGGAATCAATTTTTTTCATCATGTGTGAAATAGTATAATGATAACTTTGTCATCACTAATATCAACATTTTCATCGTACACTTTTACTACCTTAAAATTGCCACTCATGCATAGAAAATCATAGATATTCAAATTCATTTCACTATGTTATTATTTTGTTTCCTTTATAGATTCCTGATAGTAGTAATGTGAGATTAAATTATATTTCTTATTTGACATATGTGAAATCTAATTTTATAACATTTGTTTCTTTTTCAATTTTTATACTCATCTATCATGTTTCCGCAGCAACGCGTGGGGTTATCAACTAGTTCTTCTGATGCCTGTGCTCCATAATATTCACTAGTTATCTCTTCCGGATGCCAAACAATTGATTGAAAATTTTTTTCGTAGTTTCGGAAACATGAGATGTTGAGGCCTTCAGAAATTAGATCTCTGTATTATGAATGTTTTTAATGTTGCTGATTTTCTTACTCGAGATCATAAGTCATATGCATACGGACTCTTAACAGATATGCTGTCCTGCACTTCTGGTAATTAACTGATTGTTTCTTCTTTACGGCCATTCCAGTCATCGTTTTATTGCAATACTGAAGGCCTGGACAGATATATGTGATGACTCATAGTGCTTGGACAGATATATGGATGAATAGCTTAGGTGATGACGCAGCTTACCGTGCTTTTAGATCTATTGCTGTTTTATAGTACATAATACTGTCAATGCCCCAAGAAAAAATATATTTCTGTATGCAATCTTATATAATTTTATCTTCACAGTTGCCAATCATATATCTTTTATGATTAGTAGCATAATTAAAGCTTACAATTTGTTTAATATGATACCAAAATAATGAGCTTACATTGTGCCAGGCAAAAGTGCTTTATTGAGATGTAAGTTTTATTTGGACATATCGTTCCTCTGAATTATAATGTTTTATTTTGAAAGACACTTCTAATTCTTTCTTAATTACTCTTCTTGAAGAGGTGCAATTATTCTTTATATATAAAAAAGTGAAATATGTTTGAACCAGAGAAAACTCTCTTTTAATCATGTGCAATCTTTGAAGGGCACTACTTTGAATTAGCAATGTGGTACTAAAACCAACATTCACTTTGCTTTAGAATTTCTCATAAATGCCAAATAATAGACCAAATTCCAACACAAGTACCCACACAACGGTGCGGTGCCGATGATGATCTGGGGCGGCACAGGATCGCTGGCAAGGTCGTCGGGTGCCGCGCGCCGCCGGTTTGTGGGAAGGTATTGCGGTGCAGCGGAACGGTGCGTCCGGACTGATTTCTCTCGATCCGTCACAGGGTCAGCGCCTGGAGCGCAGGCCTTCACCCTCCCGGCTTTCAGCCTTGGCTCCATCGCGTCCGGGCAACTCATGGCGTACCTCTGTTCAGTGTACACGGTGGCTTCTCTATCCTTCATGTGCCGCACGGTCACCGGTGAGATCCGCGTGCCCGCGGTGTCGTCGTTATCGTCTCATGGCCCCAGCAACGTCACGCACGAGATCCTCATGCCGGATGTCAGTCTCACGGGAAACGAAATCATCTGCCGTGGTATATAAATAAACGGCACAACCGTGCCGTTTATACTACAAGTGACAAGTGACCTACATGGAGCCTGGCCAGGATGACAGAGCCCAGAGGCTGTACGGCCTTTAAACAGGCCCATCAAACATTACTAATGCAGCCGACAGCAGCAAAGCTAATTCCGTATTATCACAAAAGAAAAGGGCGTCAAATAATAGAATATTTGCCGTCAATTCCTTCCCAAAATGTAACCAACTCTATTGAGATCGATCTTCATTCCATGAGAGCACTTTGGATCTTGCGTCACCTCCTGCTCTTGTCATCTTTGGATCTTGCGTCACCTCCTGCTCTTGTCATCTTTGGATCTTGCCTCACCTCCTGCTCTTGTCATCTAACTGGCGGATGATTACTATGGAAAACTCAACAGAAATGTCCTCAAAGGGTCGTGATGATGAGCATCCAACTACAACAACGGAATCTCTTAACAAGTAAGTCATGTATATACATTACATAACATGTATATACATTACATACAATTGATCTTAAACATGTTAGAAGAGAAAATTTTGTATGACCCAAACAATATTACAATTGGTTTGTTCCTGTACTTCCTAACACAACAAAAATAACTTGTATTTGTAGTATGTATAATGCATCTTGGATTCCTCAAATTGGTATGAAATTTTCTAGTTGTGAAGAAGCTTGGAGGTTTTGGGTGTTTTTTAGATAACGGGACCTAAATCCCAGCCTCTACACCCCAAGAGGTGTACACGGCCCGGTTTTGGGTGTTTTATGGAGGTCAAACGTGCTTTATTGTCGAGAAAGAAGTATGATAACATAAGTCAAGTCAACAAGATAATTACATCCTGCAGGTTTGTTTGTTCCAATCAAGGCTACCGTGCGAGAGGACAAGAGAGATCATGTTACCAATAATCCCCGAGCTGAAACAAGAATAGGTGGCAATGTCCGCATGGGAATTATGTTGGATCGAGAATCTGGAACCTACATATTACATGATTTGGTCACCGAACACAACCATAGGCTCCGGTTGCCAGAAACAACCCACTTGATGCCATCACAACGAAAGATTTTTTAAGCACGAGGCTATAGATATTGGTATGGCTACTAATTTTGGAATTAAACCTAAAGCAGCTCATGAACTAGCCAGTCGCTATGTTGGCGGAATATCCAACCTAAGTTATACCTGTCGTGATCACGAAACTATCTATGGACTAAGTGTCAAACAGACCTAAAACATGGTGAAGTAGCAAGCATATTGAGGTACTTCCAACATAAAATTGTTGAAAACCCATCATTTGTGTATGCTTTGCAGTTGGACATTGAAGAACAAATAACAAACATATTACGGGCAGCCGCTAAAATGATTATTGACTACGCCCACTTTGGTGATGTAGTTACTTTTGATACTACTTTTGGAACTAATAAGGATTACCGACCATTTGGTGTATTTATTGGCTTTAATCAATTCGAGAGAGACAAGCTGTTTTTGGGGATGCTCTCATGTATGATGAAACTTGTGATTCTTTCAAGTGGCTTTTCGACACTTTCCTGTCTGCTCATAATCACAAAGAACCTAGAACTATCTTCACCGATCAAGATATTGCCATGGGAAAAGCAATTGCAGAGGTCTTCCCGAATACATGGCACGTATTGTGTACTTGGCACATAAGTCAAAAGGCAATCAAACATTTGAACAAACAGAAGATCAAGAAAAAGAAGGAAACTAAAGGCAAGGAAATGGCTAAAGACAAAGATAAATTGGAAGGCACAAGTATTCTTGTTGACTTTAGTGCTTGCATGTATGAGCATGAGGATGTATTAAAATTTGAAGAGGTCTTCCGGAGTATGCGGAGTAAGGTTCGGAAGGATACATGGTTGGACAAGTATCTATAGCTTAAAAGAAAAATGGGTTGAGTGTTATATGACGAATGTATTTACACTGGGAATCGGCAGCACTCAACTTAGTGAAAGCTTCAACGAGTGACATAAAATGCTATTTGAAAGTAGATTTGGATGTTTTCCGCTTTTTTAGACATTTTGAGAGGGTTGTCGAGGAAAAGCGGCGTAAAGAGTTGGCTTCGAATATGAATCAAGGAAGAAAGAACCCCGACTCAAAGTGAGGACACCAATGTCGCTAGCTCCACTGAACATATCAATCCATTTTCCACTACGAACTAGTAAAAAAACATAAGATGCCAAAGCTGAAATGGTTGAACTAGCATTCTTTTCTGAGTCAAAAAGCACAACTTTTGAAGGAAAGGAATCTAAAAAGCTATTTGTAAACATTACATGGGAGCACAAGTACTAGCATGTACAAAGGGGGACCGAAAAGAAGTAAAACTTTGCATTCACGGGGCAAGGGAAAAGCATGTCTATGGGCTATGTATGGCATAAAAAGGAACTTAGCGAATATTCTATCATCAATTTGAAACCTCTGCAGATACGCTAGTGCCATTGAATTGCAGCAAATCCATCCTTTGAATCGTTGCATATAGTACCAACAAATAGATACGCTAGTGCCATTGAATTGCAGCAAATCCATCCTCCGAATCGTTGCATATAGTACCAACAAATAGATCAACATTGTCCAACAACATCGACTAGCGGAAGAGACATGTTAGCTAGCAAAAGCGCACAAAACGCTCTTAACGGTGCCGCCTTTTCGAATCTCGAAAGGAAATCCAAGAATCAAATAGTGAAAAGTTCCATAGATTTGAAACTTGGTGCACACGGTTACCAAAACTTTGAATCCAAAATTAGACTCCATTGAGAATTTTTGAGTTTCATCTCTACACATTAAACAATTCCAATTGGTCACTTAGGCCAGTCCCATCGAGAGTTTCATAAGCATTAAATGAGAAGCCACGTCAAATAATGTCACACCCGAGTCTTAAGGCCAAGACCGAATGCATAGCTATATGTGTGCCGGGATCAATTTATCACACATATAGAGATAATAGTGAAATAACGAGTATAACCAATGCCATAGTATAACTATTACATCGTCTCAATCGTATCTTTATTACATAAACTGAGTAAATGTCTTAAAAGACTAAACTAAACTCAACGGAAAACTACATACGTCATAGGCAATCAACCGGGAAACGCACGCCTAGTAGTAGTCTTCATCAATGTAGTTCCTCTCGACTTCGAGCAGCGGTAGTATATAGCAACAGGAAATAGCAAGAGTGAGTACATGAAGTACTCAGCAAGTGTGGGAAATAAATGACATGCAAGCTGAATAAAAGGAAAGCCAACACGGGGTTTGCAATAGAGCACCTATACTAGTCAAGTTCATTAAACAATCTATTTACTATGTGATAAATGAACCAACGAGGTTACCCCACTGTTAACCACTGTAAGCTACTCCACTTACGAGTAAACCACACTACGAGGTTACCCCACCTGTAGCCAACCACACTACAAGTTACCCCACTTGTAGCATCCTAGAGGTTACTCCACCCAAACCATCCCTCTAGTTCTCGTGAGGATCCAAGCCGCTCGTGACCGTGAGCCGATCTGTTAATAACGGTTTTACACTCTGCGAGAGGTTGCACAACTTTACCCACAGGTCGGTGATTCCACTATTCGGTGACTAAAACCTCCATTATACCAGCACACTTCCTTAGGTGTGAGGCCAAGAGATCACTGCAAGGTCTTTCTAAAGACTTCCCGGCTTGCAAAACACCCATGCTAAGGTTTCACCGCCGTAAAAGTGACGCATCACTCGGAGGCCCCCTCCTGCACCGTGGCTTCAAGTCTTTTCTGCCTTTCCTCGCTTGAATCCGGAAGACACCTTCTTCCTTCATCCTTCCTCGACGCCCGCAAAGCCGGGAAGTTACCTTGGTACTAAACCTTACCTACCCATTTCGATCCTGTGCTTTGTGCGGAAGTCCTAGGTTGCCAC
Source organism: Chloris gayana (assembly GCA_031894775.1). Taxonomy (NCBI): domain Eukaryota; kingdom Viridiplantae; phylum Streptophyta; class Magnoliopsida; order Poales; family Poaceae; genus Chloris; species Chloris gayana. The sequence continues at coordinate 128,370 of JAUNZO010004754.1, forward strand.
TCCAAGAACCGGTCCTTATGATCCCAAACAGGTACTACCACAAACCAACGGTACTACAACTAGTACCTGTGCATACCCGCACCATCATCCATATCCTCATGTCGGAATCACCTAAGTTCCATGTTGCTAAAAAGCATTCCCAATTCATGATCATTATGTTCATGTAGATAATTAGTCAAGATTAGCATTTAGTTCGGTTTAAACCCCATTATAAGCAACTAGCAAAGACGTACCCATACTAGCATACTACACCATAACCAAGGCGACAAGGGAAATTATGGAACATGGTATGACACCAATAGGATTCAAATTAAACCGCAATGCATGAAATATAAATTCAAAAAGTAAGAATGTAGGCGCTGCATCAAGGAAACTTGCCTGTCTCCTCTTGCTGCTGCTGCTCAAACTCTAGGTCATGGGAATCCTCGTACTCTTCCTCGTCTAATAACGTCACACGGAAAAGCACACATACAAAACAAATAAGAAAACAGTACACCAAACAGTACCTACTGTCTAAGAAAACAGTACCATTAAATAGTACTCGTCACTACGAACTCGTGAGCGCAAGAATCACCTAAATCGGAGTTATGAGCAAAAAGTTATGAACGTTTTAAGATCTAGGGTTTAAATTGTAAAACAGCAGACAACGGGGACCTATTTGTCATTACTGAAAAGTATAGGGACCTAATTGTAATTATGGAAAAGGTCAGGGCCTAAATGAAAAAGTACGTGACTAAAATGTAATTTAGGAAAAACCTAGGGGTGTTTATGTAAAATTACATAACCTAAACATATTTATAAAATTACTGAGGGGCTAAAGTGTGAAATTTACATTACTGTGTCCTAACAGGATTAAAATCTAAATATAAATAAATCTAGGGTTGATTAAGTAAAAGGGGAGGGGTTCTTATAAATTAGCTAAAACAGCGGGGGCTTAATTGCAAAATCGCCAATACGGGTTTGATTGATCTAATCGAAGCCGTACATCTAAGATCGGACGGTGGGGATCGATTCTAACGGTGTGGCGGCGGGCGACGGACGCCGGCGAGCGGCGGCGCCATCGACGGCTTGCTAGAGCTAGCGGAACGGGGCTCCGGTGCCCTATTTTCGGTGCGGGAGCTACCTACACGATGCGGGGAGGGAGGCAAACTCACCGGCGGCGATGCATGGCGACGAGAGAAGGTGGAGGCGGCTCGCGACGGTGACTCGCGGGCGGAGATGAACGGTGACGTCGCGCGGGCGGCTCGAGGCGATGAGAAGGCGGTGGCGGCGGGTCGACGGGAAGACCGGCACGGGGTCCACGGGCATCGCGGCGTCTCCGGGCGGCGACGCGTCGACGATGGGTCAAGCGGCGGCGATGGCGACGGCGGCGCTCGAGCTAGGGCCGTGGAGGCGGCGGTTTTCGGGATGCGGAGTGAGCAGGGGGTGTGGGAGCTCGAGTCAATGGCACGCACGTCGAGGACGGTCGGATCGGACGCGGGATCAACTCCAATTCGGTTCGGGTTGGGGACGGGCTCGCACGGGCCTACGACGGGCTGCGGTCGAGTCGGCGGGCCGGGCTACGAGGTTGAGCTGCGTGGGCGGGCTTCGGAGCTTGCTGGGCCAGTGGTGGGCCGCGTGGGGAGAGAGAAATAGAAAAGAGGGTAGAGATGGGAAATGGGCCGGGAAATGGTGGCCCATGGCCGGTGGTTGTTCTTTTCTATTTTTCTTGTTTTCTATGTTCTCTTTATCCCTAGTTTTCTAATAGTAAAAATAAAATTCAAAGCAATTTCTAGACGAAATTTTATAAAACCAATTTCCATCCAATAAAACCTAATACAAGTCTATCCGAGCATGAATGCAACATACAATTATTTTATAGATAATGAAATAATTCCTTTTCCTAGGAAACCTAACCAAGGACATTTAATAGCATCCTAATAAAATAAAAATGAAATTTTATTTTATTGCAAATTTTTTGAAAATTAGGGTGTTACAATTAAAATGGTGACATGACAAAGTAATTAATATGAAAGATGATGAAACTCATTTGACAACTGTTTCATAGGTATGAACTCCCATTCAGGACCATAAAGTTGCATCCTAACATATTTTGACCAATTCCAATGTAACTAGATGTTAATTTAATGCTACAACTTGTCTATGAAATCATGAGATGAAACTATACACTGAGAATGACTATTTCATCCACCAAATTATATCTCCGAATCAGATATTTCACTCTTGGTAAGTGTGAGATGAAACTATGCATTGAGATTGGCCTTAGAATAAACATTTAAATGATGCACGAGCATATGAAACGTGAAATCAAACTTGCATTGAAAGAGCTAGTTTCATTTACCTATTCCAATGTTATGGAATGACATGGCACTCTTAAAAGCCACGCAATCAAACTTTACATTAAGAATGGCCTAAGAATCTGAACGTGTTTGTGCTGGTTTGTCACAGAGTCTACGGGGCTGGACCGTCCTAAGTGAACAAGTGTCAAGTTTTTAGGGATTTACTAATTTTCAGTCTATTAAAAGTTTGAGAAGTTTTCAATCAAAACTCCACACCACTAGATTGACATTGAATGGTCAGCAAAATATAGCTTTTTCTATAGTCTATACATTAGCAATTTTTCTCTCTCTATCTACATGTTACATAACCCTATAAAAACAAATTCTAATACAAATCAAATCAATTGAAAGTTTCTTGAACTTTCAGTCCATATCAAGCAGATAGAAATCAAAGAGTTACCAAAAAATAATTTTTTATTCCTATGGTCTATATATTAATAATCTATCTACATACTTACATAATCCTATAAAAATAAATACTAATGCAAATTCTAGTACAAACCATATTGATTGAAAATTTTCTAGAAGTTTGAAGTCCATATTAGAGGATTAAAATATGATTTGTATATACAGAAATTAATTCAGCTAAACGACTCCAGTCGTCGTGTCGTTCTACTACGATTGATCGGATCTAAAATGGAACAAGACTAGAGGCCCTCGTCCAAAATGGTTTATTAGGCTGTCCACACTGGTTGCGCCCAGCGCCGAGTGCAGTCAGTACAGGAAGATAAGCTAGTGTTACGAGTATCGCTACAATGTCGGTCAATGTGGGTCCCATGTTACGGCGGCGTTGTGTGCTGCCAACTTGGTGCGTGCTGCATTCGCTGTCCGTTCTCCCACACAGTGGCAACGATGAAACCCATTCTCGCTTTGACATGTACCATTGTATAGACAAGGTGCAATAACCATTGTGGAGGCCCCTATTGCTGTATGATTCAGGCTTAAAATACCAGAATGTGACGGCATTCTTGATAATTGTGTTAGACCGATCTCCAACTAGGCCCAATACGCAACCTGATCGGGGACGCTTAAACTCTAATGGTTGGTGGGCCCTTGTGACACTGCACAATATAAAAGAGGTAGGGGTCGTGGCACGTAGCACGAGATTCACCTACGTCGCCGGCACCCCACCGACATCACCGGAACCCTACCGATCTAGAGCCGCGCAGCAAGTCACGGGAAGCCGCCGTCGCCACCACGACGTCGTACATCGACGCCACCACGGAGGCCCTCTGCGGCCGGTTCGAGGCCGTCCTCGCGCTCGACATGTCAAGAACCGAAGGAGGAAGCGGATCTGCCTCGGCCCCGGCCACCTCCTCGCCGGCGCTCACCAACACCTCGGCGGGCTCCCTCACCACGATGATGGCGCCCTCTTCATCGACTACACCGGCGTTCAACATCTCCGGTATGTACATCTCACCTCTCTTTCTCGGATCTACGTGGAGCCACCCTAGACTAGAACCGAGTAGAGGCAACAAAGATTCACTCGATTGGATCAAGACAGAGGAATAGAGTAGAACCCTAACCCTAACCTAGATCTAACCCTAACCCTATCTCATGCCCGAACCGAGACAATCACGATTGGCCGGGGTACCTACCATGTCCTTACCGTCGCAGAAGCCGTCATCGGCTCACCGAAGACGGTGTAGATCGCGCTCCGCTCATCGGCGGCGGGACGGAGTCATGGGCACCGCCTCAAGGCCGCTCGACGGCGGCGCGCTCACCCTTGTGGTGAACGCGCACGCCGGCGAGGGGCTAGCAACGATGCCGCTCTCCTTTTTGAGCGTCGCGACCGCATCTCGGTATATAGTTCCCGACCGATGCGCACTAGCGGCAGGCGCGAGGAGGGAGCAGAAGGGGCATGGAGAAAGGGAGGTGGAGGTTGCCGCGGCCAAGCGCCGGGCGTAACGGACACCGGCCGGCCATGCTGACCGTGCATGCGCGCGTGAGGCGCTGCTCCGCCTCGCTGCTGTGCGGCGGGCGGGTGAGAGCAGAGCTAGAGGCTAGCAGAGAACTGCCGAGTGGGCTGCCGCAGCTGCTAGGCTGGCGGCCGCCTCACTCGCCGCCGCTGGCCTCGGGCCGCGCGCGCAGGCAGAGCGTTGCGTCACCGTTGTCAAGCGAGCGAGAGATGCGGCGCAACAGAGAGAAGAGAAACGGGGCTGGGGTTTCACCGGGTGGAGGCACCGGCGTTTTTGTTCAAGCGAAAAGCACACTCCACCGTTGATGACAACGTGCGGCTGGGATGGACTCGGGCGCGGGGTCCTGCGAGCGTGCTGGGCCAGTTTGGTGGCCCAGCCGCTGGCTGTTGGGTCCCAAGCCCAGCTCTGCGGCCACCTATGTGTCTTGGGCCAAAAAGGCCACAGAGCGCCCTTGCGCGCTGATGGGCTGCGAACCCAACTAGGCTGTTTTGCTTGCAGATCAGGCCGTTGGGCCAACTCAGCCTTTTTATTTTTTGCTTCGCAGGCCACAGCTATTTTTGGGCCGCCGAGCCGCGTGCATGTATGGGCGTGCACGTTATGGGCCAGAATTTCCGTTTTGAACACTAGCGATATTAGATATTTGTTTTGACTGTTTTAAGTCATTTTTGAATGCTTTTTATGCATGAATTAGAGTAAATTTTATCTCTGTAATTTTTGAACCAATGGGATAATTTTACAGAGAATAAGATTCCAGATTATTTTGCTACTGTTCATACTTGTTTTAACACCCTTATTTCCACTGCAAGATTAATTATGGGATTAAAGTGATGTTTTCTAAAATTAAATTTCGAACCAACGGGAGAATTTTAATTTTAGTAGCATTAATTTCTGTTGTATGCCATTGTAATTTACTGACCAACGTTGTTAATAACAATGTCATATTTATGTATTATGTCTATTTTTTGCCCAGCGGTGATGCAGACTTTAATACATAGCATGTTAGAATTTTTTTGTCATCATTGTTCTCACTATCTCATGAATTTTTTAGGTTCCTCCTTGATGGGTAGCTTGAAGGAGATACCGATCCTGAAGGGGGACAACTATGCAGAATGGAAGAGGAAGATAGACTTCGCTTTCATTTGTGGAGAGGTGGAATGGGTGGTGAATACCCCATGCCCCACAGAGCCTCCTGCAGTAGTCGGGGGCACGGATGAGACGAGATGACTCTTGGGTAAAGAGACATAGGGACTATGCTCCCACCATCTCGGTGTATCAGATTGAGCACGGGAGATGGATTCTAGATAACAAGAAGTGCTTGTCCTTGGTCAAGAACACTATTGAGCCCGCTATCTTGGGCTCAATATCATAGAGGAGACCAGCACCGGGTACCTTAAGAGAATTGAGAACCAGTTCACTGGTTCCTCCAGAACATATGCTACACAACTACGAAGCGGTTTACAAATGAGAAGTACACTGGTGGTGGTGTGAGGGAGCATATCCTCAAGATGAGTGGCATGGTTGCTAAGATGAGGCCCATGCACATTAACATAGATGATAAACTACTGCAGCATTTTGTGTTGCTATCTTTACCCAAGCAGTTTGACAATCTTGCTGGAAACTACAACATGAAAGAGAATGATTGGACTCTTGACCAGCTTATAGCCAATTGCATTCGGGAGGAGGACAGAATCAAAAGTCAACATGGTGGCTATCCTGTCAACCATGTGAGAGAAAATAAGGGCAAAGGCCCTAAGTACCCCTCCAACAATGCAAAAGCCAATGGTCCAAGGCATCAGCCATATCCGGGCAGACTCACGGTTGAGAAGGATGAATGCATGCACTCTGTGGGAAGAAATGGCACTACAAGAAGGACTGCCCAGATCGGCTGAAGATAATGCTTAACAAGAAGCAAGGTGAGAGCATGATCACTTTTGTTAATGAATCCTTGTATATTGATTACGCTAGATCCACTTGGTGGATTGAATGCTGGAGCAACTATTCATGTTGCAAATAGTATACAAAGTTTCGGAACGAGGAGGGCAACAACAAGAAACGAAGGTTCCATTAGAGTGGCCAATGGAGTTGAAGCCAAGGTGAAAAGTTGTGGGAGATCTTCACCTAGAGCTTGCAGATGGCTTCATTCTTAGGCTTAGAGATGATTTTTATGTACCTTCGTTGCAAAGGAATTTAATTAGTGTGTCTCGTTTGGACATGGATAGATATGATTGCCATTTTGGAAATGGCAAATGTGAATTGTGGTTTAATAATGATTGCATTGGTTATGCGTCTTTACAAGATTTTTTGTATTTATTATCACTTGGTGATGATGTGAATGCGATACAAGAAGCAAATGATGATTTGCTAGATGCAAACGATGACTTCCATTCTACGAACGATGATACGCCCTCATCATCTAAAAAGAGCAAGAAAAGAAAGCGAACTCAACTTTGTCTCATCGAAATTATGGCATTGTCGATTAGGCCATATTTCGAGGGGAGAATTGAGAGACTAGTGAAGAATGACATTCTTCCTACGTTAGAGTTCTCGGAATTAGAACAATGCATTGATTGCATTAAAGGGAAATTCGTTAAGAAAATTTAAAAAAAACGCAAAACGAAGCACGGGAATTTTACATATAATCGACACGAGATATTTGTGGACCTTTTCCTGTAAAGAGTGTGGATGGTTATGATTCGTTCATAACATTCACGAGATGATTACTCCCATTTTGGTTATATTTATCCAATCAAAGAGCGATCGAGAGGCATTGAATAAATTTAAGATATTCAAAGAAGAAGTAGAAAATCAGCATGATTTAAAGATAAAGATTGTAAGATCAGACCATGGACGGGAGTACTACGATCGTCATACGCCTTATGGACAAGTCCCAGGACCTTTTGCAAGGTTCCTACAAGAGAATGGCATAGTCGCTCAATATTCTACACCGGGCTAGCCACAATAGAACGGAGTGACGAGAAAGGCATAAATGTACCCTAATGGATATGGTCCGTAGCAAGATGAGCTACTCTACACTCCCATTGAGTTTATGGATGGAGGCTTTAAAAACCGCCATTCATAATCTCAACAGAGTTCCAACAAATTCGGTGCCCAAAACACCGTATGAGTTATGGACTGGTAGAGTGCCTTCGCTAGCTCACCTCCGCGTGTGGAGGAGTCCGGCAGAGGCCAAGTTATTTAACCCGGATCTTGGGAAGTTGGACCCCAAGACAGTTAGCTGCCATTTTATTGGCTACTCGGAAAAGTCCAAGGGATACTTGTTTCTACTGCCTACGACAGATATACAAAGTTTGTAGAAACCAGATACACCGTCTTCTTGGAGGACGACATGATCGGGAGGAGCATGGTAGCGAGAGAAATTGATCTTGAGGAGAAACGGGTATACGTATCTGATTTTATGAGTCAAGAGCCTTTCTTTCTCACTACCTGTTGATGCTACACCTGTGATGCGTGACGTTCCAGTGCCAGCACCTATTGTCACTCCACCCGTCATAAATGAGGAACCTATCCTTCAGGATCCCATAGAGGCTATCACCACGGACGAGGAGGAGCTGCAGCAGCCTCCAACAGATGACGATGTACCAGATGAGGAGGCTCCTCATGAGCCTCAACCAGAAATTGTGCCAGCTGATGAAGGCCCTACAGACCTAAGAAAACCAGAAAGTCTACTATAAGTAGTGATTATGTATTGTATAATACAGAAGAATTTCATATGGAGAATGATCCCACCTCATATGAAGAAGCCATGAGGAGTGCTCGGTGCTCACTCATCTGAATGGTTGGAGGCCATGAAAGATGAAATAAGATCTATGAGTCTCGACGATGTTTGGGACCTAGCAAAAATTCCTAGAGGAGCCAAAATAGTAGGCTGTAAATGGGTCTATAAGACGAAATATGACTAGAGGGAATATAGAGAAGTTTAAGGCACACCTTTCATGTTGCTCATCCAAATTGGACGATCTACCCCATTCTGGAAAGCTCATGATATAACTCACAACTTTCATTAGATCAAGTTGGTCAGGAAAATTTTCTAATGTGGCCAAAAATGCAAAAACATAGAACAACCTAAAGTTGCCAGAGTTGCCAGAATATTGGCAGAAATCGGTTAAGTCGGAAAGTCGCCGTAACTTTCAGTTGGCTTACATGAGACAAATTCGGTGCAGTAATTCATCTCTTACTGCGCCCTATAAGTAGCTACATAAAGCTGTTTTCACCTTCCACTCAAAAATAAAATAAAAAATGTTGACACCATTCATTCAATCCTCAGCTATCATCACCTTCCTCTTTCAGCTCTCCTGAAATTTAGCAAACACACAGTCTTAAACCCAAGCAAGTCAGGGCAGGCTAGAGATGCCCAAGGATAAGCTTTTGACATAATATAATCCTTCATCCTAAAATTATAGTTAAATTTTCAGATATGTTTAGAACACGAGGAAAGACAATATAAAAGCTTGAGACAATGAATTGACAATGGTCAAAAGAAAAACAGGACATGCCAATTCAAACCAGCAAAAAGAACTAATGATGCAAACACACATTCCAAAATTGTATCTCATCACAAAATCTAGTTGACTTACACGTTCAGGGGCTATAGAACCCCACAGATACTGTGATGTTTTTCCTCTGCCACTCCAGATCACAAACTGCAAGCTGGTTCAGACATGTGTTAATTTGATGGAAATGGACATCAAATTGTTGAAAAAGTTTGAAATTCTGACAAAAATCTTGGACCTACAGGAGCAAGTCCAAACATAGATCCTGAAAAAGGAAATTTTAAAAACATACCTCAAGATTAATTGTAGAAACTGAGTTGACCAAATTTTTCCAACCAAGTGATAAAAGATAGTCCTCCAACTATAAACAAAATTTCGCAAATTAAGTTATAGCTATAACTATGAAAAATAATGAATTTAAATCACAAGAGTAATATTTTTACCTCAGGTAAAGTCAGCATTTTACGATCATTTAATGACACAATGATGCTCCCTTTACAAATACCATGCTCAAGAGCAGGAGAGTTTTTGTGTACCTAAGATACTAACAGAATTATAATTTGAAGCGGAATGGGTTACAGAACCACAATTTCTACCAAAATTTACATACCTTATCCACAATGTAACCACTTTTAATTTTTTGCTCGAAGAGACACTCCAGGAGACTCACGTCAACTGAAGCGACAGACCTTAAATGCAATCCCAAGGAAAGGCCGAGCAATACGTCTGAAAATAAACTTAATTTAGACAACCAAAAATATCTGAACCACATGTCAAGGCAGATAATAGCACCCTATAATAAGGCTATCTTTGTCAAAGACAACCACAGATATCTGAACCATATGTCAAAGCAGAAAATAACACCCTATAAGGTTATTTTTCTTAAGAGTGTACATGCTACAATATCAGCGTTGAATACAGGAGTTCTCACTTGATCAAACAATAATTATAACTCCTAAACCATTCAGAAGCAACACTATACTGTTAACCAGGTGAGGGCCAACTTTTCAGGACAACTTAATTTTCAGGATGGAAGGGATGGCAGCAAAGTCAGCAGGCAATTTAAATGGAAATAAACCCACATGAATTTTCAGCAAATCACCAGGACAAGTCGCTCAATAATATCTGCTCTCTCTATTTTTAAATTGTTGACACCGTTGACTTTTTTCGATTACGTTTGACCGTTCGTTTTATTCAAAAAAGTTTAAGAATTATCAAATATTTTATTATGATTCATTTTATCACTAAAGGAAGTTGATACATGACTTATAGTTTTACAATATTTGAAAAAAATATTTCAAATAAGACAATCGGTCAACATAACAAGAAAAGTCAACGGTGTCAACAATTTAAAAACGGAGGGAGTATTTCACTAGATAAGCATAACGAGTGAACATACCCGGAATGCTAATCCTGTCACGAACCGGAGACTCGGAGCGATTAGTGGGAACGGACTGAACGAAGTGGTTGGACGCGGTCCTGGACCTCGCCGGCGTGGAGGAGCCGTTGCGGCTGCCAAACCGTTGAGGCAGGACTCGATACAATTGGCTAAAGCCTAAATCACAACCTAACTGAACCCTTGGCCGCACTCTGTTTATAAACACAGAGAGGGACTACAATCGCAACTGACTCAACAACTAGCAACAGACTGGAAACCAACTAACAGAAAGCCTAACAAATCGACTTTCTCCACTGACTTGGCGGCTTGGCGTGCCCTTGTTGCACCGCTTATAGTGGAGACCCCACATGACATCTCTCCCCCCCCCCCCAACCCCCCACCCCCATGGACAATCAGCTCGTCCTCGAGCTGAAAATCAGAGTACTGCTTCCGGAAGTCCAGCAACGGCACCCATGTAGCTTCATCCGCCGCCTGCCCTTGCCGCTGCACCAACAACTCATGAACGCCACGGGCCAGGCAACTCTTGATGACTGCCGCCGGAGAAGGACACACACGCCCGTGCTTGGTCACCGGCAGCGACCCTGGAGTAGTCGGTGGCTCACCACGAAACTCCTTGAGAAGGCCCACATGAAATACATCATGGAGACGCGCACCAACGGGCAGCTGGAGCCTGTAAGCGACGTCACCGATGCGCTCCAGAATCTGAAACGGTCCATAAAACTTAAGCCCCAGCTTGCCGTGCCCTTGGACATTCAGAGAGGCCAACGGCCGATGCAGTAGTCGAAGCCAAACCCACTGCCCAACATGAAATTCCACCTCTCTATGGTGCCAATCATAGAATGCCTTGTGCTACTGCTGAGCCTGCTCCAACCGTTCACGGATTTCGAGCAAAAATTCATCATGCTCTTCCAACTGCTGTTGGACCGCCGGTAACCGAGCTTCACCCGCCAAGTAGGAGCTAATTATCGGTGGATCACGCCCACAAACCACCTTGAAGGGCGACGTACGCAGCGAGGCCTGTAGGAGGAATTGTAACAAAATTCTGCCCATGAAAGCCACTATAACCATTGTCGCGGCCGATCCCCAGTCAAGCAACGCAAATACATAGCGATGATCTTGTTCGTAGCCTCCGATTGCCCGTCAATCTGTGGATGAAAGGCAGTGGACATGTTCAGCCAGACACCTGCTAGGGAGAAGAGCTCCTGCCAGAATGAGCTTGTGAAGACCGGATCTCTGTCACTCACAATCGACACCGGCAGCCCGTGGAGGCGAACAATTTCATGAAAGAAACCTTTGGCGATTGTCGTAGCAGAGTAGAGATGACCCAGGGGAATGAAGTGTGCATATTTAGAGAACATGTCGACGACCGTGAGAATGACGCTCTTCCCATTGACGCGTGGCAGACCCTCCACAAAATCCATGGCAATGTCCGACCAGACTGCCGATGGCACTTCCAGCGGCTGCAGCAAGCCCATCGGGTGTAACTACTCAGATTTGTTGCGTTGACAAGTGATGCAGCTCTTGACGAACTCCCGGACCAGAGCGCGAGCGCCAGGGATGTGGAAATCCGCGCGCAGCCTATGGAGAGACTTCTGGATCCCTTCATGACCAGCACGTGCGCATTCTCCAGGATGGACGCCACACTTGGGGAGGACGCCGGCACAAAGATCTTGCCCTTCACGGTGATAAGGCCATCCAACACTCGCCACTGATCTCCACGAACACCAGCACGAACCTCGTCGTGCACCGCAATCAACGTCGGGTCGGAGGCCACCTGTCGACGTAGATCCTCGAACAGCTGAAAGGACGGCGAGGACAACGCCGCCACTTCACCCAACACGTCACGTCGCGACGAGAGAGCGCATCTGCGACTATGTTAGTGGCGCCCGGCTTGTACTCCACACGGAAATCAAATCCCAGCAATTTACTAGCCCACTGGTGTTGAGGAATGGTGGACAGGCGCTGGTCGGGGAGGAACTTCAAGCTATAATGACCTGTGCGGACGATAAAAGCACGACCCCAGAGGTACGGCTGCCAGTGGCGGATGGCCAGGACCAATCCAATCAGCTCCCACTCGTAGGCTGCAAACTTGGCATGACGCAGGGCAATCTGTTTGCTGAAAAAGGCGACAGCGTCGGATCCTTGATGAAGAACGGCGCCAAAGCCGGACCCGGACGCGTCACATTCGACGATGAACGACGCGTCGAAGTCAGGGAGCTGAAGAATGGGCGCCGTCATGAGGGCTCTTTGCAGAGCTCGGAACGCCTCCTCTACTTGTGTTGACCAGCGGAAGCCATCTTTGCGGAGTAGGGCGGTGAGTGGTGCCGCCACAGCCCCGTAATCCTGTGAAGCGCTGGTAGTATCCGGCAAGCCCCAGGAACACTCGTACCGCCCGCACCGATGAAGGCACGGGCCATGCCAGCACCGCCTGCACCTTGTTCTCATCCATCGCGACCCTGCAGCAGAAATTACGTGGCCGAGGTAGGAGATCGAGTGTGCACCGAATGAACATTTGGAGCGCTTGAGGAAGAGGCGGTGCTCCTGCAGCTTGTCCAACACGAGCCGAACGTGACGGAGGTGTTCGGACCATGAAGGGCTGTAGATAAGAATGTCGTCGTAGAACACCAAAACGAAGCAACGGAGATAGGGCCCGAGCACATCATTCATCAGGGCCTGGAACGTTGCTGGAGCGTTGGTTAGCCCAAAAGGCATGAGCAAAAACTCAAACAACCCTTCATGGGTTCGGAACGCCGTCTTTTCCACGTCCTCTAGATGCATCCGCACTTGATGGTAGCCCGATCGCAGATCAAGCTTTGTAAAGAACTGTGCGCCACGGAGTTCGTCCTGCAGCTCCTCCACCACCGTAATTGGAAACTTATCCTTGATTGTCTTGTCGTTCAGCGCACAGTAATCGACGCAGAACCGCCATGATCTGTCCTGCTTTTTGCCGAGAATGCTGATGTACTGGGTTGGATGACCTCCTTGCTGCAGCATTGCGGCGCACTGCCACTCCAGCTCATCCTTCTGGGCATGGGCGTACCCTACCGATATGGCCTGACTGCGACGGCGCCTGTGCCTGGCAAGAGTTGAATGCGGTGGTGACGATCCCGGGCCTGTGGCAAGCTCGATGGTTCCGCAAACAGGGCCTGGTAAGCTTCGAGCAGTTCTTCCATGAGGTGTAGCGAGGCCGCGTGCACTGCCGCGGGCAGAGCCGGCGAATCAACCGCGGTCCAGAGCACGCGCGCCCCGTTGCGCACGGACGCCATTGTCCGCCGTCGAAAGTCCCACAGCGTGGGCCCGAGCGATTCTAGCCACTGGACGCTGAGGACCATGTCGTAGGCACCCAAGGCGAGCCCGTAGAGGTCGATGTCGAACGGTTCGCCACCAATGGCGACCTGTAGATTGTCGGCGTAGCCTGGACTGGAGAGGCGGTTGCCAACTTGCCATTCGCCACGGCCACATGGAGGCTGGCCTGTTCCCGAAATGCCACTCGGGCGCGCTTGGCGACGTCCACATCAATGAAGTTGTGCGTCGTTCCGGTGTCCAGCAGTGCCGTCAGCCGTGTGGCACCGATGTCGATGTACACTTGCATCGTCTTCACAGGGCGCGGTTGGATGCCGGTCAGCGCATAGGTGGACATGGTGGGGTCGGTGGCCGCGGTAGCAGAAGCTTGTTCATGATCTTCACAGAGAACCTCCACCACGAACAGTTGCTTGCAGGCATGCCGGTGCTCCGGTGTAAACTTCTCGTCGCAGTGGAAGCACGTTCCTTTGAGGCGGCGTTCAGAAATCTCCGTGAGGGACAACTTCTTTGTGGGCATCAGTTTGCCTGAGGCAGCGTTGCTGGGTGCCGGCAAGGGCAGGGCAGCGGTCTTGGCGGCAAGCCACGGCGCTTGACGCTGGGTTGCGTGAGGTTGCGCCAAGGCCTCTCGTGCGTACGTACGCCCTGGCATACATGACGGCGTCATCCATTGAGCGCGGCCGGAGGACAGCCACGTCGGTCCGCAAGGGTGCGTCGAGGCCAACGACGAACAGCTGGATTTGTTGTGCTTCTGTGAGGTACAGATCGCGGCATGAGAGGGCCATAAAGTGGTTGCAGTAGTCGTCCACGGATCCATCACGTCGGAGCAGTTTCAACTCGCCCAGCGGAGTTTCCGTCCTTGGTGGCCCGAAACGGGTGTTGACCAGCTCGACGAAACGCGACCACGTTTGCTCACCGCTGTTGAGCTCCAAGCGGTGGTACCAGAGCTGCGCGTCGTCTAGGAGGAAGAACGAAGCGTAGGCCACGCGCTGGTCCTGGGGCGTGCGACGAACCCGGAAAAAATGTTCGCAGCGATTAAGCCAAGGCAGGGATCACCGGAACCGTCCTACTTGGGGAAGTCGATCTTGTGCGTGGTGGGCAGGCGTTCGACCGTTGAATCAACCTCTTCATCGGCAGCGGATGTGCCAGAGCCCTGCGTGGACTTGCCCTTCACGCGGCGACGCTCGCGATCGGCATCTGTTTTAGTGTCGGCGACGAGGCACTCGACACGGCCCAAGGCCAGGTTGAGGGCTTGTTGCTGCTGGTTCTGATCGGTGACGTTGGCTTCAAGGGAGGTGAAGCGCTCCGCCAGCGGCTTCAATGCGCGGAGATCTTCTTCAATGGCCGTCAGACGGTTGGCCACGTCGGCCATGGTGAGGTCGTCTCCGGCGGCGGCGGCAGGGGAACTCATGGTGGGTGAACCTTGGTCAGCTGATGCGAAATTGTCACGAACCGGAGAGACGGAGCGATTAGTGGGAACGAGGAATCTTAGATTATAACTGAACAAAGTGGTTGGACGCGGTCCTGGACCTCGCCGGCACGGAGGAGCCGTGGCGGCTGCCGCACCGTCGAGGCAGGACTCGATACAATTGGCTAAAGCCTAAATCACAACCTAACTGAACCCTTGGCCGCACTCTGTTTATAAACACAGAGAGGGACTACAATCGCAACTGACTCAACAACTAGCAACAGACTTGAAACCAACTAACAGAAAGCCTAACAAATCGACTTTATCTACTGACTTAATTGGCGTGCCCTTGTTGCGCCGCTTATAGTGGAGACCCCACATGACAAATCCTAAATAAGCCTAAGCCAGGATTTGAAGTAGGAATGAGTGAATATCACCTAAGATGAAGTAAACAAGGATAAACCTAAGTTTACATTTCAACATGCATGACTATAGGATAAGTGAACATACCCGGAATGCTGAAACATTGCAAAGCATGTCATTATAGTAGAAATTGTAAGCACAAGGATAAACCTAAGTCTTTTCAACATGCATGACTACAGGATAAGTGAACATACCCAGAATGTTAAACGTAAGTATACATTTCAACATGCATGACTATAGGATAAGTGAACATACCCGAAATGCTCAAACATTGAAAAGCATGTCATTATAGTAGAAATTGAAAGTATAGCAGGCTCTGGGCTGAGGTGAAAGGCCATCCCTCTAAACACCCCATCATGGTCAATCACAGGTCCACCAGTGCCACCCTACAAAGAATATTGCATGGTCAAATGAGCAAGCATACAACAGTAAAATACAACATGATAATATTACCTCTGGGACTTCACCGTCAAGAAACATGGAATGGTCCCGACCTAATAAGTCGGACTCCTCTGAAAATGAGATCACACCATGCCTGACACCCAAGGATCCATGCCGATCTCTACCCAGCACAAAAACTTCCTGATTGTAGTCTGGGCAGTTTCCAATACTAGGGATATGCAACGAACGTTCGTAAGGGAGAAGTAGAAAGACAATTTCATAATGATCACTCAAGTACAAAAACTGTGCTTCTATGATTGTCTTTTTGTCTGGCAAGCCAACAGAAAGCTGAAAAAAATGGTTTCTGATTAGAATTTGTCCGCAACATTCAACATTAGAAAAAGGTCAACATTCAACATTGGGGAAAGATGGTGTGCAATATAAATCAGCAGAAAGTAAATGGTCATATAAGCACCAAAGCATGGACAAAATCATAATGAAATAGAGGTAACACTATCTCTTAACAGTCACACAAAGGAAATGTCAAATATAAATCAGCAGGATGTATTTAAACACCGTAAAATATAATATAAACATTAAGGCATCTTCAAACAATAGTAAGAATGAACACAATCAGATATTCTCCATCCAGTAAGACTTGCTCAATATCACAAGACGGATGGGACTCAACAGAACAGAACACCCCACGTAAAGCTACACCTAACCAAACATGATTTGCATGGCTAAGCCAAGCTGTTGTACATCTGTGAAGGGGCTGTTTACATAGCATAGGCACATACTGCCTAGTGCTTCCACAACATAGCTCTATAAAATACACGTAATGTGGAGAGGAAAAAAACTCATAACAAAGCTCCAATGTCTTATTAACTCAATTGACATTAGAATGTGAATGCACCTGGAATGTAACAATAGGTTTATTAGTACCTTAGGCAGGGGGTCAAGTTTTCTGCCTGACCTGTATAACACTGATGAACATGTCACTATTACAGAAAAAACAACCCCAGAATGTTCATACCGACAGAGTATGAATCCCGTACATCGCATTCTTGTTGGTCCATCTGTTTAGAAAAACAAGTAGATGGCGCAATCAGGTACAGGCCAATGAATGAATGAGTCTTGAAATTTATCAGCAAAATGTACCTTCTGCAATGGGAGTAACACTGACGATGGAATGTGCTGCACCCCCAACAGCCAGCTTGGATCTCCAGTCCTTCACATCTTTGTTGGTAGTGCAATGGGTCTCCAGGGCTCTAAGTGCGGGATGTTCGGGATCATCGTCATCGTCATCGTCATCTGAAGAAAGGAGTCCTGCAGAACTAGAAGGTATCAAAACTCATGATACATTGTTCTAACTGGGCATTATATAGTTCAATAAGAAATATCTTTCAATACACAGACAACTATGTCAGGAATTCAGGATGAACACACTTCTAAACTTACTTAAGCAATAGTACTTTAACAGGAAAAATATATTTTTACTAACTCAGAGAAAATAATTGGACACGGATTCCATATATACCAAACAGCTAGTAAGAAGACAAAGCTCCCTGAACCCCTTTTGGAAAATTTAAGACTTTGCATTGTACAAACAGCTGGTTCACGAGTTGAGAAAAAAAACATCTCAACGTGCCACCACAAGTGTTTTCTGAAATCTCATCAAACTGTAATGTTCTAGCACCTATCCATCCAAAATAGCCTAATGTGTGTCATACAAAAAGATTATCCAACATTCAATGGCCTAAAAATGTGAATAAGCCAACGGCCTTCGTTATAAAATCTGAAAGCCACAGCACAGACCTATACAATTTGGAGTACCAAGAACCTAGGCCAGTTTAACTGAAAGGTTAAGTGCAGCAGGGCCTGCCTACCCTCGAACGAATATTTCCTAATCCGGGCAGCTATGAACAAACCCTAAACACCGACATGCTAAACCCTTCATACATATCAGTGCTTTTTTTATATATACTTATGTTGAGCATATCGGTGCATTTTATTACTACGTCAGTACAGAAAAAGAAGAGTGCAACATGACGAAATTTGGAGGTAACCTGTTTAGCGGAAAGGCCTGATCTCTGGACACGCTTTCTGCTCCCAACGCATCACGTCACTAGATGTGCCGCCCCGGGGAAAGGCGGAAAGGGATGTTCTTCTTTCAACACTTCCTGGGGGCTGGATGCGGGATGCGAGGTATGGGAGTCAGGCTGGTTCTTCTGCTCGGCACTCAACTTCTCCGTCCGCAACAGTTCTTCTATCAACCCTTGAAGATGCGAGGCCGTCAATTTCACCGACTGCTGAGCTTCAGAATCGCCTTCAGATTCCTGGCGAGAGGTATCTCCCTCACTATGCCTTAGCTCTACGTATGGCCTGGCTGTTTCCCTCTTATCTGGTTCAAATCCAGGAAAAGGCACGCCTTCCTCTTCACGTGTGCGCTTCGTCATCGTCTCGGATACGGATGGGGGATGACCTTGGTGACTGCACCTGATGAGCGTGGAGCATGGACGAGCGGGATTTGGGAGCAGCTGCTGGGGCGGCTAGGGTTACTAACGGGCTGCGGGGACGGTGACGACTTAACGGGCTGTCTCGGGCCGACTACGAAAGGGCTGATCTAGGTCGAATTGCCTGCCTGATGAAAATCTTATCTTATCTTATCTTATATCTTATATATACTAATTAGAGGCTCCTTTTAAGGTCTCCACGTTAATCGGAAGAAAATCCTACAAATTCTCACAAAAAAGCAAAACATCTAGCCGTTAATTTTGTCACCCCAAAATCTGTATCCATCGATCAAGAAGCGGATAACTTCTCCATGAGGTTACGAATACTCATGGGAACTCTCACGGTTAGACATGCCTTTTTTTCAGTTTCCATCGCGTTGTGTTCCTGCCAAAAATCATCGGGTCGTCTACCCCATGGAAACATGCGAAACATCACAACGTATCTTGGCAATGGCCATGGGTGATGTAGTGACGGCAGCTTTCGTGGAGATCTCGATCAAGTTGTCCGCTGCAGCGCTTAAAAACCGATGTCAATACGAAGCTAGTGGAGCTCGATCAAGGCGTCCCCTAAGGCAGCAGAGTCGTCAACGTTGTTGATGGGTAAGGAGAAGGGATATACTTTCGAAGATTTGAGGATAAAAAACGACGAGGCTATGATGATCGTAATAGATCAAGCAGGCCAGATCGCTCCATATCCTCCCAGATGATGACGAAACGACCTGGGTCAAGATGTTGTTTGTTGCGTCGTTGGATGCTCCTAGAAGATGACCTTTAATTTGCTGGAGTTCAAGGATCATGGCATGTCATCGAACTTAAAGATGTTGCTTCCATAGGATGCTTACCACGGACAGGGTTTGGGGGTTCTTGCTTTATTCAATAACGTGGGTACTGGCCGGTTGTGTTCAAGCTGGTAGTTGGTAACGTGGGTATGTGTTTGGGAAAAGACTTCCGTGCGATCGTCAGCGAACACCCAATGGTGACAATGAAGCTGCTTCTCCATCCTCTGCATAACACCCAAAGTTGGAAGCTTGAAAAGAAGAAAAAAAACCATCATATCTCTTCAGGAGACCCGGTCAATCAAACAACCAAAAGGTACCTTGATTTCTACAACGCGATAAACAATATAAACTTCCGACTTATTAAAATAGCATGGTTCTAGAAAATATTTTTTGTATAAAAAAAGAGATTCGTAACTCTAATTTGACCGAGATTTTGAATATCTCTCAATTGAAGCAGGATCGATGGCTAACATCATATATATTTCGTGATCATGTTCTACAGCACAAACAAAATGCATGTGTGTAGTATTATTTTCTTAATTCTAGAAGAAATATTTATTGAAGCCAGACCTAGATAAGATTAAGAGGGTGGTCAGTCATACTCATAGTAGAGCTGCTACTCGGTATACTTGATCTCAAGACCAGAACGTCATCTTCACATATGAAATTGAACTCAATTGTTTAAACTTTATTTATACCAAAATTTTTGTAGAGTTTTTTGTGGATCGTCTCAATTGAGAATGAGTAAAGTTGCTAGCCAGATTGTACAGCATAGCATGACACATTTGAATAGGCAACCATTATAATCATTTCGACATAAACTTAGCTTCGGAAGTTGCACTGTATCTTGAGTGTGTAGGTTGTTTTACAGATAGAAATATGTTATAGAGTCCTAATGCTAAGAATGATCAGAATTTTTCTTCTCGGATAATGTAATGTCATACTACTGAGTAATATACATTTTTTTAAAAAAATGTAATATACTGAATTAGTGAATTGGTCAATTATTTTTACTTTTTTGGTGTCATGTTACTGAATTTGGCAATGTATTTTGATTTATCAATGCATGATGAGTACTATTCGAGTAGTTGTGATACAAACGACATTCAGATCATAAATGTGAAAACTGAATTCAGTTATTAATAACCCGTGCATTTGCACGGGTTGATAGGCTAGTGACAACAAATTCTAATGCTCCAAATCTCTTCTCTTCGTATTGTTTTCATTCACCTGTGATCTTCGTCCACCTGCGACCTTCGTCCGGCACCTACCAACAAAAAATCTACGTGTGATTCTGATTTCTCTCGACCTGTCACAGGGTGGGCGCATGGACAGACTCGTCTCGTGGCCCCAGCAACATGGTGCGCGAGATCCTCAAGCCGGATGTCATCGCACAAAGCCTCAACACCCTCGCCGCCTAGCCGGACACGTTGCCTCTCACGGGCAACCCCGCCGACTCGTGAAGGTCTGGGTTCAGCATCATCTCGGGCACATCCCTGGCGTGCGCGCACGTCGCCGCATTGCTCCGCCACAACCAACGTGACTGAACGTCGGCGATGATCCGGTTGGCGATCATGACCACGGCCGGGCCATCATCGCGGACCTCCGAGACGGCGGCCGGGTCCGTGCTCGTGCGGCCACAGCTGGCGCTGGACCCAGACCTGGTGTACGACGCGGCAGAGCGAGACTACGTGGACTTCCTCTGCACCATCAAACTATACCATCGTAGGTACACATCCGGCTCTTCGCGCCCGGCACCGAGACGACCATGGTGTCCGAGACCGAGGGCCCCGAGACGTACACAGTCAAGGTCCAAGCGCCGGAGCACCTAGTGGAAGTGACCGTCACGCCTGCCACGCTCGAGTTCGGGAACCGCAAGAACGAGAGGAAGAGCTACAAGGTGTGTTCAAGAGCAGGAGCAGGCCAGCGGAAAGCGTCACACGGTTCGACAGCGTCGTCTGGAGAACCAGGTGCATGCATCAAGTCTAAGGTGTGATTGATTGTCTTCTCCCCCATCCTGGCTCGCATTAGGGAACCAGGCTCCCACCAAGTTGAGTCGGTGCAAGACGGCTATGTTTGGTTGCCGTATCCAGCCATGCAAGCCAGCAAGAGATGGTGATTGGTTTCATGGTTGCATACAAACGTTCAAATATGAGATGCAAGGATATTGTGATTGGTTGGTTGCATTAGGATCGTGTGTTCACCTCATGCATGCAATGGTAAGATTACCACACAGCAAATCAGTAAAAGCATTAACAAAATAACAGGTATCTTTGGACTTAAATCCTTCCAATTGAACAAAATAGAGGCAATCCTGGTTGCCAGACCTCAAATTTCTGCCATTTTGCATTAATTCCGAGCTAGGAAGCCTCTCAACCATGTTTGGGTGCTTTTTCAGTCTAATCAGCTCGCTGCCGCCGCCGCTCGGCCCGGCACGCCGCTCGACCCCGCTCGCCGGCCCTGCACGCCGCTCGACCCGCACCGCCGTTTGAGCAGCTCGCTCCACGCGCCGGCCACGGACCTCGTCGGAGCCGCTCCAACCCGTGCGCCGGCCCTGCACGCCGCTCGACCCGCGCCGCTGCCGGAGCAGCTCGCTCCGCATGCCGGCCACGGACCTCGTCGAAGCAGCTCGACCCCCGCCAGCCTTGCACGCCACTCGACCCGCGCCGCCACCGGAGCGGCTCGACCCCGCGTGCGGCCCTGCTCTCCCCGCCGGATCGAGGTTGTCATCCTCCTCATCCGGCAAATCCGTCGGCGACAGCGGTGACGAATCAGGATTGGATGAGGATTTGTTGAGGCGCTTGAGGCGGCGAGGTGGCGAAACGACAGGAGCGGCGAGGAGGTCGAGGAGTTCAGCCTCGTCAAAGGGTTTCGTGTCCATGGCGCCGCCGCGAAAGGGCTCGGCTTCACAGGACCGAAGGCGAAGCTAGAGACGGTGAAGCGGAGGATGGCGCGAATGGGAGACGGTATCCCCAACCCTTCCCGCCTGCACGCACCGTGCCTCCCGCCTGCATCTGCTAGTGCTCGCCTTGCATCTCGGAAGCCTACATTCGGAAAAAACAAAGAAAAAAGTCACATCCGGCGAGCCGGGCTCCGGGACACCTTTTGCATCCACCGCGCCGAGGCCCAACAAGCTGTGCAGCCAACCAAACAAGGCTAACCTGCATCTAGCGGGCCTAGTTCTTCTAGATGCAGGGAACCAATCGCACCCCTAGAGTCCTGTCGAGTTCATCCGGAAATGAAATTTATTGTGTGCAAAGCCAATCAAGCACGCGTTGAATCACCGATACACGAAACTCGATCAATTGTGTGTCTGTCTTTCATTAAAAAAAGTGTGCATGTATACCTAAGACCGACCGACTGGAAACGCTATGTGTTCCTCCGGTACCGCGATAGAGGAAAAGGCAATGCACTAGGGTTACGATAAACCATCCGCAAGTCCTCACGTCGGTCCAGGTTACACCAAATTTAGCGGAGTAGCGAAGGAACGCTACACACCAACGTGGCATGGGGCTCGCGCGCCATCCCGGCTACCCGAGCGGTCGTCGTGCATGGCGAGAGGAGGGAGGGCCATGGCAAGGACGACGCATGGAGAGAGAGAGAGAGAGAGAGAGAGGGGCCCAAGGCCGGATCTACCGCCACGAGGCCGCCCGACGACGAGGGAGTCTAGCCCGTAACGCTATCGGCTCGCCCGCTCGGAGGAGAGCAGGAGGCTGACCGTTGCCTGGATCCAGCCCGAAGGTGGGAGGCGGGCCCTGGTTGCGGCACGGGAGGGGGGAGTGGGCCCGATGAGTGTGTCGCGCGTGGCGGAGGTGGGGAGGGGCGCGGGGGATCAAGAGAGACTGGGGAGGGAGGATGTATGGGTGGGTGGAGAGAGAGAGAGAGAGAGGGGGTTGACATGTGGACCCCATAAAAGGTGGTTGGTATTGAGTAATGAGATATAAAGTATAACGGACACAAGAAAGTTGGTATGGAAGAAAGAATCTTGCTAACCCCAACAGAATATTTTTTTAAAGGATGAATTTATAGGATCATGAGTGCAGTCAATCTAATGTCGAGTTTCAACATGTTCCACAACCACAACTGAATCCCTCACTGCCAATAAAAATTTACCCAAAACATCAAAATTTCCCTTTGTGACATCCATTAAAATTTTCATTCACTGTGTGCCACTACTGCCAAGTCTTACCGTTTTTCCTCTAATTGAACAATATTTATTTGCTCAAAAATTTATAAATAATTTTAAATACATTGAATAACACGTGGGGAACATTTTTTATTGTAAAATATGTTTATTCCATTACATTTCCAAATTAGAAATTGGTGAACGTGGCAAAGCGTTAAGGTCGATTGATTTACTAGCACTAGATCTTAATATTTAACTATTTTCTCCAGTTAAAAATAAATATTGTATTTACTCCAAAAAAATTACATTGCTATATTGATAGAGTAACATGTGGGGAACATTTATTTTGTTGTCACATGTCTTTATTATTTTTCCTTTTTAACTTTAATGTTAGTGAACATACAAAAGTAATAAGGTTATTATAAATTTTGAAAGCGGAAGAGAATGAAAACATGTGAAAATAACTAGAAATGTTTCCCACATGTTTCTCTGTTAGTATAAAAATATACAAAATGAAGCAAACAAAGTATTTCTTTTCAGATATAGAAAATAGGTAAATGTTTAAGTTCTGACACTAATAATTAAAGGAACCTTAACTCTTTGCCATGTTCACCGATTTCAAATTTCAAAGTTAACGAATAAAATTTTTTTCCAAGAACAAAAAATGTTTCTCACGTGTTACTTTATGTATTTAAAAAGTTTCATAAATTTAGAAGAAAAGAAAGTATTTTTTTTCGAGCCCACAAATAGAGAAAAATAATATGAATTGGCGCCGATTGGTGGTAGTGGCACACAGGGCACGAAAATTTTAATGGATGGCACATAGAGAACTTCTTGTCTCAAATGAATTCAGTTCGGCTAGTTTTAGTCAGATAGATGAAAAACACTGCAGTGGTAAGTAAGTTACCATCGGACCATGCATTATATTTTCTATATATCCACAAAGAAAACAGAAATAATATTTCTTATAACACACTTCAGGATCATTAACGCAGTCAAATTAAAAAAAAAGAGAAGAATTGGGATGGCTCTCTGCTAGAGGTTGGCCTTTCATTGATTTCATATGCATACATCACAATTTATCAGTCTCATGATCAAAGTCCAATCATATAAAACATTGATTGCAGTACATATCAAACTGATGTACCAAATTTAACCAAAAAGAAAACAATACTCCAAATTAATGAATACTCCAAATTGTGATAGAAGAAATGTACCAAACCACTTTCAAATAATGCAAACTGCACAACTATTTGTTGAGCCTTGCTTTATAGTGTTATGTAAATGAAAAATAGATTTACCTACCGCCCTTCTACATCTGTCATAGTGACTGTATTCATGGAATTTTGTATATTTTCTCTTTGTTGCACCATTTCATTGCTCCGTTGTCCAATGTATGCAGGTTGATTTGGGGCTGGAAGTGTGTTGCTTCCATTCTCCAGGGCAAACACAACAGAAGACATAAGTGGTCTATCCTCTGGGTTTTCCTGAACACACAACAGTGCTATATGATTGCAAAGCAAAACTTCTTCAAGCAAACAAGTATCTACAATGGAAGGATCTACTGAATCGTCTGTTTTTCCTTCCTTCCACAAATCCCATACCTGAAATAAAAAATATTATTTTTATCTGGAAATTTATGATTTTAGTTACAGGTTTAGAAAAATCATATACTCACATAGACTATAAGGTTTGAAAACCCCATTATGTTATTAATAGAGCTTCTCCTTGTGCCAGTTATGACCTCCAAGAGTAGTATACCAAAGCTGTACACATCAGATTTGATGGAGAATGTGCCTTCCATTGCGTACTCAGGTGCCATATAGCCGCTGTTTGATCATTAACTTGCATATATCATACATAGAAGCAAAATTTGGTAACACATTAATTTGAAAGTTATAATTCAAATAGTTACTCACTATGTTCCCACAACACGATGGGTGTTTCCTTTTTCTGACTACCATTAAAGATCCTAGCCATGCCAAAGTCTGATATCTTGGGTCTCATCTCTCCATCTAATAAAACATTAGCAGCTTTGAGATCTCTATGAATTATGGTTGATCGTGAGTCATGATGAAGATAAAGAAGCCCTCTCACGACTCCTTTAATTATGATAAATCTCGCTGGCCAATCTAGCAACATTTTTCTTGAATGATCTGCATGCATGCTCCGATTTAAGCTATATATATTTCGAGTGTAACGAAAAATTTTAAGAGCTTATGGTTATAACATACCAAAGAGGGTAGCGTCTAAGCTTCCATTAGCCAAGTATTCATAAATCAGGATTTTCTCATCACCCTCAGCACTGCAACCAAGAAGTTGGACCAAATTTCTGTGCTGCAATTTGGCAATGAGGACAACTTCATTCCTGAATTCCTCTGTTCCTTGCCTAGAATCCTTACTTAGCCTTTTGATAGCAACCTCTTTATCACCTATCAGTGCCTTCAGAGATGGAACGAGGAACTATTTGAGTTTGTCATGATGAAGACAACTTGATGTAATTGCATAATCGAAATGAATAATTGTTGATACACTGATGTATCAGTTGAGGAATTACCTTGTAAACTTTACCAAAACCTCCCTGGCCAATCTTACACGCTTCTGAGAAATTATTTGTTGCGGCCACAATGTCATCAAATGAGAAAAATGGAAATTCAAAATCTTGTGCAGAATTTCCTTCCCCAGGTTTCTCAGATGTACCCATGCCATACAGAACTATATTCTTGTGCCTAGTCCTCCTCTTCATTTTACCTGTGTCCAGAATTTTATGACTTTATTTCTTCTTTGATGGGTACGACGCACAATAAAACCATGTAGATTTGTACCTTTGAACTTGTAACATGCGAGGAAAACGCCTGTGAGAATCAGAATGCTACTTACTAAAGCTGCAGGCAGCACAATCTTCAGCGCAATAGTCTTCTCCCTTACATCTATCAAGAAAGTCAGGGAAGAGAATTTCATGGAACACCTTAGACCTAGCTAGCTAGATTGCGTAAATAAAACACAACTCTCAGCTTCCAAACAAGACCCTTAAAACTTTATTCGACTGATAAAAAAGGAGATAAAATATATATACGCACCAGCATCCAAGCCTGCAACTCGAAGGTACAGCGTCTCGATGGGAGCGTTGTCGCCAAACTTCTCTGTGTCCATCAGGTCCCCGGTCCACAGCAAGCACCTCGTCCAGTCACCTTTGGTTCTGCTGGTGCTCAAGTTGGCATAGGCGTACGCCACACATGAACAGTTAGAGGCGCACTCCATCGCGCACTCTGTGAAGTTTCGATTCTCAACGTGAATGAATTTGTCCGATGATTTCATCCCCGACAAGGCCAAGAAACCATCGTTGCACCGCAGCGCCTCCTTTCGGTGGCACCCCTGAGAGAACCTGCCTTTGTTCCACTCTTCCAAGATCTTCGGCCGAAAACCATCTAGGCACTTGCATATCGGGTTTGCCACAGTGTTGTCACAGTAACCATTTGGGCCACAGTAGCCGTAGAGGTTGCACCCGTACGGCCACTTGGAAAGAATCGCCCATTCTGATGATCTCCAGCTCTCGAGTTGGATTTCACCACCGTAAGTCAACACAGACCTCGTGGGCGCAGCGCCATCTGGTAGGTTGTAGGACAAGTAGATCTCTTCCTCGCTGCTGACGACCGACTGGTAATAGAAGACGCTCGTATTCACGACCTGGTCGTCGACCATGTAGCCTGTCCATGGACTGCCACGAGCTATGGGAATCGTCCCGTTCCAGATGAAGCTCTGCAGAGACGTGGCTGGGTCCATGCCCAAGGTGAAACTCCCCGGCGAGGGATCGTCCGGGCCTTTCCCCGACACGAACCGCTCGCCGGTGCGCGTCTTGTATCTGAACCGAAGCTTCATGCCGGGAAGAATCGTGTCAGATGGGTGCTCAAAGCTCTGCCATAAGACGGTGCTGTTCGGTGAACGAATGATGAGGTTACCACTGTCCAAAAGCACAGCAGCGAGGCCTGTAGCGGCTGGAGAGCTAGCGGCACCGATGACGTTAGTCGTCCAAAGAACACTCCGGTCAGCGTCCAACAGAATGAGATTGGAGGTGTTGGCCAGAGAAAGCGTTGGAGCAAAAGACGTGGTATTTGTGGCAGGGGTTTCTCTGTTGGCCACCCACACCACGGTGAGCTTGGGTATATTGTTGTACCATATGCCGAGGTAGAGCTTCACCGGAGTGGAATTCGACGGGGAGAAGAAGCCAAGGGCGAAATTGCCGCCATCAGAAACGATGGTGGCGCCAGGGAGAGCACCACGCCAGGGACAAGCCGGTCGTCAGCTGCGCCGAGCGGGAGCAGGAAGAGGAGAAGCAAAGAGGCGTACCTGATCATAGATGACCAAGCCTAAGCACCGTACCTTTCCTTGCAACACGCGCGGTCAGCTGAATTTATCCTCAATTCAGTAATGCCGCTTGCTTGAAATCTTGGTTGTGAATTACTACCTATTATATACTGTCTCTGTGATGCCTTGAATCTTGGTCTTCCAGTCTACAAGCACCGATGTCAAACAGTCAAAGTATGCTTTTTTATTTTGGATGAATTAGGTAAGAAACTTGGATGCTTTGTCACTTAGTAACAAAGTACTCGACAGAGGTGTCGTTTTGCTAGACAAGAGAGGAGCGAGACATATAATATGCAATCCTTCCGGCATCCAGGAAGGTCTCATTAAGCGCTGAACTATGGAAGCAAAGGTAAAAATACTGTAAAAGCTTGGAGAAGCAGTGCACTGGTTCTTCACTTCTTCCAGAATCCTTATCCATCTTACCGTTGATATTTCAATTTGCCCCACCCGACGACTGTGCGGTAGTTAGAATGGCACGGTCGTTGCTTCCGGCATGCTAGCGACACATAATCTAAGGAATGCATGAATTTGATAGTTATGTCAGCAA